>OY757315.1:24786059-25386059 GCA_963583905.1 Stenurella melanura
CAACACAGCACTGTTTTATGATACGATGAGGGATTCGGGAATTACCAGAGAGCTACTAACATCCACAAAAAAATGTTTCATGTTCATACCAGTTTGTTGTCTCGATACTGTTCGTCACAAATGTACTTAAAATAAAAATTTAAGAATTTTGGATATAAAGTGTATAAAATAATATCAAAAGTATAGATTGTGGACAAATGCTTTAAAAATAAATCAACACTTACACTTATCTGAAATATAAACTATAAATATCCTATGCAACTAATCAGTACACAGACAGCAGCAGAAACTTGTTCCAGATCGGCACAAAAGTCACAACCAACAGAACAGCTTCATCGTCTACATCTACAGTAAAACAGTCTCGACTATTAACTATAGGTAAAATCCAAACCATCATTACTTTTTTTCAAAAGCCTCTGCCAATTCGTGAATAAAAAGAAACTGATAGACAGTTAATTTGCATGATAACAAAGGAATGTCATCCTTTCAGCATCGTCGATGATAAGGAATTTAAATGTATATTATATTTATTAAATCCTAATTACAAGGTTCCTACACGAAAAACAGTTTCAAATTCGCATTTTACAACGAAACAGTTGAGCTTGTTAAAAATGGTTTGGAAAGAGCTTTTACAGTGTGTCTAACAACTGATGGGTGGACATCACGAAAAAATAACAGTGTTTATAGTGTTACCACTGGAAGAACATAATAACACCTTCTTGTTTTCAGATTTCTTAGGATGTATATCCTACATAGAAAAGCACACTGCTGAAAATATATCCAGTAAGCTTAAAGTAATAAACGAATGGAAAATAACCCACAAAATAGCTGCCATTGTTTCAAACAATGTGGCAAACATGAAAGAAGCGCACGTTGGAGGCTGGCGTTTCAGGGGCTGCATTAATCATTCTATAAACTTAGTTACTCAGTCAGGCTTAAGTGAAATAAAGGAAGTTGTGGATAAGATTAAGAGTATAGTTTGCTATTTTAGACAGAGTAGCCATGCATCTGCTCAACTGAAAGTTCCAGCACGGCGTTAAAATTAAAAAATGAAGTCGCAATACGCTAGAACTCTAGCTATGACATGATAAATAGAGCTTTAAAACTGAAAAATGCGGTTATATTCACCACAGCCATTTTAAGTACTTCATGCCATAGAAAGCAAGGTAAAATGATACTGAATCGATTGCTCAACTGTAGAATGAAGAATGGATTATACCAGAACAATCAATAAAAGTACTTGAAATTTTCAATCTAGTCCTCTACTATCATATTTTATTGCAAGTAAATCAGTAAAGATTTAATTAAATACAGTAATGCCTCAAATTGAAAATATGATTAAAAAACTTGAATTTCAACTAAAACACCGCTTTCATAGATACAGAAGAAAACCATTTAATAGCTCAAGCTACTATTTTGGACCACATATTTAAAAAAATTGAGTTCATTGATGAGAAAAAGTACAAACGGGCGGTAGAAAGTTTATATACAAAGGTAGCCAACACAAAATTGTTGAAAATTCACAAAATATAAAAGATAACGATATTACCGAAAATATCAATATACCACATGTGAAAAAGACGATGTACTTCAGCGAGTGTGGAAAGATTTTGATGTGGAAATTGAGCAAACCTTGAAACCTAGTAACCCAACAGCATCGGTTATTTTAGATAAATGTTTAGACGGGCCTATTTTACCTAGAACGGATAGGTTTGGGGTATATCAGGATCACAGGTGACATTAAAGAAGCATATATATCCAAAATTAAACCAAATTATGAAAACAAAACTGTATTGTATATTTTCGAAAACCGGACAGATAGTTAATGAAAAATGAGATAAATTGAAATCAAATAAGACATCTCAAGCGACTTTTTTAAGTTACAATTTAAACAATAGATTAGTTATCTGTTTTCTTTTTTCGTGTAGTTTGACGTAAATTTTTAGTTTTGTTATACTCAAAATGGATCGAAGAAATATTTTTATTTTAAATATATTTTTTATGTTAGGTACTGTTTTATTTCATTTACTAAACTGCATGCGTGCATTTTCCGGAACCACTGACACTGTGATCCGCGATCAAGGATAAACACGAGAAGTGCTCAATCTTAAGAATTGTCAAACAAAGACGGTGAATGTTTAGTGACGTCATTATAGACAATATTAAAACAAGATGACTGAAAAATGGCATAGAGACTTTTTAGTTTTATAAGTGTGTATTTTTTTATATTATATATATAGTTGTAGAACTTTATTGTAATGTTGTAGGTAATTTATGTTTTTAGTGGCTATTTTGGTGAATTAACTGGTTAATATTTAATCAGAAGCTAAATTAACTTAATCGTGATCGAAAGTAATGGCCCTATGAAGATTATTTAATTTATATCACAAAATGTGCCTGTTTCAACGAGATTCTCGTCACATTAAATTTGAATAGTCATTTTTTGAAAATCACTTATTGTTCTTATGGAAAAGTTTTTAGTGTTATTTTGATATGTTGTAATTTTCTCAATTTGTTTTTTGTCTGTTCAGTTATCTTTGAAGACAAGGCAACCGTTGTTTATTGGACATTAACTTCTAATTAAACAGTTATTCCAACGAATAAAATAAACAAATCAAGAGTTAACTAATCACAACATTTGGAACAAGAAGCGAAACAACGTATAAGGGAATGCTTATAACAGTTAGCCAGAGTGAGATTTACCACATCTAGATGGTAATTTTCTAATTAAAAATATTCCACAGTAAGTACAGTTTATACCTATATACACTATACCTGGTAGAGAGGATTCAAACTCTACTGTACAGCTCAGTGATTGGTGTGTTTAACTTACTGTACTGAGTTACCGTCCCACCTGCTGGTAGGATGCACACTTCGTGAATTATAATGAATATAAAACTCAAAATCATTCAGTGAACATTATCCAATTTCCGTGAGTGATTTACAATGGACACACGATTTTTGTTAAATGATTCCGGTCCTCCGTTTTGAGATATTCACGGTTAAAGTGAGGGCTAAATACATTTGAATCGTACGATAAGATATATTAAGTGTAATGTACACTGTCCTTGTAACTCATGGAAAACTTCCTCAGCTCCACACAACATGTCAAAGAAATAAAAAAAAAGCATTTATCTACCAAAAATCACGATTTTTCTAACTATGCAAAATACCATGTTAATATTAAGTAAGCCACAAGAGGCAACGTATACATAATTTACAGGTAATCAAATTTTAACAGTCTCACTAGATCGAATGGCCTCTGTTTCAATAATAACTTACACTTATATGTTGACTGCGCAAGGTACAGAAAGACAATCCGAGCAGTACATAACCTCAATTTGAGGCAAGTCCAGAGACCTTAAAATAATTATACCAATCCTGAACCTCCTGTGCCTACGTTTAGTCATACCAACCTAGGGTGTCGGCCATTTTCATTCACTATTAGTTTATAAATACTAATTGGACCAATGGAAGCTAGAAAGTTTGTATTCTTATGAGGGGTGCACAATATAATTTCACAATTCTTGACTCAAGGGGGCCATCCACAAATGACGCCCACACTTTAACACTTTACCCGGAGGAGGAGGTCTAAATTTCGTGACAGCATGGGATACCAGGGGTGCGGGGGGAGTAGTGGGTTCGATGAATGTTGCAAATTTTACAAGTGCGTCTTATGCTGAGAGCTGTTGCTGCTGCCATTGGTACATCGACACACAGCTTCAAATCCTAATGATAAAGTAGGGTTCTCTTTCTCGCGAGTGGCATAACCTGAGTTTCGCGCTGTATCGACGTTATTACTGGTAGGTATAGTAAAGGAAATGCATATAGTGACACGAAGAAGCAAAAAGAGCAGCGGTGCTCTTTGACGGCTTTAACCACTTTATCGGCATCTCTTTCATGTCCTCGCTATATCTCCTGCGTCTACTATACTTGGTATAAACAAGAGTTCTGGTCTTGAGTATCAGAAAGTACAAAATGTCCAACAGGAGAAAAACGGCTATGAAGACCTTTATGAGGGAGGTAGAAACTGAAATTGGACGTCCATTGGAGGGCGGGGCTTAAATATTTGTGACAGTCTCGGATACAAGGGCGGGGGCATGAAAATTCTAGATTTTTTGTGGACGTCATTTGTGAATGGCCCCAAAACTACTTTCAGGTATCATCGTTCTGTTATTTTTAAAATTCCTGTTCTTGAATAGATTCGCGAGACCGAATGCATGCACAGAAGGTTCGAGAACAATCTAATTATTTTTAGGTATGTGGGCAAGTCTCACTGACTCCATTCTTTCTTTAATTTAATTTAATAAAGCATACATTTATTGGTGCGTGTACATAAGGCGAAAAACGTCAAATGCCAAAAAGCGAGTGCGAAAGATAGACGGTTCAGCAAACGAATTATTGGCTGATCTTCGTATGACTCTGTCACAGCATGGCATTATTTTTTCTCTTTGGCACCTTTCGTTAGAAGCTCATAAAAAATGACAAAGACAAGATATGTTGCAAATTTGGAAAACTCTTACGACATGCATATTTTCTACTGATATTTGAAAAAATTACTTATAAACTGTTACTCCCAGTTGAGGCAAACTGAAATATCTTTTTCGGTTAAAGCCGAAAGTGATATTGATATTTTACCTCGATAGCTATACCACGACTACTAGAGCACACACGGACAGAGAAAAACAATTTCTTGGTACCAGTAGGTCTCAAAATATATTTCTGTTTGATTAATGTTCTTAAAGCCAATTGCAAATATATTGAAATATATGTCCTATATTACCTTCAAAGCGATTAATAGGATATTTCCTTCATTCTAGAAACCAAAGATTAACACATGAGGCCAGTGAAAACATACACCAAGCGTCGTAATGCACTTTCTGGAATTTGATGTTCATTCGCTTGATGTATTCACAGCGTTATATTCTTGTATTTTTAAATATCTTAACTTCCGTATTTTCTCTCCGCATTTGCGAAATTAATTTTTATTAAGTATATATTGTTCATTTTGGCGAATCTAGGTAGTGACTTAAAATTTTCCTTTATGCTAGTAAAATGAGAAAAATTAGATAAAAAACTAAATCTAGACCCACACGGGAGCGCCGTCACAAAACTGATAAGGCACCTTTCATCAAAACTGTTACCGTCATTTAATTCATACAAAGCCATCATCGGATAAACAAACCACTAAAAAATTCACACCCTAAGCAAATGTATTTAATTCTAGGTCTGATTTTGACTGTACTGAGGTCGACCGGCGAGCTCAAGTAGGTACCTATCAGGATGGTCTAGCCAGTCATCGGCGCTGAGCTTCACGAAGCGTTGCCGCTCAGCCTCTTTTACTTCCCATTTCTTCACTTCCAGCTGTCTCTCCCGACTAACTGGGTCGCCACAGCCCCACACTTCGATGCACTCCAAGTAGTAGGGGATTTTTTGCCACTCAATCTGTAGAATGAGGAAATACAGCCAAGAGTTAAAGAGAATATCACAGGTTTAATATGCTCATACACACTTTTTCTTACTTTTTATTGGGTATTTTGCCACTGAAAAATATTTAAAAATTTTAATGAAAAAACCTCTGCGCCAAACGGATCAGACAGAGGTTGGTTCTTGAGTACTTGACTGTTTCAAAAAGTCTCACACCTAAAAATATATAAACTAGAACAATATTATAAACTAAAAACTCGAAATCAAAGCTATAGGAAGTTAACGTTTCGGAAGAGAATCTACTTCCGTTCTCAAAACTTTTTTGGCCGTCAACCATGACAGTTCTATAGCTTTGATTTCGAGTTTTTAGTTTATAACATTGTTCTAGTTTATATATTTTTAGGTGTGAGACTTTTTGAAACAGTCAAGTACTCAAGAACCAACCTCTGTCTGATCCGTTTGGCGCAGAGGTTTTTTCATTAAAATTTTTAAATATTTTTCAGTGGCAAAATACCCAATAAAAAGTAAGAAAATCTGAATATGCCACAAATAAACAATTACAGACAATATCTCATACACACATCGGCAAATTTAATGGAACATTACATATTTCCATTACATTAAAGTTCGTTGTGTTTTCATTAATTAATGTCTCTTTAAATTTTCTGGTGTATGTAGAACATTATTTGTTTTATTAAATGTATCATTTGTGAACTAACCTTTTCAAATCCACCGTCTATACTTAAAATGGGTGCTCTTGGATCCTTTCCAACTCGAAGTCCATGAGGGTACCCACGAACACTTAGGTTTAGGTATAACATTTTTGCGCCTCTTTCTAATAGCTGAAACCTATTATCAAAATGCTCTACTTACTTATTCGTTTCCAAATTGGACTTTACAAAAATGTACTATGTGAAATCAAGTTCAAATTTAATAATTAATTTATAACGAGGTAAAAATTGGTTCTCTTAATTAACAAGTTCACTGCCATTTCGGTCTATGTGACTGAGAACAAGGCGTTACAACGTTAAAAACCAGGTCAATTGACCTAGGCTCAATTTGTCTCATGAGTCAACTAGATACATAAAACTGAGATCATTTTCGGGTCCTCAACCCCAGCTCTCTGTTCTTTTCCCAGAATAATTGCGGCAACAGATGGAGCTGGAGCGCTGGACAATTTTGCACCATACTGTTTTGACTTTACTGAAATTGTCATACTGCGGATGTACCCCTTGCTCTTTTCTTTGATTTAAATCCAGTTCTTTCATTGCTCTGTCATGTATTTTTATTAAAAAAAAAACATCAATCTTTAGGTAAATTTATCAAATATAATAAAATAATTGAGGTAACGAAGCAATTGAAAAAAATCCATAGAATAAAAAACCAGCCAAGAGTGTGTTGGACATGCACGCAATAGGGTTCCGTAGCCATACACACTAAAATTCTCTTAAATTTTATGCTATATACCTAGGTATTAAGAGCTATTTTGACAAATTTTTCGTATTTCTGCTACAGAGTTTGCTATAATTTTCACTAGCTAAGAGCTACATTCGGGAATTTTTTCAGATTTTTTTTAAATGAAAGAACGAAACGGCTCTGACAGACGGACGGACGGACATATTGATACTGTAAGGGTTCCTATTGAACATGGAACTCTAAAAATGTCAAATTTTCAAAAACAGTTATAAACACCCAAAACTAAACTGAAGTAAATAGATTATTTCAACTTTTTTATCATGACAACATTTCAAACTCTTTTAACATAAAAAAAATGTCAGCGTAGACCAAATTGAAATAGGGTGTGTGCATATAACAATTCACTTCAAATGAAGCATTAATATGAATAATAATACATAAATATGAAAGCTTAAACACATTCATATTAATTATATCATAAGATTAAAATAAATATTTAATAAACAAATCGACCTAAAATTCAAATATTTTAATGATTTCTAAACGCCAAGTGACGTTATTTCGTATACAGTGTTACAATGCGTTACTCGCACCCGCAACAGGTGGCAACGGAAATAAGTTTTGAGCCAATGTTAAAAACAATTAAAGGAATCATAAATATGGAAATGTATCACCTGAAATTAAATGAAATTGAATGCGTTGAGTCATCATCATTCTTGGGAGTGCTTCTGGGAAATATTTTATTACTGCTTGGACATCGCTTGTCCCTTAGTTAATTATAAAATAAAAAATAATACTGATGAATCGGCATGGGTAAATGATGAGGTAAGATTTAAAAGTAGCGAACTAAGAGATTTATATTGGCTCAGTAAGTCTTTAAATAATAACGACATCACAAGCATTACAAGAATACTAAGCGAACATTCACTAACTTAATAAACGCAAAGAAACGGGAATATTATAACACAAAAATATCAAAGGCAAATATAACGTGTAAAGAGGTTTGGAAAATAGTTAATAATAAATTAGATCGTAAGGAAAAGTCGCCCGCAATTAGCTCATTAACTATTTCAGGAAATATAATTGAAAATCCCACTGAAATATGCGAAACTTTCTGTAAATACTTCACAACTGTTGCTAAAATTACTTTGGACAATCACTTCCCCGCCCTTGATTATGATAATAGCGATTTAAAGGGGACTATACAATCAATATCCTTTGAAGATATAACAACTCAAGAAATTCGCGATGTAGTAAGAGTAATGCCTAATAAAAAATCTAGTGGACCAGATGGCGTCTCAATCTCGGTTCTGAAATCTTGCTTGGAAACTATAATAGAACCTTTATGTTACATATTTAACTTATCCATCAGAACAAGTACATTTCCAGACAAATGGAAAACAGCTTCAATCATTCCCATTTTCAAACAAGGAAGCCATGAAATAATTGAAAATTTTCGACCGATTACACTCGTATCTAGTTTTAGTAAAATCTTAGAAAAAATTATACACAATAGAATTTCAAAATTTTTAGAGTGCTATAAGATATTAAGTCCAAGACAACACGGATTTAGAAACAATTATTCCACAAACACTGCCACCTATGACATTTTGCAGTTTATATATGAGGGGTTAGATAAAAATAAATTTGTCCTAGGCCTCTTCTTCGACCTCACAAAGGCATTCGATTGTATAATCCCAGATTCTCTAATAGATAAACTTCACAAAATGGGAATCAGAGGTGATATAAATGGTTGGATAGAATCTTTTTTGAAAAATCGAAAGGTTTATGTGAAATTAGAAGACAGTAATTCACACAGTCGGGAAATGAATTTCGGTGTTCCACAAGGAGCAGCTTTATCTCCCTTACTGTTCGCAATGTTTGTCAATGATCTTGATGAGTATATGAAAGAACAAGACTCACTCCTAATAATGTTTGCTGACGATATAAGCTTAGTAGTATCGGCTGATTCTCTAGAAGCTCTCCATAAAACTACGACAAAACTACTTACCAGATTTGAAAATTGGTGCAATAAAAATAAAATAATAGTTAATGTATCCAAAACCAAATATATCACATTTCACAAAAAAAAAGTAATAAAACCAATAAAACTCTTAATAAACAAACAAATCATATCTCCATCTGAACACACTAAATTTCTGGGCATTACAATTGATGAAAAGCTTTCATGGACAAATCACATTAACAATGTAGTGGGCAAACTTAATAGTGGTTATTTTGCAATTAGAAATCTCAAATCCTTTTTGGATCGTAAATATCTAATTAATGTTTATTATGCATTAATATACCCACATTTAAAATATTTAATCATATACTGGGGTCAGGGAACTGATTGGAACAGAGTCTTTATCTTACACAAACGCGTCATAAGACTAATTTTTGGACTATCGCCAAGAGATTCTTGTAAAAACACTTTCAAAGACAACAAAATATTAACTTTACCTAGTATTCTTATTTTAGAAGCAGTAATGTTCACCAAGCAAAAGCCAGACTTATATAATCACAGGAATGACATTCACAACTACTCTCTACACGAAATAACACAGATATACAAATTGACCAGTTCAACTTAAGTAGTTTTAAAAAAAGCCCAAAATATACATGTAGTAATATCTATAATAATATTCCTCATCATTTAAGAGGGTTAAGCAGAAGCAAGCTAAAGAAAAACTTATTAGAGGTGCTACAAAACAAAGCATATTATTCCATAGGCGAGTATTTTGATCAGGAGTGTACTTAAAATATACTACATCTTAACATATTAGAATTATATTTACTCCACTTTTAGATCTGTATTGTATTTGTTTAAATTATGTTATTATTGCTGAGTATATGTATTGTAATTGCTATTATTTATTTTAAATTAACCTTTATTTGTAAAGACGTTTCATATCCAATGTATTTTGGCAATTGAAATAAAACATAATAAATAATAATATAAAATTAAGAAATGCAAGTTTAAAATGAAAAAACACGTAAACAATTCAAAAAATTTTCTAAAAAATAAATAAATAAATAAAAATATAAGGTACAGCAGACATGTATTCTACTATCTTCTACAACCGTTATCGGGTGAAAGCTGTTGTAATACTAAAATAGTCGCTAATGCAAAAAAAAAAAAATGATTTGGATTTTTCACAGCCAAAACAAGCGAACTTACTTTTGGCACTGAACGTGTTAATTATTTGAGAATGGTAGGAATATATCATTCTCTAAAAAGAGAATCAGGATTCGTTGACCATTTTCCAAATACAGAGGGCAAGACGTACCGAGATCTTAACACACTTTAGAGAAAAATAAGCACCACCGTCATTCCAACATTTTAACACCATTTTTGTAAAGTCTTCTCATTATAAGTATGAGACCATTAGTGGCAACAAACAACTTACTTTGGTAGTAACTGAAACACGGCACACTCCTCCCCACCCCAATAGTGGTGGGATTCTCTCCATTCATTCGGCGAGGCTATGCAAAACTTCTGGCCGTCTTGTACTCTTATCAAAATTAAAGTCGGGCCTTTGTAGTTGAGGACGTGATGAAGGAACCTATTGGAACCCAGTCCCATCTCGTCCGAGTCGTACAGGATCGTCCAGTGGGAGGGGATGGCACATAGAAGTTTTGACAGGAATGACTGGCTTGCAAGACCTATGCAATTGACAGCATTTTGTTAACAATTACAAAGTGAACAGAATTCAGAACAATAGATAATAAAAATAATGAACGATAATTTTTACAAATTTAAAAAAATCGATATCCGTTAAGCACAAGCATACTTCTTAAGGACTTACACAGTTCTTTTTAATGTTACAAACCTCAATGAAAAGCTAATAAATCGGAAGTTTTTAAAATTATTTGGTCGTGGAATGAGTCGTCAAGTTTTGGAAACAGAGCATTATGTAATTGTAAGTTGCTTCCCAAGGATCCCGCACAAAATACACGGTAAAAGTTATACAGTCGTTTGAGCTAAAACCAACTGAAATGTATTATTGGACCATTTCGAACAGGAGTTCTTATGTGCCGTAAGTCCAAAAGGTCCATAGATTTCAAGGTCAAATAATTATTATTCATATACTTGCAGGCTCTTAACGTTCCAAGTGCTATTGTAACTCAGAAAGGGTTATATTCAGCAAAATGAAATAATTCATGCCACAATGTATGATCTTAAAACTGTAAATTAGTCTATTTGACTTCCTACAACTTTAATCTGGGTAAGTTTCTATTAATTCAGAATTTCCAAGCTATTTTGAAACAATAACTTTCCTGACTTTCAGACGACTTTCATTGGTAAATATCCTTCCCTTCTATATAACTTTTTCTAGAAGATTCATGACAAATGAAATGTCAAAGTCAAGGCTATCATCACAAGGTAACTTACTCATATTCCTACAACTTTTATTCTGGTCAATTCCTCTGAAATCTCAACACTGAGTTACTACAGTACTTGGAAAGTTAAACACCTGCAAGTATATGAATAATCATTATTCGACCTTCAAAAGTGTCCGTAACTTGAAATCTATGGACTTATTGGACTTTCTGCACATAAGATCTCTTGTTCAAAATGGTTCAACATACATTTCAGCTGGTTTGAGCTCAAACGACCATATAACTTTGACCGTTTATTTTATGCGGGGTCCTTTATGATTATGCAAAGATTTCTGTCCTGATAATATATTAATACTAAGTATTATCGTTATTTTGATTTAAACATGATAAATGCTCTTAAAAGTACACGACTGAAAGAAAGTGCAGAATTCAAAACGGACATTTTTGTTACAATATCACCACAGTTAGTATTTTCCTGAAAACAGACATAAATTGTAAAATCATAGCATAACCGAATTGAAATGTGCACGTTTAATTCGCCGTGTAAACTGTAACTGTAAACGAAATGGGGCGCACAGAAAAAAAAGTCACCCCCAGTTAAATACATATAGTGGAATTTTTCCCAAGATTTTATTTTATACCTGAGTAGCGGTTATAACAATCTACAACTGTACAAAATTTCATACATGTATCCCCAATACTACACCTATGACATAAAGAGGGACATGACGAAACTAGGGTCCCACAGAACCCTAAAAAGGTTGTAAGTATTTTTTTGGTAAGTACCACGCTGTTCGAATCTATAATTAACAAAATATTGTGAGTTCACTATGGTGAAATAACTAAGCAAATCTTTTATTTCAACAGAGTTGAATACAAAATATTTTCGTATGTGAAATACGTCATATTTCACCAAATATGGTAACAGACAGGGAAGTTATATATAAAAACACTTACACACGCATGTCAAAGGAAAAGGGAAAAAATATTAAAAAATGCAGACACAACATGAATTAAAAATATGCCTGGAAATAACCTTACTCTACCACAACGTTTAAATATTATCCCCATCATAATTGACATATTCATCTAAACATTAAGGTGCCAGTTTAAGTGGCGAGAACTCGATTGGCGAAGTTAAGCAACGCCGGGAGAGTCCGTTACTTGGATGGGTGACCGTATCTCATTTCGCCGTCCTGGTTAAGTGGTGGAATAGCTTTAGCTAAACTTCGCCAGGACGTTAAAATAAATAAGACGTTAAAAAAAAAAATCACATCGCGTTGATAATTTTTTATGTTATATGGCAGGTGGTTATATAACTTTCAGCAATGGTAGTATTTTCCTTTTTCAAATAATATTTTCTTATGTGACGGATACGTAAAGTTACCTCGAAACTTAATATGGTAATCATGAGTTCTCAAGCAAGAGTCAGATGTTGTACGACTGTTTGTTAAAAAAAGTATACACTCATAGATATAAATAGCTGTAACTGTTAGAAATCTGTTGGATTTAAATTTGCCTTTACAGGACTCTCTAAAATTCATATTAAGTATAACAACCCGCTTCTGACATATCGAGTTCTGAAGAGCTTCCTCACAATGATTCCAAATTTTACTAAAGTGTAAAAATTTGCATAGTATAATGTCTTGGTCACTTCAAAATCTATCTGATTTTCTAAAATTCGAATTCAAGCTTTGTGATCCAATGACTGAATATACTGTCCTAATATTCAGTCATTGGATCACAAAGCTGCTCTCAGAAACAAATTTAATAATATTTTTAACAATCATCGAATTAAAATTAAAAAAAGCATTTTAAAGAGAAAAGTTCCAGCTTTGCAGTTTAGTTATTGCTTGACAATTACCTTTGATTTATATTACTTGAAATTTAATGCGAAATATTTAGTATATATATTTACAACGTAAAAATACTTTACCCTTGTAAACTCTTTTATTTCATACCCTAAATACTAGCTGAAATTTTAAAATATGATTTGGTTTGCTAGCCTATTTAGGTTCTGATGAATTCTGTTTTTTAGAAAATGAACTAATAGCCCCGAAAATGTTGAAAAAAACTTTAAACCTGGAACAGGTTTCAAGACCGATACCATTGGATTTTTTTAACAAGGCACATGACACAGGGTGTAATGTTTTGCAATCATCAATCAATTCATTAGATGTGTTGTTAACTCACTCTCATTGGTCGGATATCTGAGAGACAGATCGATTAATCTAAAACCGGTGGCACATTTATTCAACTACTCCGTGACAAGCACCGTTTTCTACTGATGTAATTATTGTATGAAAATCATTAAATGTTTCCATGGTATTTGAAAATGTCCTATAACTGCTCTACTTACCGACACCACTACTACTGGGTGAATGCGCTTTCTGTGGACGAGAGTACAAAGGAGGCAGGGCGCCAGCCAAAAGCCAAGACATACTCATTGTCAGCATGTGGGGGTGGGGTTTCGCTTGGGGGAACGGGTTCTGTTGGTCCAACACGGGCGTGGCTAGTTCCAACCCTATAAATGATTAGTTTTCCACTCTCAGTTAACAAAAATTAACTATACTTAATATAGATATGGTAGTATCCCCTAATATCCATTATAAAAAAGCAAATTTCATTTAAAAAAAAATGTAAATCAAGAGGCAAAGAGTTTAGAAACCTTAACCAGCAATTTATATTCTACAAGTGGCAGAAACTTTTACCATCAGATCCATTATAAAAATTCGACTTCACAGAAATCCTCTCCAGAACCCTTCAACTCTATGAAATTATAAATATTGAACTCATCCGCCAAAAAGTGCTAAACTATTCTCAAAATTCTCCTAATCTTATAAGTTCTAAAATTGGTAAATATAAATCTTTAGCAAAAACAATTGCATGCAATTACATGAAACATTTGTAATCACTTAGATATATGATTAATACTTCGTCTTAGAGCATAGCAGCCAACAAAAGTGATATGGGAATTTTTCAGCAGTGGAAAGTTAATTTATAAATTAAACAGTTTTTAAAAATCAGCTTCATATCTACCAGTCATCGCTTAAAAGTACACATTACAATTTAAAAATGTCTGCCACTGGATCTAATCTAACAGTCATGTATGCCTGCCTCTGGGTCTCCACTAACAGGGACAAATGGTGACTATATTTTTGTAATTGCTAAATGGCAATTAATTGATAAGAAAGTAATTTCCTCTTTTTCTGTGCAGTTATGAGTTGTTTGGGGTTCAAACTTAGTTAAGTAAGGTCTGTCTTTTTCACTCAATTGCTTGAGCCGTCTGTGATCTAATTGACGTACAATAGGATCTTAGCATGGTATTTAGAAAGATACCCACATAAAATGAGATCTGGAGACAAATAAATCGACCTTTATTTTTTTGTTTCTTGAGATAATTACTATTTTCGCCATAATTCAATGAATTAAGAAAGCAGAAAGAATGCAGCGAAAAATCGTGATGTAGGCAAATCTATTACTTTGGACCATCAACAAAGGGTGATATAATTATTAGGAATAGTGAATTTCATAATTTCTTGTAACTATGTAGAAGATCATGAAAATATTTCCATATATACAACATAAGAGCTACAGACGGTAAGAATGATGTGACATCTGTCACTGAATCTCTAGTACCCACACAGGTTGAATAATTATATACACTTTATGAATTAAGGTTTCTGCAACATCAGATTTATTTTCCAAAGTTTTAACACATGCTAAAATAAATCTACTACGTCACCAAATTTGTATAACAAAATAATTTGTATTTAACTTTACATATAAACCCATCAAAGATGGAAAAGAACATGAAACTTCGTAAAATTGCAATGATGTTTAATTAAGAACATGATGAATTTATTGACAATATACTTTTTCAATACAAACACTCCATTATCGTGTCTAGAAAAACACTTAAGAAAGATTTATATTGACAGTTGTTTGCTTTTTTATAATGAATATTAAAATGATCAGTACTCCAACATATTGCAACTTAACAAAATGCTGGCAGCAATATCATCAATTTGCAATATTCAAATTTAAAAAAACACATTAAGCTTCCTCCGAACTACATGATTTTATAACAAAATTTAGATAATAAAACACTGATATTACAATCTTGTAATATAATTTCTGATTTGTGCTTTGAAAGATAAATGCCACTGCGTAATTTTTTATTAGTTTGCAAATCTTATAAAATCATGTAATCCGGCAATGATTTATATTTTTAACAGACACATCACAAGCTATTTTTAAAAGTAAGGTCTATTATTAAAATGAAACGTAGCGCACAGCAGATAAGCGACACATAATTTATAGTATTTGTATTTGTGTTATTTTTGAAGAATAAAATACTGGCAGAGGTTTAATTTCGTTTGTAGGTGTTATCTTAATCCTTCCAAACATCAGCAAGCAGGTGACAGATATGCCTCAAATAGGTCACAACGTGAACAACTTGCAGATTTCT
Source organism: Stenurella melanura (assembly GCA_963583905.1). Lineage (NCBI taxonomy): Eukaryota > Metazoa > Arthropoda > Insecta > Coleoptera > Cerambycidae > Stenurella > Stenurella melanura. Next base: position 24,801,718 of record OY757315.1, read on the forward strand.
CAGAAGTAGATTCGTTCCATGAACAATTTTAACATTCCGAAAAATAAATTGGCTCTACAGAAAACAGAATGTAAAATGGCGGGTTATATGAGTTCGGAACTTCTAAGTGGGACACCTTGTATACTTTTTGCTACATCAATTGTATAAAAAAATATGGCAAAAATTAACCTCCATATAATTATTTTGTCAAATGTTCTATCAGTTCTTGACTTACAAAAATATTTATTCTTTATCCAGAGATTAATTTGATAAACAAATAACTTTAAGGTGTATTTGTCATGATCACAATGAGAATTTCTCATAAACCAGTATGAACCATTAATTAGGAAAAATTCGATTATTGATTAAAAACCCCCAGAGGGCCTCCAATTTCCTTTTTCTTACTAAATATTATATGCATGTAAGATGTAAGCAACTAATTACACCTTCTCAAAACGAGTATTCTCATTAAGAACAAAAAAAAACAACAATGAAATGAATGGTTTCATGTACAATAGATATATTATTTATCAAACCTTGGATAAACAAATATTTTGTTACCACATAACAATAAACAAAATTAAACCTTGCCTTCACGATGTATAAGTAAACAATGTTGTTTAATGATTGTTATTTTCATATAAATATGGCATAAAACAAAATATAGCAGCTAGGACAGAGATTTAAGCAACAACAATGGCGTAGTATTGTCTTTACCTGGATAGGCTGCAATTTCGCTAGATTTACCTAAAGAAAAAATATTTTTATTATAGCCTTATTAGCAACTGAACTACCTTCAACAATGTATTTCTTTTAATATACCAGGTTAGGTACTGACGAAATTTGTCTATAGCTTGATAAAAATAGAAAATATACAGAAAAAAGTTAGAGAATCAATAAAACTTATAGATGTTCATTTGCACTACTTTTGCAGGTACCAGTGAGTCAGTGGCGGCTCGTCAGGGGAGGCAGGGGAGGCTGAGCCTCCCCTTGGAAGAACCACCATATCTTCAAAAGTAATATCTTAAGAAATTTCTATTAGGTATATCTCAATTTTCAATATTTTTTATTGTTTATTATTCATTAATTAATTTTCAGTTTATATATAACATTTTTGCATTTCCTTTCCACAAACATACCTATAACGTTACACTCCGGATAGTCGCTGGAGGCTTATACGAAATAGCTTCCAACTTTACCGCATTTACTTTAACATGAATGACCTTGAATTTCTTTGAGCTGTGTAAAATAGCAACACTTGGAATAGCCAAGTATGAGGCTAGCTTCTAGATCTCAGTTCTTTATAGCGCATGTGCACAGCTCATTCAAGAGTCAGGTGATTCACAAAGAAAACGAACTGACGACTGACAGTTGCGTTTAGCCGGTTATAAGAACAACTTGACGTATAAATACAAAAAACATTTGATAGGCGGGCTAGAAATAAGTGCTCTAGGTGAAAATATTCCCAACAACATGTCTTGTTGTCCAGACGTGGTGGATTATTTGTTATTAAATGGATTTACTACTCTTATTTATGACGAAAAGGTAAGAATTAAAAGAAATGCCAGGCCTACACCAGCAATGCTTTCGTTAGTTTTTAAAAGTGGTAAACAAAACAGAGGGTTTTGTGATAACAATTATAAAAAAGTCGAGTGGCTAACGGCATCAACAGTTAGAAACAAATTATATTGTTGGAGATGTTTATTATTTACTAATGATCAATCCTCAATTTGGGGCAGGGCCGGGTTTAATAATTTGCAAAATTTGTCGCGAGGTTTAGAAAGGCACGAAAAATCCCAGGAGCACATTTCATCTTGCATTAAATTCGAAATGTTTGGTAAACAAAATATTGTAAATTTCTTGGATTCTGCACATAAGAGAGAAATAGAACATGTTAACGAAAAGGTCCGTGAGAATAGGGAAATATTAAAGAGGTTAATAGATGCCGTTATATAGTTATCTTCACAAGAAAATTCTTGCCGAGGACGTGACGAAATACGAGAATCGTGCAATAAAGGAAATTTCAAAGAGCTGGTAGATTTTTTAAAAACTTATGACCCAAAATTAGAGAACTTTTTGAATAACGTCACTATTTTTTGAGACAATTCCGGTAAGCTTCTGTAGAATGATCATTTTCAGCACTTAAACGCATAAAAACATTTTTACTAGAAACAAAATGAGTCAAGACCGCCTTTCAAATGTATCGCTTATTTCAATAGAAAAACGTTTTTTGTCAGAATTGAGGAAACACGATTCATTTTATGATGAAATAATCAACCATTTTGCTAGTTCCAAAAATCGCAGGTTACCACTCATTTATAAAAATATTCAGGCTTTAAAGCAGAGATTAATATAGGTAGTTGTTATTTTAGAAAAAATATTTATTTGTGTTATTTATTTTTTAGGAAATATTTTTTATAATTCTCCATAATATAGAGTTCCGCGGTTATATTTTTTTTTATATAACTTCTTTCTAAAAACTATTTTAATTTCTATTAAAACTTATAATTTTACACGCCTGGCAGTGATAATGAATACAATTTTTTGTTTGTAGAAAAACACTTTAATTTTTTTACCAAAACTATTTTTATTTTTATTAAAAGTTATATAATTTAATTACAAGTGGGATAGTAGGACTCCTTTGGATACCGATACTCGAGTCGTAGGAACGAGAATTTCATGAGAATGATTTTTTCATCTCATCATATTTTCTATTTCCTTTTCATTCTATTCTTTTATTAGTTCTATTCTCTCAAGTCGTGAATCGGTATCCTGGCGAACAACCCACGGCAAAAAAATGTAACGCGCCGTTGTAATACCTCAGGGGTGGTGGGGAAATGTACAAATTGTAGTCATATTGCACATCAGTTGTCTTTCAGAATATCAAGCCTCCTCTGCAGACAATATCACGAGCCGCCACTGCAGTGAGTCTACTCTAGGATCGACAGCGCACAGTGGGATGAAGACATGTAAAAATGGACAAAAGTGAATTTTCGGCTCAATTTTTAAGATATTTAAATAATTTTTTTACAAATCAGTGTTAATTGAATTAATTGAAAAGCTAATCTGTAGGGAGGGGCACACTCTCCCAGTGCTGTGGATGAGTATTTTCGCATGTGGTTGCAAACTCAGCACTGGGGGACCAGTCAACTCCAAACTAATTCAGTAGTTAAAAGGTTAATGCAGAACACATTATTTTAAGTAAATTGCAAAATAGAGTAAAAATTTGATTTCTGAAACAGGGTGAAAATTCTCAAAATGTTGTAATTCGGTCAATTTTCGTTAACAATGGACGTAGTCGCTCTCAGATCAATGGAAATTTTATAAACTTAAAAGCCTGACTTTTTCACTAATGCTTACTTTTTTGTGTAATCGCAAAAATACATTCCGTTCTCCGTTCTTCCTATTCTTCTAAAAAAAATCTTCCCCCAGATCATCAAGTCTTGAAATGTAAAAATGAACATTTATCTAAAGTTTCATGGATTCCTAATTTCTTTCATGATATCGCAAATTTGAAGCTATTTTTATCATACTACTAGACAATCGTCCGTTACTATAAAATTAAAGTCTACATAACCAAACTTTGTGTTTTAGCAATTATTTATTAAATACTAAATATACGGTATTTAAATCATCAAATATTGGTTTATAACCAGGTCAAAATGAGAAATAAACAAGTAGCAACATTGGACAAAATTCAACAAAATTTTTCAAATCTAATTTACCTAAAATAGGGCTACTGTCACTGTGTCAAAATGTATGACTTGGGATGACACTTTGAAAAAATTACCGATAAAATAAATTTCCCACAAATATCTCAAAGGCTAAAAGTAATAGCCTTCTTTTAGGAAGATTCCATGAAAAAAATGTTTTGATCTCATCCCCTTATTTTCTTATTTTTATGAGGTTTTAATTTTTTTTCGAATAATATGTACAATCTTACATAAATAAAATGGCCATTGCCTTGATAATTCCAAGGTCATATAAGACACAAATCAAAATAAAAATTGTTTCGATAGACTTCCTAACTTACCGGCAGCCAGGGTGGGTTCGGACTCCTCCAGAGTTCTCCAGGAGGTAGCCAGCGAATGTACAGCGTATCTGTGCAACGGAAACAACAATCTGGGTGTGTTGGTCTCGATCCAGTGAGAAACAAACTGCGAAGAAAGGCTTTTCTTGGTGTGAAAGCAGCTGTCCACCACTGCTTTTAAAGTCTTATTGCTCGAAAGGCACATCTGGGGACCCTCCGAGTAATGATCCATGCTTATGTGGTAGGTGCACATCAGCAGAGACGTCATACTCTCAGGGGTCATCACGTCGCCAGAAGAGTCCTCGCTAGGACTCGACCACATCTTGACTAGGGTATCTCTAATGATCTCATCATCTAATATCTACAGAAAGCAAAGATATAGAAGGGAATATTTGGTAAATGTTGGAATAGCTAAGTAATGTGCAACCTGGAAAAAATCGACATGGCAACAATGAAAATTCTAGCACATTAAAAAAATTAATTTCATTTGCATTAGAATTTGAATAGTAGAAGCCTTTACTCTGTGACAATCGGATACTTTTTACTTTGTTTTTAACACTAAAACGTTACTGTAGTTTCGACACAGCATGGGATTTGGTTAAATTTAAACACTTCCATAATATATTTAGAAGCTATAAGTTTGGAAAGAAATGACTGGATTATACAAAATTATTTGAAAACTCAGAATCGGTTTTACCAAGTCCAAAAGAAGGTAAGTGTTTACTACATCTAATTTTACATGTACAACTAGTTTGACATATACAAAAGGCATCATAAGTCAGATATGCTAATTTCTATCTATCTATACTTATAATCTATGGCTGTGGCTGCAAAGCCATTCACACAACACCGATATGCTAATTTATAAACACCAGATTTGTTCAGATCATTACCTTTATCTTTATCATTAAACAAAATACGTGAGAGTCTTAACTGTGATTTAAAACTAGCTTCTAGATCATGACGTACGTAACAGGATGTTGGTGATTTTTTCCAAGAATAAAATCAGGACACTAAGGTATACCTTACTAATATATATATTTTGTAGAAAATACATGTTCAACATACAAGTCAAAATGACAACAATTCAAAGAGCAATATGAGGCGTTTCCATCCATAAATGCACAATTGCAGTTTTTTTGGAAATTATTTCAAAAACTACATATCTAAAGCATCTGAAAGCATTGTTGAACTGCCCAAAAAGTCCTATAAAACACTACATTTAACTCACTTTCTATTTTTTATAATAATGGAGAGAGGAATTGCTTGTGGTTTTCTCTCTTTTTTTAATAATTGCTATCCTATCAATGTTTATTGTCATCTGTCGATTTTCCCCATAAAAATCTGCAGTTAATATACTTACGGCCAAATAATTCTCGCATTGTTGCTTGAAAGCAGAAGTCCCTATATAGGAATTCTTTGATTTACTATTGGTATGGAAGTAGTCGAAGAGTTTCTGCGCTACAATTGGATATCTTGGGAATAAGTAACGCTAAAATAATAAAGTTATTTTAGTTGTGGACCTAAATTTTAATGAAAATAAATTATTACACACCACATACTAACTGCAAGAATCTCCTTAATGTCAAATGTATATGAATTACGCTAGAGCCCAAGAAAACCTGGACTTTTTTTGTTGTAACATTAATAAAATTAAAAATTATTTGAAACAATCAATTCAGTAACATTATATTATGTAGTAAACGAGTGGCTCCGTGTATATCCCGGTGGTGGATAGATTGGTATGTATTGGTGTATGGATGTGTGCATTGATACGTATGTGCCTACACATACCTTAGCTTTGGATGAACCATCAGCCAGTAGCTCTTGATTTGTAATATATCGATGCATGTGCAAACAAAACTAATCCAGGGTGTTATGATTTTTAATCATATTTTTTTTCCCTTATGCGCTACCCTAAAACAAAAATATATGCAACGTTCATACATCCTAATGTATGAACGTTGCATATACTACCCTAAAACAAAAATATATGCAACGTTCATACATCCTAATGTATGAACGTTGCATATATTTTTGTTTTAGGGTAGCGCATAGGGGAAAAAATATGATTAAAAATCATAACACCCTGGATTAGTTTTGTTTGCACGTGCATCGATATATTACAAATCAAGAGCTACTGGCTGATGGTTCATCCAAAGCTAAGGGAAAGGGGAAAAAAATATTATGTTGTACATTATTATACTTGATATTTGTAAAACAATTTTACAACTATTTTTACACATAATTTGAAATTTTATCTCATGTCACACCAAAGTGGAAATGAATTCATTTACTCTTTCAAAAAGGTGACCGCAACCTCCACAACTTCAAGACAAAAAAAGCAAATTTAATTGTAAAGGTCTTAAATTAAAGTTAATAAAAATATAGACAGACATATTTTTTTATTTTGGGAGTTAATCGGGTTAGGTTTTTTAATGGAAAAAAAATTATGTTTCATTATACTGTATAGTAAATTAAATACCCCCTGGAAGGGGGTTACAATAAGTATATTTATTTTCTATTAAAAACTTATTCATTTTAATCCGGTTAACCACCAAAATAGGAGGTATTTACCCTTAAATAAGAAAATTAAAAAATATGTTTGTCTAGATTTAGCTTTAATTTAAGACCTTTAACATTAAATTTGCTTTTTTCGTTTCGAAGCCATGGAGGTTGCAAAAACCGGCCAAAATACACACTGTTTTGCGATCAGTTACTCTTTACAAGGGCGTCCCGATAGGCTGAGCACCCTGGTACGTGTAACAGGCAAGAGAAAACCTTCTTTATATGACGGACTTTTGATCATTTATATGAACTTATTTGAATACTAAATTTCAAATACGTACATATTTGAATGACAAAAAAACAAGGCACAAGTATAGACATCGAAGACGACAGGCAGTATATCCTTAACCACGTACTTGAGCACGCCAAGGCTTTGTTTGCAGTAAACAGACTGTTGTTGAATGAAAGTAAAACTGTAACATTAACATTTCAGTGTAAGTCAAATGCAATAAGTTTGAAACATACAGAATTTACCGGTAACGCCAAATTTCTAGGGGTCAACATTGACATACATTTGTTTTGGGTTGATCATATTGACTTACTCTGTAACAAATTGGCGTTTTTGCTATAAAAAAAAATAAAAAATACCGTAAACGTGCGAGCGGCGGCAAAAACTTATTATTCTCTCTTTCATTCACAACTTACCTGCAGAATACTGACATGGGGAAATGCGGCCCATTGTCACTTACAAAAAGTTTTTATACTGCAGAAATCGGCGGTAAGATGTATAGCTGGTGTTAAATGGGATGAAAGTTGTAGACCCCTTTTTACATCTTTAAAAATAATATCTGTTTTTTCTATAATAGCATTTTTTAATATTCTAATCGTTAAACAAAATTTGGATAAATATCTTACATTTGCTGATGTTCATCAACATGATACCAGAAATAAGAGCAACTTAGTAACACCTCAAACAGATAAGCAATAACATCAGAGTTAGAATGCTAAATGTACTACCAATGACATTTCGTAATCTGCCACTGGATGTGTTTAAAAAAATATTAAAAAAGATTCTAATTGAGAATTGTTTATACAACACTGAAGAATTTTACCAGGTTGTGAATGAAAATGGAAGCAATTTTATAGTTGGAGATACAGTACCCTGAAATAAATTACAGATGTATTTATGAATATGTGTGTTAACTTAGAAGTTTGTTCATATTCTGTATGTTACTTTTTCCATGTGATACACCCTAACTTTAGTTTATAAATTTTATTCAGAATGGAGATTCACTATCTAAATTTATTACTATTATTATTATTATCTGTCTAAAGCTAAAAAGTGAGAAAAGCTATCTAAACCAACCAACAGCTTCTGGAATGTGGATGCTGTCTACGTCTCCTTCACTGAGGTTTTTAAAATGTGGATGTATAAATGTAAATACGCGATTTTTATTATTATTAATATTTAGGGATTTTATTGAGGTATGTCTTATCTTTGTTACGCCTCAATAAAATAGATATATTAAACCGTTTTATATCATTCATCATCTGGGAATCATTAATGAACAATACTGCTTCTGTCTCATTTTTATTTCCTGAATCAAAAGTACATAAAGAATTTAAAATTTTAATTGGAAACATTAATTGTAAAGGAAGAACTGTAATTTTCATTTCTTTATGATTTACTTCTCCGGAACAAGTCAAAAACTAAAAAAAAATCGAGTTATGTAGAGAGTTGAAAGACCTTTTAAAAGTTATTTCACTTGACTTCCCTAGCTAGTTGCATTATTTGAGGGAGTGGCTATATAAGGAGGAAGGATGAAGATAAGTACACAAATATTAAACAAAAATGCGTTCCCCTTGGTAATGTTACAGAATAAGTGTTTCACTAATTTTTCAAAAAAATTTTACCTCCAAAGTTATTCAAAGTGGCCATTTTTGGTTGGGACACTCTGTATATAGCTTAAAATAGTACTATTAGAAAAACATTATTCAATTAATTAGGAGGTATATTATGTATCTTTAACTAATTTTATATGGTATGTTGTTTTGTTAACATTTTTGTAATGTTATCATTACTGATTGTATCTCTTACTATACTGATCTGCCTTATTCACTTCATTGTGCCAACCAGAGGGGAATAAATTATTATTATTATTTGTTCTCTTTTTTAGGGTATTGTAATGAAGTATTCTGGTTAACACCAAGAATTACTTCATTTCAGAGGCACAACCAATGAAACTCCTTGCATTACTGCATGTCTGCAGAGCTACTGTTTTTTCCATCAACATGTAGGTATTTTCTGGCATCTTCAACAATTCTAGACTTTTCTTTAATGTCTTAGGCACAACTGCGGTTGGTGATGGTAGCAGTGGGACAATACATGCTCTCTTACTTCCCATAGGCGGTCAACCCCCTTCGCCTGTTCCTCATATTCTGTCATCTTTTCTTCATACTTGTGGCCTTAAATTGTGGCTATTTGGTATCTATATATCTATGAGATAAGCTATTTTTCTCGTTTATCGATTAACGTATTGGGTTTGTGTCTGTAGTAGGGGTCCTCCTTTCGCTTATTATTATTATCAGTAGGGCGCAGTTGGGCCACCACCCAGGGCGCCAGAGGTGAAGGGGCGCCGAAGACATCCCTTGACGTCTGGTCGCCCTTACATGATATGTTATCACTTGGTACACTCTTGGCGGCAACTGAGCGGCTGAATTACAAAATATCGACTTAATTTTAGTGATGGGTAACTCATACAGTGAAGCAATTGGCCGAATCACTTCAAATTGAACCTGTTTTTAAGGCCATAAGTCCAGAAAAGAAATTTGAAGTTTTGGACACTACCTTACACTACCTTCATAAGCACTCAATGAAAGATTTGAACTGTTAAATGATTACTCAGAAACTTGTTTTTTGTATAATAAAAAGATACCAGAAAAACCAGAACTTTTCAAACTTTGCCTTTGTGATGATTTTCAATTGAAACTAACTGTTGGGTTAAAATCAGATATAGATGGTTGTTGTTATCCGACCAAGATGATGTTACTCATACAAGTACAGGGGTCGTAGCAGGTAATAACATGAGAAATATGTAAATAGCAACCAATTTTTTCTAAAATATGTACCTTTTAGCGACTTTTGAAGATAATATGTACTTGTAATTAAGAACTTACAATATCACTAAGTTGTTATTATAAAAATATTTATTTAAGGATGGGGCTGTCCATAAATTATGTCACGCTTCTTTTGCCAATTTTTGACCCCACTCCCCCTTGTGTCACACATTGTCACGCTCGCCCGATCCCCTCCCCCACCCCTGTCCGTCACGTCACAGTAACTTTTATGTAAATTGCTAATATCAAGAATGCTGATAATGAATAATCAAGATATTAGGCATAAAATTATTTTCTTGTATTGTGACATCACAATTACTTTAGCCCCCTCCCCCTCCCCTGTCACAAAGTGTCACAACTTTCAGACCCCCCCCCCCCCCCCTTAAATCGTGACATCATTAATGGATGGCCCCTAACATAAACAAGACATAAAAGATTTTAATAAATTATCTCTACACAACGCTTTATTTTTTACAGAAAATAATATTAATTTAAGTTACTCTTTTTTGTAAAATAATTAAGTAAATCCGATTTTCTTTTTTTAACAGATTTTTGCAGATTTTGAGCATGACTCTTTAGAGTCAACTCTTCCTCCATCAATGTTTGTGCCGCTTGTATTAGTCCTTGGGCTACATTGGCTCCAACCATGTTATTATTTTTTAACGCCTTTCCGAGTTTTGGTGCTTTCTTCTTGGTAGTCTCTTTATCTTGTAATAATTTTAAGTCATTTTCTAAAGCCTTTAAGTTCCTTTTCTAGTTTTCATTCATTTGTATCTCTTTTTCTTTCTGTTCTCTCTCAAGTTCTTTTTGCGCAGCAGCGTTAACATATACGTTAGAATATCTTTTAGACCCGTCACCGATTCAAATGATTGGTTCTTATTAATAATTCTAATAGACCATAATAATTCGGCTCTCGTTGCCTCTTGCCTAGGTTTAATAGTTGTCAAAACATTATTTTGAAAATGTAACTGAGTATCACTTAACTTAATTTTACAGTTTTGTTTATGGGCTAATCCTTAAGTGTGTTGATTTATTCCACTCATTGCTCGTTTTACACATTTTTTTTTCTCACATACACAACAGTACATTGAATAAACATCATTATGGTATGATTTCCCCCATGATTCTATTATTACTCCATTAATGTCATTTTCCTTTAACCACATTAAATTAAATTTACACGCCATAACAGACTTAGGTACTTATCGTTTTCCCAAGTAAACTATTTATAGAAGGGCACTCAATAATACAAATAAAAAATTTCTAAAACCGTTAAAACAACGTAAATTATTTTCGACCACTTGTTCACTTGTCATATTTCATCATTCTCCCTCGCACCTAATCTAACTTGACGGTGTATTAGCACTAGTAGCGTTCCATTCGTCTTATGTGAGATCTTATTTGAGGTGCCGCTCTCTTTCTTTCCCACTATTAACAAGAGTTGTTTCCACTCAAGTGAGCCGAGATGTTCCTGCTGTTCTGTTATTTTATTACATCTAATAAAAAGAACACCGCTACTGGTATTATCTCTCTTAACTAACCAAGATGCGCAAAAGCACGACTAGCACGTGTTATTAATCATTTGAAAACGATCTTTGCCATTGGAGACGTAAGGTCGAATATTGCTTGCTTGCTCACCGCGCGCAAAACGAAGATTGCCAATGTTTCCGTAGGATGAATTCTCGCGCGGGGAAAATTCAAAATATTAAATACTCAATAAATATGTACTTTTAAGAACTAATTGTTAAAAATATGTACCTTTTAGCGTCCTAGTACCAAAATATGTACCTTTTACATAAAATAGCGACCGAATACGAGCCCTGCAAGTAACAAAGACAGCTACGTTTTGAATTTCATTAAAGATCGCAATATTCAGGTGTATCCAAATGCCAGTTCCTGTATCAATTATATAGAGAATATTAATATATGTACCTATCACAAGGTTGGTAGAAAGAGTAGTTTTTCTAAGCTTCAGCTGATAAAAACCTTTCTGGTATCCACAATATCTCAATCCAGATTAATTAACTTAGTAACTTTATCAATTGAAAATTAAATTGTGTAAAACATTAACTTCACTGGTTTAATAAGAAAATTTGCTGATAGGAAAGCAAATTTTATTAAAAAAATTGTAATTTCAAAAACAAATCATTATTTAATTTTTTTCTTTACTATTTTTCTTTTTTTTTTTCACATTTATGTAAACTACAGAGCAGAGAGGGAATGCCGTAGAAATCTCGCCCAAGGCGCCGAAATTGCTAAAACCGGCACTGATTATTATTATTATTATTATTAGGAATGCTCCAATTGACAATATTTACTCATACATCTTGTCCCACTACATACATTCAATTCAATAAATTTAAATAGAATGTACAATGTCAACAAACTGTACTGTATTCAATTGAATGTTGTAATTCTACAAGCAATTTTGATTTTATTACTTTTTATCATTTTGTGACGCATGTTTGTATTAGATATATTCTTGTAAGCAGATCCACGACCTTGATAAAATTTACTTTACCGAAATTCTGAATACAACCAATAAACCATTTTATTTCATGGGGGATGTTTCGTTTACATTCCATAAAACTTCCTCGAGGCCAGACTGATGATTAAATATGTAGTAGAACACCAGTCTCCTACTTGAAATTGATAACTATAAAAAATTGTTGACGGATTTAAAACAAAATGAATGTAACCACAACCTGTAAAGACTAATCAGAAGTTAATGTGCAAGATGCGGTACCTTGCATACCCAATAATGTGTCTTTTGCTATTTCATTAAGTATAGGTATATGATATCCAGGGTTGACAAAAATCATGATTTAGAAAAAAAATAATAAAAAATCATGATTTTTTAATTTTTATTTATTATTTTACATAAACATCCTAATAATGGACATTAACAATGTATTTAGTACTTATATTAACAAAGATAGTTTTTGTTTAAACTTACAAGTGGAATAAATCGTGTACCTTGTATCTATAATAGTAAAATAAGCTAGAGCGTATATACACGAAAATTCCTGACAGAAGTTGAAAACTCGCCTGTCTTTATAATGCGGGGATGATCCGAATTGCCATTATTTGCTAATCTGCCGCGTAACAAGCGAGAAAGCAAGTCTGAGTGATTATATTTATAGCATTTAAATTTTGAATAATTTTTTAACATGTCCTCTAATAGAAGTGGGAGGAAAAAAGATCCTATTTGGCAATATTTTATTGAAAAATCAAGTAAGCTTGGTGGAAAAAGTGGTAGTAGAGCTACATGTAAAAAGTGTAAAGTAGAAATGCAAGGGCTTGTGGACCGACTGAAAGTCCACTGGAAAAAATGTGCTTCGCGTAATGTGGAAAGTGTAGAAACAAATAATGAAGGTCCCTCTACTTCAGGAACAGTGTCCAATGTAAGTATAGTGTTATTTTATTTATATTTATAACAAAATATTAAGAGAACCTTTTTTTTTAATTTACATATTTAACATCAGTCTATTTCTGCGACAAAGGCCAATTATGGCAGGAGACGAGCTAGATTCAAATTTTTAAAATGATCTAGTGCATTTTCTAGTAACTTTCCATGGACAAATGTGACTTTTTCATTCACTCCTAGTTTTAAGAATAAAGTATAGTATCTATGTCTGTCTGTGTGTAGCTGGATTTAAAAATGAACAACATAACAATCTTGTTTTTTATTTCAGGTACAATTGAGCACGTTACAAGATGCAGAGGAAGATAGTGCCCCACAGCCGCTCTTATCTTCTACGCCATTAAGTAAAAAAAGGAAAGTAGTGCCTAACTCCAGTTCTGGATCTTTATCATCTTTTGTTGTACTTTGTCGTAAGTCTAATAAAGAAGAAATAGCTAGAGCTCTTTATGCGACAAACAGCGTTTCATGTGTATTGAACAACCTGAAGTAAAAAAGGCAATAACGTCTTTACGACCTGGATATGCACCACCATCTCGACATGATGTGTCCAACGATCCTACTTAGTTTGCTAGAGAGTTTTTTAATTTGTTCTCGCCAAATTAGCTTTGCATCAATTTGAACCCCTAAAAATTGAACACTTTGATACATTTGATTTGATTTTTGTGTCTCAAAATTTAATGTCAATGTTTTGTTTTCATTCATCACAAGTTGATTTGGTATGATTTGATGTTTGTGATTGGCCGGATGCAGTGAAGTATGAATCGATAATTCACTATAGTGAATCATAGGTACGATTTTTCACAAAAAAAAAAAATGCTAATAATTAAACAGAAGTAGAAAAATATTTAAGTTTATTATAATTAAAAATTAAGAATATTATACGCTAAATCCAATTTGCCACAAATTATGAGACAAGTAGTGAGACAGTGTAATATTTATTTATTTTTTTTAAAATATTTTTTAAAACTTGTTCCTGCAATTTTTAGTATGTGGCAAACATTGAGAAGTACCTCGTGTAAAAATTTCAGCATTCAAAAATATTATAGCAACTTAAAATTAAACTTTCACTCTTGCCCCACACCACCTTAATGATTCTGTTTTTTTTTGGCAACAATGACTAGTATTTTCAACATTTTATGGAGCACATGTGATAATTAGTATCTCTACTTAAAAACAAGTTTGAGGCACCACTGAGTTCAGATCGTACAGATAAGCAATATCACAAAATGTGTCATCCCAATTTTAATCTTTGTTGATTAATTCTAAACACTAAACTGTAGTTTTTTAGGAATGTAGATTACAAAAAAAAAAAACTGATAATTTTGTGGTAAGTGGTTTTGCATTTTTTCACACGTTGTTGTGCATCTTACTTTCCTGTAAACCAAGTTATTAAACTCTTCACAAATATAAAACAAAGAGTATACTGCATTCGATTGGCACTTATCTAAAACTGGTAATATCGCTTATGGGGAAAAAATTTTGATATCACTGTGTTGGTGATCGAATTCTGAACAATTTTCAAAAAGTCCGTCCCGTCCGTCCGCACGTTTCTTGTAAGAATGGAAATTCCGATCGTATTGAAATTTTGATAGTAGGTTAGTGTTAGCTAGAGGAAGATTCTATTGTTTTTGTACAAAACTGATCAATAAATACAATACAATACTTTATTGGTGTCAAAATACACTAAGTGTTTACACACGTCAACATACAGTACGAAAGTTGAAATATAAGGTATAAATGTATAAAACAATAGATATGAAGTAAAGTACTAAGAGCACATTAGCACATAGTACATGAAAGACAAACTAGTTATAAAAGAAACTATTAATATAAAATAAATAGGAGGTATGGTAATTTATCACTGTAGCTTCTAGAATACTGCACGAGATTCACACATTAGTTTGCAATAGAGGAAAAGTTGCTATGTAAAAATTCGTTAGTACTATAAAAAGCATTATTGACCAATTATTTTTTTATTCTGTTTTTGAACTGAGTTTCATTCAACAATATCTCTGGTGGTAGAGCATTATAAAATTGAAAACTCAAGTATCCCATGCCATCCCTGGTTTTACTTAATCTATGGAAATTTATGTTGAGTTTATCGTTGTTTCTGGTTTTATAAGAATGTAGTTTCGAATGAATCTACATTTTTCTTTATATAACTAAGACATTGGTAAATGTAGGTACAAGGCAGTCATAATATTCAAGGAAATAAAGTGTTGTTAGCAGTTGTTTCCAAATTTTAGTCCAGAAATGACTCGTATTGCCTTTCGCTGAGCAGAAAATACAGCAGCATAAGATGGGGCATGTCCCCAGACTAGTATGGCATATGATAAAGTAGAGTGGATGAGACCATGGTAAGTCGTGGTTAGAGTATTCAGTGAGCCTTTGTCAATAAGGTTTCGCAACAGATAAGTATATTTGGAAATTTTTTTACAGACGCAGTTAGTATGACTTTCCCAAGATAACTTGGGGCCTAAGTAAACTCCTAGGAATTTAACAGACTCAGGATTATTAACCTCTTCCAAATTGCGCAAACCAAATATCATTGTTTCTGTCTTAGTCACATTTAAACTTAGCTTATTCGAGATAAACCAGTTCTGTGCGCTTAACTCGGTATCATTTGACATTGTCAAATTTGTAGCATCTGCAAATAATAGGACACTAACATTATCTCTAATTGTTTTTACTCTTTCACTTTTGTCTTTTTTACTTAGTTGATTTATATTTCTCTATTTTATATATTTGTATATACAACACTTTGTCAACAAGAAATGTTCTTCTGGACAATAAAGTATATTTGATTTGATTTGATGATTGACCGAGGAAAGTCATTGATATAAATTAAGAAAAGTATGGGACCCAGTGCGGACCCCTGTGGTACTCCATGCTGCAATTTTAAAGTATTAGATTGAATGCTGTTATTAAGAACAAATTGTTGTCTATCACTCAGGTATGACTGCAAGAGCGATTTGCTTTCATCCGTAAAGCCGTAGAAACTTAATTTATTTATGAGAAATTCATGGGACATACAGTCAAACAGCCTTTGTGAGAACTAGGAAAAGAAAGTAAATAAAAGTTATTATTAATTATTTGAATTTAAAAAAAAATCTATTTCTTTGTTCTATAATTAAAAAAAATGTCTATAACTAATATTATTTGCAAAAAAGAAATATAAAAAGTGCAGTAAATGGGCAAAGAGTATAATGGTTAGCTTATTGTTCAGTTTATATATATAGGTATTTAAATTTTTCCTAGAAATACCTATTTTTAGAAACAGTTTGTGGTATTTTTGTGGCACTTTGTATACACAGATAAAATGTTTTGAATCTCTTGTTTCAATCATATGCAAATAAACAATTTCTTCAATTAAAACAAATAATTATTTGTTGTTACATCAAGAAAGTAATAAGTTTCTAAGAAATATATGACAAACTTTATATATTTCTTGCCACAAAAGTATTTTCTACGAAGAATTTATTTATTTGCGTATATACAGAGTGTCCCTGGATGGGGCTGCCAATTCTACAAATGAACCCATTTTAATTTTTTGACGAAACAATCACAGTTTATAAAAAAATTTACTTGTTGAAAAATAAGGTTCGTGTTAGCAAAAAAAAATTCAAAATTATATATTTTACCTTTCTTTGTTATATTTTAAAAACAAAAAATTGTAAATATTTTCTTAAATACACAATATTTTAAATAACAACTAAGTGGTTCAAATAACAAAGCCTTTATTCAACACGAAAATGTCTTTTAAATTCATCGTAAACAGTACGAATCATCTCTTGATTTACTTCTGCGATAGCTTCAATTATTCTTTCTTTTAAAATTTCAACATATGGGCTAAATGATCTTTATAAACTTTTTTTTTAAATCCCCAAAGAAAGTAACTGCATGATGTCAGGTTAGAGCACTGAGGCGATTGAATTGGACAAACACTACCTAACCATTTTCGAATAAAATGTCAATGAATCCAATTTCGAACCTGAGCGTCTTGATTAAAATAGACCTTGTAATTCCAAATCCTCAAATTCTAAAGAAAGGTAAGTCAACATTTCTAAGTATGAATTTTGATTAAGATTTTCCCCAAAAAATAAAAATAAATAAATACAACATAAACCTAATTAGCTTGATTTGTGGTATAGGTAACCCCATCTGTGGGCACCCTGTATTAAAGAAAATATTTTTAATTCAAAATATTATTTTTATTCGTCTAGGTACGTATTTTCTTCTCAAGTTTATTTACATACATATAGGTACCTATGTAGATAATAGGTATACATTCGATACATACATATATATTTTTGTGAACATTATATATATCACTTTTAAAAAAAATCTGGTTCTGTAGTTTTCTAATGAGCTAATTCCCTGATCAATGCAAAATATTTTGAAACAGGCATGAGATAAGATGATTCTAAGGAAATACGCAAAAAGACAGATAATGAACATGTGATAAAGTTTGTCAAGTGTGTATTCTTAATATATTTGGTGATAGCACATAATTTACATGTTGTTTGTAGAATTCCTATGTTATTTGTAACTTCATGACCTAATTTCAGATTGTTTCCTTTGCACTAAATAATTTGGAATAACTTCTTTTATAAAAACATTTATTTATATCCTCATGTAGTCAGTCACTTGCCTATTTTAGCATAAAAGAAGCTACCCATTATACTCTTGGCCAATTTACTGCACTTTTTATATAATTGTTGCACATCCTATAGAATACTCAGCAATTTTATCATAAATAAAACATATTTGCGAAGAATACAACAATGTTAGTTTGTATATCAGTGAGTGACAGCCTTGTCTAACTGCAAGATAAATGAAAGCCGCCAAAGCTTGGTCCATAATTTTATCGCATTTGTGACAAATTTATTGCTGTTAAGTTCATAAGTAATAAGGACTATTGCCGAATTAGTCGGTTTTGCAATATAACATTATTGTATAATATAAATTTAAAGAATTTAAATAATTAACAACTTTTTTATTTACTGATCGATTTTGTTAAAAAAGTACTAGAATTGATTGCGAACTTATGGCTACTGCTAATATTAAGTTACCTACACTTGCTATTAGCACTATATAATATCTATGAATGGCAAATACGCTAAACTTTTAAACTAAGTTACATTACACTAAATGTTTGCATAGAGTAAGCAACGAGTACTTATTTTATCACACCACATATTATCATTCATCTTTTAATTTTCACTCTTAGATGTAAAATACTATGTAAGCAACTTGGTACAATTTCATACATATTTTTTACATAATGTTTCATTTATTAATAAGAACTACCTATCCACATATTTGTTTTAACGCCAATCTTCACATTTAACAAAATTCTAGTGGATCCTTTATAGATTTTTAAGTGTAACTGCTACAGAAAAGATATAAAAATCCAAATGAATTACTCAATGGTTATATTATTTTTATAAAGATATTTACGAGACATAAAATTTTATAGAACATTCATAAAATGTGACCTCAACTAAATTCAATTTATTAGTAGGAAAAATTTGTACCCATAATAGAAACTATATTTCTGGTAATGTTCAGTTAATCACATATGTAATAAACTATTGCAACGAAGCTAAAACTGCTCACATTTTATGAAGCCTATAAAATGATTTTAATACCACTAAAATGTATTTTGTTTTGCACATTTTCTACGGATATATAAAAAAATATATATTTCACTACTTACAGTAAATACTTTCAAAGTAACTCCATTCGTGCCTTCTTCTTTCTGGGCCTTTTCCGTTAAAATCTGTAACCAAACCATTTTTCAAAAATAACGCGAAAACTTCTAGTTCAAATATGGCGCCTCAAAACAACAAACAACATAAGATACCAACATTAAGGCACACCAAAAGCAACTGTTCAATATTCTGCGTTTCATATCTTAATAAAAGATTAACGCGTTGAACTTGATTTAATTTGCTTTAACAATTAGCGATAAGATAATATTTACGTCACCTTAGCAAGTTTCTCAGTAGGTAACATTTGGCTGGGTCTCTCTTGGATGTCATTTCCAGACGTTGACTTGGAAATGCTTTTTCTAGATCCATTGTGGGAACTCGCTCCAGAACTGGGTGTTGTGTGTCCCGATTTGACCCCGTGCCCGTGGTGGTTACCCATTTTTTCACTGACTTTAAAACCACATTCTCCAATTCGCGTCAGAACAGCGAGGAATTATTTCACTGAGTGGATTGTTTTTTGTATTCTTTCTTATCTGTTGGCCATACTGCATTGCGCAAGTATTTTGGAACTACCGCTGACAGATGACAAATGCATCATAATTAACATTAATAAATATGATTTACTGGTAAAATTAGCAAGTATAATATAATTTATCTAAATATTAAGTTGTTTGATCTACGAGGTGTTGGAACTACGGCAATTTTTATGTACCTACCTAGCGGCAGTGCTGACTGCTGAGTGCTGGTCCAATGAGGAACATGGGATAATTAGGAATATGTTGTCCTACCCAAAGGGTTGACCGAGATGACATTAGTTATAGTTAGTTTATTTATTTGATAATAGACAACAGTAATCTACATATATAGATTCTAGATGTATGGGTAATTTCGACGAACAAAAGTAGATACAATTTTAAGGGAAAAAACACAAAAAATTTGGCATAAACTTTAAAATATAGGCATTGAAATTTTTTTCCTTTGAGCCAATATTCAACACAAGACATATCTATAGATCATATCATATGCAATTACCAGCAAGTATCTTTGTCGTTTACAGGAGACAAGTATACCTATTAAATTCAGCTTTATATCTTCAGAGATAGAAATCTAACCGAATCAAATCCAGAGAATGAGATATGGCCAGGATGTTGAGTGCTCTTTATGAATTTAGTCTGCTTTTTAAGTTTCGATTTATCCAATTATGCATTTGGGTTCTTCAATGAGATTGCACATTATGCTGATACCACTTATCTAGAACAATGTTCAATGATATGTTTCCTGTAGCGTTAAAAAATAAAGCATCAAGAGCTGTTTCTATATCAATATTTAAACATTTTTATCACTTTGATAGATAGTACATTTTTATTAAAAACACTTCTCTAATCAATGATAGAAAAGAGTAAACCAACCAAAAGTGGATTTTGGTTATAGTTAATGGGCTTGTTACTGATAATTCTTTATTCGTAATTTTTTTTATGGTATTAAATAGTATTCAATCGTCTAGATAAGCTGGTAAAATTTCAGCTTCGTAAGTATATCCAAGCCTTAGATATTTAATGTTAAAGATTGGGTTTCAGTAGAAAGCGCTTCGTCGACTCGTGACGTCGTTTTGCATGAACACTAGAGTGAAAGTGTTTGAGTTTGCTATAGTAGACAATAGTCCATTATAATCCGTCAAACTTTAATATCCTGACATGAGTTAATCTGACGTTTGAAGAAAAAAGGCGTTTGTTTCCAACAATAAAATTTAACAATTAATCACCGTTTCCATACAGATACACAATAACACGCGCTATACGCTTATTAAATCTTGACTGTCACCCTATCAGCATATGCAAAGTGACATCATGTGAAGCTCCGTCCCGTTTTTGAGCGATTCAACTTTGGTAATTTATTTAAAGGCTTAAACGTTCGAAAAAAAAACTTCAAAATTTGAAAATTGTCTTAAAAATTGTTCTATTTTCGATTCCTAATATAAAAAAAAAATCTGAACGGACCCATTATTTGTTCTATCAGATTTAAATAATAATTTATTAAACCACAAAACATGTGAAGTAGTCACCATTTTGGGTGTTGAAGTAGTCGGTGGCAAAAATTGCAGTACTTATTGCTGAGCTTGCTGTAATATTTACACATATCGGAATGATATAAATTAGGATTCTCTGACTCTTCATTGAATTTAAGAAAGTCGATGCACCAATAATTCAGAGAAAAGTCTATCATAATATAAATAAACCATTTATTTGCCAAATATTACAACAGAATAGAGTAGACCTATCATTAAATTAAACTTACATATCAATATAATACCAGTTCATGCAATTAAACTTTATCTTTTTTTCTTTCCCTTTTTGTTTTTGTTTGAGGTTTTGGGAGCATCTCCGATAGTAACAGTTCCTCCTGCTATGTCTTCTTTGTCATCCGACTTTTCGATGATCTAAAACAAAATAATTGCAAAATTTACAAAGAAGATCTTATAACCTTTTATAACTTACAATACAATACTTTATTGGTGTCAAAATACACAAAGTGTTTACACACGTCAACATACAGTACAAAAGTTGAAATATAAGGTATAAATGTATAAAACAATAGATATGAAGTAAAGTACTAAGAGCACATAGTACATGAAAGACAAACTAGATATAAAAGAAACTATTAATATAAAATGAATAGGAGGTATGGTATGGTAATTTATCACTGTAGCTTCTAGAATACTGCACGAGATTCACACATTAGTTTGCAATAGAGGAAAAGTTGCTATGTAAAAATTCGTTAGTGTTATAAAAAGCATTATTGAGCAAATATTTCTTTATTCTTTTTTTGAACTGAGTTTCATTCAACAATTTTATCTCTGGTGGTAGAGCATTATAAAATTGAAAACCCAAGTATCCCGTGCCATCCCTGGTTTTACTTAATCTATTTAAATTTATGTCGAGTTTATCATTGTTTCTGGTTTTACAAGAGTATATGTGGCTTCTAGTTTCGAATGATTCTACATTTTTCTTTATATAACTTAGACATTGGTAAATGTAGGTACAAGGCACAGTCATAATATTCAAGGAAAGAAAGTGTTGTTTGCAGTTGTTTCTAAATTTTAGTCCAGAAATGACTCGTATTGCCTTTCGCTGAGCAGAAATTACAGCAGCACAAGATGGGGCATATCCCCAGACTAGTATGTCATATGATAAAGTAGAGTGGATGAGACTATGGTAAGTCGTGGTTAGAGTATTCAGTGAGACTTTGTCAATAAGGTTTCGCAACCTTATTGACAAATATATTGTTTTGTATACTTACTTGCTGGGCATCTATAAAAAACATAAGATCCCGGACTTGTTCCTTTAAATCTGATATTTCTTTTTCTTTGCTTTCTTTCAATTCACTAAATTTCTCTTCGAGTTTTGTTATCTTATTTAGCCACTGCTGTTGATTATTTCTGAGGGCTTTTCCCAGTTGTCGTTCCTCATTTAAATCGCTTAGTGTTGTTGTTAATCTGATAAAAAAAGTGGTAAATATTATACATTGGTATGTCTCTAAAGAAAAACAGAATTCAACCTGAAAAGAAGCTTACTTGGAAGTTTGTTGTTGTAATTTCCTCTCGACTGCCTGTTTTTCTTTAGTAGTTGTAGCCAACTTTGTTCTTAACTGTTTATTTTCATCTGATATTGCTGCGACTTCATTCCTCAAATGCTGTGTTTCATCGAATAACTGACTTTCCAGTCTAAACAGAAAATATGTTATGCAACAATTGCATATAAACAACCTCCGATCAAAGAACTTATCCCTAGACACAATGTGTATTGGTGTGTTTGTTACTGACATAATCACAATCTAAGGTACTTCAGTTGTAAACATTCCTGAAGTTC
The DNA here is from genome assembly GCA_963583905.1 of Stenurella melanura. NCBI lineage: Eukaryota > Metazoa > Arthropoda > Insecta > Coleoptera > Cerambycidae > Stenurella > Stenurella melanura. The sequence continues at coordinate 24,824,356 of OY757315.1, forward strand.
CTGATTGGCTAGTCGATCTATTCGTGGATTGCATTTGACAAAAATACGTAACGTTACGGTGACGATCGGTGCGGTTCATTTTAGTACAACTACTGCTTTAATGGCAGTAACTGATGAGATATGTCAAGCACGTGATCAAAATAATATTACGGTTCTTACTTTACTGGATATGTCTAAGGCATTTGACAGTGTTAATTTTGAGCTTCTGCTAAAAAAATTAGAGAGTTATGGTATTGGTGGTGTCTTAAATCATTGGTTTGGGAACTACCTCTATCATAGGTTTCAGATAACTAAATTAACTGATACAAACTTATCTCAGGAATTGGATGTTATCGGGAGTTCCACAGGGCTCTGTCCTGGGACCTCTCCTTTTTAATATATTTACATCTGATTTGCAATTTATTCCACAATACTCAAAATTGCACTTATATGCTGATGATATCCAGCTATACATAACTCTATCCTCAAATGACGTTTGGCAAAAAACTGAAAACTTGAATTCGGATCTAAGTAACATTCTAAAATGGTCTCAACTCAACTGCCTCCGTATGAATCCTAGCAAAAGCCAAATAATATTAATGGGATCACAGCACAGGGTAAATGTCATAAAAGAACTAAATCCGGTTTTCAAGTTAGGCGAGTCGCAGTTAGAAATATGTGACACTGTTAAAAATTTAGGAATCTTGTTTGATTCACAACTATCGTTTACGAAGCATGTTTCAAAAATAATAAGTCAGTCTTACTTGAAACTTAGACATCTCTACCAATTCAAAGAGATACTGCAAACTAGGATTACAGTACAACTTGTAGAAACCTTAGTTTTGTCGATTTTTAACTATGGAGACTGTTTATATGGTCCGTGTTTGAATGTAGTGGATAAAAGGAGACTTCAAGTCATTCAAAACTGTTGTGTAAGATTTGCATGTAAAGTGCCAGTTAGAGAGCACATAACTCCCTATTATAAGGAGTTAAAGATGTTACGGCTAGACGAACGTCGATTTATTCACTACTCTTGCCTAATAAAAAAAATAATGGATACTCAAAATCCCAGTTATTTGTATAATAAAATAGAATTTAGACATAATGCCCATAGCAGAGTTATACGGAACTCTAATGATATCAGTATACCTAGGCACACCACTGCTGCATTTGAAACATCATTTTCATATCTAGTTTCTTATATATATATAATCAGCTATCACCAGAGGCATTTCAGACAAGCCTTGCATCCTTTAAAGAAAAATTAAAAAATAAATTGCTATGTAATGATTTGAGCTGTATGGTTATTCAAAAATTCTAATTCTTTATTTGCTTTCTGTTATGAAAATTTTAATTACTACTATGTTAGGGTGAGGTTATATATCAGTTTTCTGTATCTTGTCCTTTTGTATGTTTGTATTATATTGATACTGTACAATAAATTTATTTATTATTATTATTATTATTATTTACCGTAATGAAGCATATGTTTATTTACGTGTCGGCTATTAATGGTAACAGGCGTATTTAGGAAAAATGCTATAAAAAAATCTGAGGCTTTGGCTTCTAGTATATACACCATATTTCAAGTAACTGTACTCTTACCAACTTGCTATTCTTATTTTCCCTTATTTAACCCCCAACCCTTCAACGGAATCATCTCAAAATATATTTTACCAACCCTTTCCAATAATGGAATAGGGGTGGTGAGGGGTTGAAAAATATTATAAAAAAATCAGCCATGGCTTCTAGTATATACACCGAATTTCAAGTTTCTGTACTCTTAGAGGTGTTTTAAAACCTCATGAGCCGTGACCTTCATATGCTCAGAGGCATAATCCGTCCTATTGACTTAGTTACACTTCTTAAAAATATTGTATTTATTGTTTACAATTTATCCCGAGCTCTTGTTTATGTATACAGCAAGGCAGCCTCCAGTGTCTTTAAAAACATACTTATAACTCAGATTAAACTTTGCCTTTTGCGCATTTCGCGGCTCATGAGATTCTGAAACACCTCTACCAGCTTGCTTTACTCATTTTCCCCCATTACCCCTATTTAACTCCCAACCCTTTATCAGAATAATCCCAAAATATAATCCTAATGTTATTATAATATATACATGTACCAATTTTCGAATGAATATCTCATTTTATTTTATCAATCCCTTTAATAATGGAGTGGGAGGTGGAGTGGTGGGGTCATGAAAAATATTATAATAAATTTTGAGGCCTTGGCTTGTAGTACATACATCATCAAATTTAAAGTTTCTGTACTCTTACCAGCTTACTTTACATATTCCCCCTAGTTACCCCCCATCCCTTCACCGGACATCTTCAAAAATCAATCCAGTTCCAGATCTCATTATAATATATACATATACAATTTTAAGTCAATATCTTAAACCGTTCCGGAGAAAACGAGCGGAAAAAGAAAGTTACAAACAGACCGACAGACAGAAAAATTGTTTTCGCTCAAATTTAAAATCTCGACGTTTCATGACATTCTATTTCAAAAAAAAATTTTTTTTTAAATTTTTTTTACGATTACTATACTTCCAATCCACTACGTGGATGTGGAAGTAAAAAGATGAACAGCAATAAAATTTTCATACTGTACATAATTCCCATAGAATATGATGTACTGTTAACTTATTGTATTTGTTAAATAAGCGGTTATATACATGTAAGTTATTTATACGCTATGTATCGTATTCATCACGAAACGAGTAAATTAAAAGTGTAGGAGGAAATTGAGTATTTTAACGAAAGCTGTACTTTTTAAGAAATCCATGATTTTTTGTATTAATATTGTAAATGTAAATAAAGATACTTTAACACAATACAGCGTTTTATTCTTGTGCCTAACTTTCTGTACATTTGATGATTGATAACTTTGTAAGGTAGTCAGTGTTGCGGGTAGCACATTTGATCATACTGTCTATCAGAGACAGCCACTATGATCTAGGGATAAGTTCTTTTGATCGGAGACCAAAGCCAAAGGAAATCATTACTAACAATCTTATATTTCTTTAATAAATTACTTACAGTGCCAGTTTGTCTTCAAAGTACATCCGCTGTTCTTCTAATTGTGATGTTAGCAGATATGTGAATTCCAATTGGACAGAATCAACTTTCTCTTGTGCCCCTTCGGATTCTGAAGGGGGGCCTTCAGAGGGCACTAATTTACCATCAGCTTTATTTTGTAAAAGCCTGTGCACAAAATTATCACCTACAATGTAAGAAAACATATAAATGATATATTGTCAGTTTCCATTTTCTTTGTAATATGTGTTGCTAATGAGTGAGTTTAAACGATTCTATAATTACATTTTAAAATGTGCAATTTGAGTTATAATATCGTCCTTTAAGGTTTTAGATTCGGAATAACAATATATACACTTTAGATGTTAACAGTATTCAAACAGTGTGTGTTGGTATGTGTTATGTGAAGGTATATAATACAAATTATATTTGTTTAACTACCCACAACTTCTGATTTACTTAATATAAAGACTATTGAATAATCGCAAACTACAAGTTAAAATTAACAATAAATATTTAATCTATTTCCAATCGCAACAGGAAATTCTCAAGGTTTGTCATTTATTCACCTCCTATACAATATAAACTGTCACATATATACAACTTTAACAAAAAAGACCAAAACACAGTTAATAGGCTTTATATCCTCCAATATGCAGACAATACTATGCCAATACCTCATAGTAGCTGGATTACTTTAACAGTAAATTGCAACTTATAGGCAGAACAGCAATTTGACTAAATTTATGGAGATCTAAGTCATGGTTCATCAGTGGCGGCCCGTGAAATTTTGGTAAGCTCTAACTTACTACTGGAGCATGGGACCCATGCCAAACTTTAATGGATCACTGCCACGGCCAAACAGAGAAGTCTTGTGGAAAAAATATTTGGTTGGAATTTGCGAAATTTTTTTTCAAAAAATGCAGTGCCTTCCCATGGAATCTGGAAAAGTACTTGTAAAATATCTATAGTGTATTTTTTTCTCGAACAAGGAAGAAAATATAAGGACATGTTTCTAATTTTATCCAAAAGTCTTAATTTTTTTAAAAGTTACATTTTGAAATTTTATAAATTAAATATCAGTGTAAAATAAAATTTCAAACTGATGTAACTTTATAAAAAATGAAGATTTTTTGATAAAATTAAAAATCTATCCTTATATTTTCTTCCTTGTTCGAGAAAAAAATACACTATAGATATTTGACAAGTACTTTTCCAGATTCCAGGGGAGGCACTGCACTTTTTGAAAAAAAAAAATCGCAAATTCCAATCAAATATTTTTTTCCACAAAACGTCTCCGTTTGGCGGTGGTAGTGATCCATTAAAGTTTGGCATGGGTCCCATACTCCATTATAAGTTATAGCTTACCAAAATTTCACGGGCCGCCTCTGTGGTTCATTATATTCAATCATACACAAACTGTCAATTCACCAACAATTTCAATAAATGGACAAATATTAAAAAATAAATCTACTACTAATTCCTCGGGTATATATTTAGATCAAACTTAATTTAAGGCACCACACAGGAAACTGAAAAAAATACATATTTTGAGAAAACATTTCAGAAGTTCGACATTCAAAGCAAATGAAATAAATAGGAAAACAGCGGCACACATACATAAATCCATATGTAGACTAACTCTGGAATACACACATAAACTGCAGAATATGAGCACTAAAGAATTTCTTAATTGCAGAAACAGTCACCATCCACTTAATAACAAAACTTCGCCATCCTGGAAACGTGCTACATAACAATCTTCTCTATGAAACGATAAATTTTAAACCTGTAGCCGACCGTTTTATCCACCTCTCCACTAAATTTGCAAGAATCGAAGCCACTTCAACAACGATACAACTATTTTGTAAAACACGGTAACAAGGCATATACACCTAGAGAAAACTGGAATTGCTCAAACAACTCAAGAATAATTGATCAGAAAGAGATCTTCTTTTACAATCTAGATATATTTTTCCTATATTCAGGCCTGGTGAGAGGGGAGGGGACAGGGGGATTCCCCTGGGTCCAGATTTTTTAGAGGGACCCGTGGAAAGATATATTATTATGAAACATATTTGTTTTTTTTTTGTTCAAAAATTGGATGATATTGATATTTTTTTTAACGATTTTTATTTTAAATGTATAAACAGCTTGAAGATTAAGCTTTATGTGTAGAAGCACAATTCAAAATTAAGGGGCCCGTAAGTTGGATCACCTCTTTTCCCTGGGCCGGCAATTTCTCTCTATATTATAAACATTTATAAAAGTTTTAATATGGAACTGTTAAAAGGATCTTGGTTGATAGTCATTTGGTTTCCCCAATAAGTATTTTTATTATTATTATCCTGCTGTAGCACGAAAGGGAAAATTATTCATAATTTAAATATATATGAACCTACCTTTGTAATCCCAAACCCTATGCGATCCCAGTTGCAAGGCATAACAATGCCCAGATTCTCTATAATGCGAAGCTGCATGTCCTCCTTGGTATCTAAAAAACAATAAAAAGCATGCAGCAAACAAAATAATAAATCTGGTATAAATTTAAAAATTGTACATTACAGATAATAAAACTAAATATTTCTCAAAACTAAGCTTGAACTCTTTTATAATATACTGTTAAAGTAACTGCTAAACTACCGCAAATAACTAAACTGACAAAAATTACCTTCCGCATCCAACATGGCCACAAATGAGGCAGATCCAAAGAGCATCTGGCGATGGTGCAGACGTACCACAACGTTCACATTCCGATGTTTCGGCTTGCTCGGGGCTTTGGACGCAGCGACACACTGGACAAGTTGAATCGCCCCACTGCTCAAGGCAACTGGCATGGAATGCGTGGTTGCATAATATTGTCAACACACCATCTACCGATTCGTCCATCCGTTCTACAGAAAAATTTAATAAATATCTTGTTAATGATTATGAGAGAAATAATACATACCGAGACATACGGGGCATATGGGCAACTCAGTATGACCGGGTGGAGCTAAGCCGTTATTGGCCCATTCCACTTTCGACACCCATACTATTCTACATATACTATCAGGCTCGAGACTGCTGAATGGGACTCCATTGAACGTTAGGTAAAACTCCATGGCAGCTTCATGATTTCTAAAACTAAAATGATCCAGGTAATAAGGATGAATTTCTTAATAATGTTCTTCTATTTTAAAATATACGTTACCACACATGAAAATAATAAACCGTGTAATATCGGTTGATGATGACCAATGGCTGATGCTCCTACTTAAAATATGGTTTTCGAAGTTTTCCTGCTTTCATTGAGCACTTCATTTAAACTTTACTACATCAAAATAGTTACTATTGATAATTTCATGCTAAACTTAATGGTAGTGACATTATTATTATTAAGGTTTATTAGGAGGCAGGGAAATTATTTTGTTAGATAAATAAATAACATACAGTTAGGCTTGAAGTTTTGTCCAACAAATCTTACAGAAATATACTTACGTTAAGAGAGCCATATACTGATTCGGTAAAGAATCTCGCAGTACTCTAATGTGTGAAATATCAGCATGACACGGTGCTGTAAAAGCTAATAAATCATGGCAAGTCATTGAGGTGGGGACTCCAAGTAAGCACAGTGTTAGAGCTTCTTTTCTGCTACTCAGAACACTGGAATGAAGGTAACAATAAAATTGTTAAACTACCAAAATTCACTACTAAATTTAAACATACTCCTCCTTATACAAATGTAGAAGGCCTTTTGTAATTTCCACGAAAGGATTTCCACTAAAAAAACCGATTTCACCCTTATCTTCATTTTGTTCTTTATCCTTATCACTTAAAGGGGTGGTTTCTCGAGAGCAGAAAGGGAGTAAACCCCAATCTTCTCTAGGGCTCTCCAAACGACTTGGGAAAGTTTCCACGCTGATATCTCGTACTCGTCTTTGACCTCTGCCCTTATTTGTGTCCTTGTTTGATAAAGCCTCGGCACCTCTGGATTCTTAACAAACGTACAATTAGGTTATGTTTCTCCTAATAAATTAATATGACCAACCTGCATCTTGTGAAGCTTCATTTACTTCTACTCGTAATACACATTTAGCAACTAAATCTGACATTCCTTCGATGTTTTTCCAATTTTGAACTAGTAAATCTAAACATCAAATTTACAAATAAAAGCCATATTTAATTCCGAGAAGACTCTGGAACACTGGAACTACTCAACTACTGGTAGATCTTGCGGATTCCAGCAAAGGTAAAAGCATATACTTCTACTAATATGGTTTCTATTCAATCATATAATAGGTTTCATATCTATTTACAGAGATTATAGGTACAACTTTGTCACAGAATTGATATGGGCTGTGTTTATGTATATATTCAAATAATGTTTCGCTTTTCACAATCACAAATTCACAATGTAACTACTTATGCGATAAAGAATATAGCCGTGCCTAGAGATGTCGCCAGGGGATCGTGCTGTCAGTGCTGTCACTGCTGTCAACGCATTTGACAACAAAAGTAATTGTCAATAAGTTTCAATGATTATTTAAATAATTTAAAAGTAATCACAAATGTCTGGTTATAAAAGAGTCAGTTTCTATGAATTATGTAGATTGTGCGCCTCGAATACCCAAAAAGAAAAAACTCACATTTTCCAAGAAGAAGGAAGAAAAATACAATTACAAAATAAAATACAAACTTGTTTGGCACTTACAGTATGTTTATTTAATTGATTTTCTGTAGAAAATTCAGTAATCTGTTTTTAAGGTAAATGAAAATGACTTTCTGCCCAAAGTTGTTTGTGCAAAATGTCTGCGAAACCTGGAAACTTGTTTTGGTTTTCGACAAGAATGTGTCAGGTCCGAATCCATGCTCTCTACTTATTTCAAGAACTACAGATACACTGAAGATTTTAAGAAGTCAGGAAAGGTATAGCCATACTAGTATTTGCAATATAAAGAATAAGTGGTGAAAAGCTTATTAGATTTTTACACCTTATGAGAATTCTAATCAGAAAGGTTAAGTAGATTGTGTAGCATACTAGATATGCAGTTACTTATCTTTTTAACTTTGATTTTAATGTACAGTCATTAAAGGGTAGTTAAACAAATACACATTAAATGAAAGGCAAATTTAATACCAAGATGGTTATCGACATGTCCATTAATCTTTCTTACTTCATATATACTTCATGCGCTGTAGGATATTTCTTAATCATTTTATGTTATGAATATCCATGAACTGCTGGTAAATTTCTCTCATTATTATATATTAGCTCAGTTTTCAATCTTTGTTTGGCATATATGATGCCTTACATGTTAATCAATAACCTATATTCAGTGTTGATACAATTTTTTGTGGAACTAGAGGATCTATTATTGTCATATAGCGCTTAACATTACATGAAATAACACAGAATTGTACAGATATATATTCATTACTCCTCTTTATAGTCCACATGGACTTGATCCACCTATCGTATAGAAATGTGGGCGGAATTTGGCGAATTTGATTTGTCAACACCAACCTTTAATTGGTCAAAATTTTTGCATGCTGTATATGGACTATTTGTATCTTATGCCTTGTACAAGGCAGTGCGGTACAGCCAGGCAGTGTCATAAATTACTTAATTCCAGTGAAAATTTGAAACAATTATTAGTTTTATTGTTGGTTTTCAATTAATTGTTTAAAATGGCATTTTGGAGACCTTTTGATAGTAGTGACAAAGAAACGCACAATTTTGGTACAGAGCCTATATAAGCATAATTTGTACTTAAATAAAGACTTACACATTTAAACTCTTGTGTTTAAAAGGTGAAAGTATTGGTTCTTCAGATATCCAAATTATAAAAAGGATTAGCCATACTACAATTTATAAGGTTATGGGAGTTGAGGATGTAGTCGATCATTTTGTTAAATGGAAAAGAGTTAGCAAAAATTCGATAACGCTTCCAGAGATGTCATTTGTCGATTTGTGTATGACTTTTACAATGAACAGAAGGTGTCCACATAAAAAATGATCTGGGATAAGTTACGTGACTATCCAGATTATAACTATAAATCGTTAGATACTTTGCGAAATTTTTTTGCTGAATTGTGGTTTTAGGTAAAACAAACGAATGGTAATTTTGGAATCAGCACGCATCGTTGACCATCGACAAGAGTACTTGTATAAAATAAACGAATACTGAGATGCAATTAGAGTAATTTGACAAAACGTAGTGTGACACTTATGATGTTATGTGTGTTGATAAATTCATGAATTCGATTAATGCTTGAATTTGGATCTTGTGAATATACTCAGCGTACTCATACGTTCTCATCACAATTTTCGGATTACAAAGAAATGAAAATATTACAACACCACCATTTTTGACAATGAATTATCTTTATTTCACTTGTGATAATAGCTTGGTGAGACATTGGGTTGAAAAGTTATGTCAAGTTGGATTTGGTCAAAAACAGAATTTTTGCTATGTTTGAATCTCAGTGTCTTAAAAATGGCACGTGGTGGAGCATTTTTATAAACGGGATTCAATTTGTCATTAAAAAATTCCTTAGGAATAACGCATCCCGAGTAGCACAGACTGATTATATAATGGTTTAATAAACGTTAATAAAACTTTGCTTAAAACTGTGTAAATTTTACTAAGACCCTAATAAAACCAAAACATAGCTGTCTCAACATTCTATAAACGTTTATAATCAATAAAGTGGGGAATCTGTAAGTCTGTTACAAAACTCTGCAGTACCGTTTCAAACATTTTCTTTAACACTATTAAATAACTAGCCTTAAACAGTCGTGTTTTATTTTTATATCGGCGTCTGAACAACAGAGATATGTGTATGTTGTTGTGACGCCAATATGAAAATAAAACACGACTGTTTAAGGTTAGTAAAGACGTTATTGCAACCTATTTATAAAAGTCAGAAAAAGTAAGTACTTAATTCTTCTTTACCTTTAGTTATGGTGTGAACACATACGACTAAATGATGACTTTGTTATGGTCTACAATATTTTACTATACATAATGCACTTAGACGTTATATGTAATATAATAATGAGCTGTTGTGAGTTACCCGATGTTGAAAATTATAGCTGCAAATAAATATTGTTTGTGAATATAATTGTTTAACCTATATAAAAAACAAAACCCTTCAAAAATAATTTAAAATGAAGGAAATAAATTTGTTTTTAATTTTATTTTTTAAGCAACAAATAAGTTGTATTCAAGTTTTAAAACCGTAACTAAAACTACAAAGTTATACTACAGTAAAATAAGAGTTGTTAAACCTGCTCTTGACACTCTTCTACAACTAGTAATTTAAAGATATATCATAGTTGTAAAGTGGTTAATATGACCACAATACAACTCCCAAGTTTTGGTACAGTTAGAAAATAGCATCTACTTTATTTAGTTAAATATAATCAGTGTGTGGCAAAAATAAATAATTTACTGTACACAATAGTAAAAAGTGTACACTCAACATTCAGCGAATTGAATCACGAATTAGGATGTTTCAGATGACTAAAAAGAACACAATGTTCGGACCTTGTGGCCACGAGTGCGATGTAAATTAAACATACTAAATCTATATGATAAGGGCACATGTAGCTATCAACATTTAAAAAATACATTGCAGATTGAATTACTCCACATTTTTTTTATTCCAGGTTTACATTAAAGACATAAAGCCACCTCCGCCCCCTCAAATTCAGCAAAATCCAGAAATTTCGACATCGAGCAATATACCAACAATCGCTTCCTTCTCTACGCCTGGACAAATCTCACAGAACATCATAAACATTAATAAGAATCAAAATGCACCTGTTGAACAGGTCCCGTTTTACACGTTACAACTTCCTACGATCGTATCAAACCCTAACCTGAACATGAACAAGATCCAAAAAAACGACGGTATAGACAATAAACTAGCGGCGCAGATTGCGCAGAACCAATTCGCTTATAACCTAAATTTAATTAACACAGCTGCCATTAAAACTAGTCTACCAAAAAATGAAATGTTAAGTAATGTTGTAGTTAATTCTAATGGAGAGGTAATTAACATTGCACAGATGAGCGATTTTGAGACTATTTTGAACCACGGTAATATGGTTAAGAATAAACACAAATCTAGTAGGCGTCCTAAGGAATTGAGGTTGGTAGATAACTGCCCCCAGGACGATATCGTAAAAATCGACCTAACAGATTCCACTAACGTTTCTCCCATATATGACATGGAACAGAATGGCGCAAAATACGACAAGTTACCGCATATAAAAAGCACTCAGAGCCAGCAGCCTAATAAATATACCTACTCTCTGAAAGTCGATGATAAACCGAACCAAAACCAGAATCAAACAGTAATCTTCCCCATATCCGAGTATAACCAAAATTATAACAACTTTAGCAGCAGTAATAATACCGTATACACCCAGTCGAATTTAAACATTGTTAACAGTAACAGTATAGCGTCAAACTCAAACGTTATCTGCAACACAGCAACGAACGTTGAGAGCTCCGCCATAAGCATAAACGTATTGAATCAGAGCATGCAGGAACTGAATCAAAGCGGATTCACGAACGTCATTTCTAATGTGACTTCCAGCATTTTGAACAGTTCTAACGAAAGTGACGAAAAATCCAATGTACAAGTAAACACCATTTCTGACAATAACAACAGTACAACTACCCCTCACCCTAAGATGCACGTGTGCGACATATGCTCGAGAGGTTTCAAAAGACGTGAGCATTTGTACCAGCACGTTAAGCTGCACACCGGATTCCGACCTTACATCTGCGAGAGCTGCAACAAGGCATTCATGCGGAAGGAGCACCTGTTAAGGCACAGTACTTTGCACTCTGGTCAGAAAAACTATACATGCAATATATGCGACAAGAGTTTCTCTCGAAACGACAATCTCTTGAAGCACAAGAAGACGCATGAAAAGCAGTCGAGTTACACCTGTGAAATCTGCCAGAAGCAGTTTGTTATGAAGCATTACTATAACGCCCACAAGTTGACGCATGGGGATAAGTGCTACGTTTCTTCTGTTTGGGGTTTGCTGAAGACGTAATATCTTTCGTATTGCTGTAGTTTAATAAGTAGGTGTGTTTTTTGTTTTTAATAACCGTGGTGATTTTCGCCATTAATGTCAATAGGGTTTCGCGTAGGCACTGGGAATTTAGGGTATGCCAAATTTGTGCCATTACGTAAAAAATTCGCTTTTTAGCTTCTCAATGCCATTTAAATTCTTACAGAATAGACTACACACTCTAAAATATTCTTATATCAAAAAATATCTAAAAATATGCTACAGGAAACATGAAAATGATATAAAAAATTGATACAAAGTTATGGATAGGCCAAAATTAGCGTGTCTTAGGAATGGAAAAATTCTCTTCTCTTTCGATGTTGGTCACATAGTCCTAAGATTACTTGGCATACTTTAAATCTTCTGGTGTCGCTGTTAGTTGCGTGAGGAGCAAGAAACAGAGTAGTACAAAGTGAAAATATCCTGAGAATTAGTTTTTTTATATTTTATAAAGTACACTATGCCGCATTATCTAAATAATTTATATATGGTATTAAAGATTTTTTTCCACAATGTTACTCTCAGTTATGGAGAAAATGTTGTTAGTATACGTAATGTTTAAATCTTTCAGTTTATCGAAAACAACAAAAATGTGTGACGCATCATACCCAGCAAATCTGCCTCCTCAGTAACCAAGGAAAGGTAAAATATACCTAAAATTTCCTTTCCAATGTTTAAAATTAATAAGATTGTATTTTTAAGTTGAAAAACGAAAACAATGGGCCTTTACAGTACATTCGAATTTTGATATTTAAATATGGTGGGTGTCATTTGAGGAAAATAAAATATTATTTTATCTAAAAATGAGGCGTCTTAGAACAGCAATCTCTGAGAAATAAATTAGCAAAATACAACAACTTTCACGGGGTATTTCAAACGCTCGAGTTTCACGCGCCTTGGTTGCACACGTAATCCCACCAATCATCATCGAGGACACAACAGAAGAACTTGCAAACCGACAACACTGCGATCACCGAGCGTGCGGATAGCGGATAACCTTAAACTTTCATTTGAGCTGTCGTCTTTTCTGGGGCATTTTCGGTCGTATTTTCACAGAATGGAACAAAACACTGCTTGCTAGACATTTTAATCGAAATCGGAGGCTTTCAATTTACGCTAACCTCAAAACCAAAATGTTAACATCAACAAGCTGTCAAACGTCTAGTCATGAGCGATATGTCACTGCCGGTGATTAAATCACCGTGATTATATAAAATATTAATATAAAGTGTAATTTACATCGTTTTACTTTCAATTCATACTTGTCCATTGCTGCTTAATGCAGCCATACATTCACACAAACAAATTACGGCGAACGGTAAACATATCACCTTGCAGATTGTGATGGCGTTAGTTTAAAACCACCGGAAGTGAAAAATATAAGTCGCCGTTAAGGAGTGATTGGAAAATCGCGATATCACCCATCACTACAAACGTCAATTGAATGCTGATTTTGTACAACGTTGCCGAGTCGCCTTTTACACTATTGGCTTGGGATTGCTGACGTATTAATGGCGCGTTACGGATAATCGTTTAAATTGGACTTGTAAATAGGTGATTTTAATTATTTTTTCCTGGCTCTAATCTGCATCAAAATAGAAATTGAAAAAATACGGGTATTTTAATTTTGCATAAAATTTATGATTCCGCAATAAAAAAAATATGCTGATAAGGCCCATTGTTCAAGATATGGTCTTGATATGGTACTTACCTTTCCTATTTTACAGGATTGTTCGGATGTTATTCGAAATATTTTTAGAGAATATTAAAAACAAATGAAAAATAGCTTTCTTAAAATATTTACTTGCACACCACTGGTATTCGGTCAACTGTATAGAAATAGTGTCGAATAGTACAGCTGATAATGACTTCATAGTTTTGACAGTGGTATGTAAAAAATTCATGTAAACAGTATTGATATTGTTAAGGTCAAGAACTTGATCAAATGTACCTGCTGCTGCTACAACTGTTCGAAATTTTGTCTGGCAGCCTGCAAATATGTTTTAGCATTCCAGGATCTCTGTATTGTCTATGATTTGTAAATTTTCACTATCATGTTTGTGTTGAACTACTGCTGTAGAAGTTGTATGGCTAGACGCATGTTCACATGAAAGTGAGAAGCTTCACTTCAAGATAAAATTACGTTTATCAACATGTGATTTTTTTGAAAATAGTTTGAAAATTTGAGATTACCTCTATAGTAACACTGACCTGAGCACAAGCTGACTACTCCGTACACAGCTATTACAACCAAAGAACGCAATGTGATGTGGCTACCCAAGTAACAATTTAAATGCTTTTTAAATTTATTTAGGTTTTATCAGTGTTTTATAATGGCTACCTCATAAACCACTGATTTATTGAATGCCAAATGCACTTAAAGATAGTATTATCATAAAGAAAATTTTAAAAAGGCCTTCAAGAACTTACATTAAAACGAAATTATCTTTTAGTCTTTATCGGCTTATGATTGACTTATCAAGGTATTTGTCAAGCCATCAATAAAACTCCATAGCTGTTAAGTTCAAGTTAGGAGGAGTAAGTATTATAAGGATTAAGCAAATGTTGTGGTTTTATCATTGGTTTATGAAATTAATTTGAAGTGGTTGTTAATGCTGGGCAATATATCTAATATGCTCACACAAGTTTCAGGTCGAACCTTCATAAAACCAACTGCTTGGTAGAGTTTTAATGAAGCAAACATCTGTAATAAATCAGTCTTAAACATAAAAGGATTTGGTTTACCTTTGCCCAGACTATAATGTTTTAAAATAGGTAGTTTTAATACTGTGATAAGGTACATACATATTCGTCGGCATTTTGTTTGTGTATAACATGTGCCTGTGGGTGAATTTATAATAATAATATCACTTATAAAACCAAGACACTTGATAAAAAACGGAGAGGTGAGCATTTAGTGGACATATACCAAATAGCATCTCAGCAAACTGACTTTTTAGGTTATATGTTATCCACCATAAATTCTATAGGTTTTAAAGTGGTTGTGTTATATGCTCAAATGGTTTAAAATTGGTTTTAAGATAAGCCTACAAGTTTTAAAAATGATATTAAGACCAATGATGCTTAAAATATACTTTTACAAGAATAAATCGACATACTTTAAGAACATATTGGTAATGTAAAACGCCTTTTAAGACAAAACACGTTTAAAGTAGAATTATTCACAGCTTATAGGGTTTATACATACCACCGCCATTTTATTTCCACCTGTCGAGGAATATAATGGTCAGCCATATTGGGAATGTCCCAGATTGAACAAAAAAATGTAATTTGTATCTAATAGAAATGTTTTATAAAAACAATATACATATACTAAACCATATTATGGGCAGAAGCTCTCTTTACTTTTTGTCATAAACAAAAATTAATTATTTATGTATTTTTTTAAAATTGTGTTCCCTGCGCACGAATTTTTAAGAACTAACTAATACATGTTTTACAGTAAACTTAGCCTGGTTGAAAATTTTAGCGCACTATAAGTAGTCCCACATCAATTCATTACAAGTAGTCCATCTTTAATTGTTTATCTGAACGGTTCTTAGTAGTCGCCAATTGTCCATTTTATAACTTATATATAACTATAGCTGCCCATAGTGCATGTCGAATAAATTTATTTGCATTTATTTTTACTTCATTAAATACAAAAAGTCCGCTCAAAGCATTTGTTTGTCTCTTAAGTTTTCATATAGTGCCTATCCTAAACCAAGTATGGTTTTATAATACACTTCAGATACTCTCTGAGTAAAGCTTTAGATAATTCATTAAAACTTGAAAGTTTTATTAGTAGTTTTAAAAAGAGACATGCAGGCCCTTCTCTAAATGGGCCCCTGTATTCTTACAAAGGTTTTAAATTGACTTCATAGAGTCCTTCCAAACTATTTACGTTTATAAGTAGTCTTGGAAATAAAGTTTTTAGAATAGCTTATAAATTATTTTAAAACTGCAATTGTTACTTGGGTAATATATGCCAATGCATAAAATAGATATGGGCAATATTATTGGTATCTGGATTAAACTACAGTCATCCAATTATATAGTATTCAATAATAATGTAAGTTTTATGCATGGTTTAACTCGGAGTTAAATGCAATGCATTTTGGTAAAATTAATTGGAACACTTTATCTCTTGAAAACGAAACGTGTCTGAGTAGAAGTTTGTGAGAACTTTTTGTCCTATTCTGTCATAGATTGACTGAAAGTTTCTAAAGAAGTTTGATTAACATCCTGTATAGAAAAAAAGACCTAGTTAATGCCGCATAGTGTATTTTATTCAGGAGTTTGAAATTCATTGGTTATACTAACATTCTAGTACAAATAGAAAATTCATGTTCTTTTAATCGGTTTTAAACCACAGCTTTTCAGTTTTATGGAAATTATTTACACACCTAGTGTATATAGTGAGATTTTCTTATTTTCAAGATGACTTTACCTAGTGTTATCCGAACAGACACTGCCTTGAAGAGACCACAATATATTTTGTAGATGTTTATTCAGATTATTGGATTACTTGAATTGTGTCTGTTCGTTGCAACACTCGCTTATTTATTATTTATTTTAGTACAAAGTTTATTTATTTAGAACGTAACTTAACTAGTGATTTAGTTGGTGGTTAACATTGTGTGCTGTTAAGTCATTTGTGGGCCATATTTCATTCATTATTTATGTACCTAAATTAAATTTGGGGAAAGTCATATCATTCTTATTTATTTTGTATATTTCATCTGTGGTGTGGCTGTATTTGGGTTCATTGTTGGAGCAAAAGGAGACATTATAAAGATATTTGTTTTATTTGCTTGCTCATACTATGTGCAAAATATTTTAGATCGATAAAAGTGGCAAAACAGGAAGAAGAGCAAAATTTTGGACAGATCTTTTTTAATTTTGAAATTGTTGTTAATTTGAGATGTACCTATCCTTTATAAACATTGACCAGTCTGCAATGTACAATAAAACTTGACTCACATATCTCTTGTCCAATAAATAGAGTATTTTTGACATAGGATACAGTGTTGTGACAATAGTCATAAAGTGTAAAAATACATTTCTTCAAGACTCAAATTAACGAAGATTTCTCGTGCTTTAAAGAAGATCTCTTGACATTTTTCTCTGAAATATTTACTTTTCGAAATATTTGTAACAATCGTATTTGTCTCCCATCCATAAGTAAGTAAAGGTGAACAATTATGTAAAATCTTATCGATCTCCGATTTTTTTTCCTTTAGGTATTGCAAATTTGACGCTATTTGTCTAGGTGTCCGCCGACATAAAGTGTAACATATCCTCTTTTAACGCTTAATTGCGTCTATTCTACCACTTTTTTCCTCTGTGAAAAGTTTCGTAAACTTGGCTTTCCTCCTCACATTTTTCCAAAAGACGTGCATTTCACTTTGTATAAAAAATTTATAGATACTTTACTTTTACAAAATGTAGTCACAAGAAAACTTGATGAAACACGCGAAAAGAAATTGTCTGACAAAAATTTTTCTAACATTAAAGGTGTCTACCACCCTAAACATGCCAAAGTAACGACTTTAAAAAATGTATTGATAACCAGCTGATTTTTTCAAGATTGCTTGATAAGAATATGTAGATTCCAATTTTCGAATTGTCGGACAAAATATATTTTCCAGTCTGACGGGTGAAAATCATTGGTTTCATGAAGACTCAATATGTGTTGATAAAGTACGTTTTTTAATTGTTGGTTTTTATAATGAGTATAGAACACATGTAATGAATAAGTTGGCCAAGAGTAAATTTTTTTCCTTGTTCAATGAAAAATTTAAAAAAATTATTCATTATACAGTGAACACGTGAAGGTGGGAATAAATTCATTAAAATAGTTACAAAACAAGTGACAAAAATTCGCTCAGACCCGTCGATTTTTAAATACATTTCTCAATCTGTTTAAAATATTTTTTTAAAGTTATGACGTCATCGCCATTTTTTTTAAATGGCAACCCCCATTTTTTAAAATGTCATTTGAAAGAGCACATTTTTCTGCATACATTACGTTAAATTCTAGGGAGTATTGCATGACGAAATTATCGAGAAAAAAATCTTAACTACTTATAACAATGTGATAAAACAAAAATACAAGAATTTAAGAATACAGCAAAAATTAATTAGATTAAATGTTCAAATTGCACGCCATTTGCTTCTTGACAATGTCCAAGTCGAAACTGAAAACGTTAATAATTGTATCGGGTCCAATTCTTCCAATTTCGTAAGTAATTCTGTCCTTTTAAGTCCTCAATATTGTTCGATCTATTAAAATAAACTTTGGATTTAAGGTAACTCTATAAAAAATAATCCAATGGGGTTATGTTCGAAGATCTAGCTGGCCATTCTATTGATCCGCGTCTACCAATCCATCTGCGTAAGAAAATTTCGTTTAAATAATTACGCACTATTACCGAATAATGTGCCGATACGCCATCTGTTGAAACCATATGGAGTTTTCCGGTACATTAGGGTTTTCACCATTTGGATACAGTGCGACAAGTTCTGGAATTATGTTTTGTTGGAGCAGCTCCAAATATTTTTTGCCGTCTAATGAACCTTGAATAAAAATGGACCCAATATTGTAGTCCCAACAATTCCAGCCCACACGTTAATTTTCTGTGGAAACTGAGTATGGGCCTCCACCATCCAGTGTGGATTTTCACATGACCAATATCGACAATTTTGCTTATTCACAGTGCCATTTAAACAGAAGGTGGCCTCATCAAAGAAAAGTACCCGACTTAAGAAATGTGGATTGATATTACATCGTTCCATCAAAAATCTACTCTGCGATCGAAATCATCTTCGTTAAGCTCTTGAACTAAATTCACTTTATATGGGTGCCATTTATTCTTCTTCAAATATTTTAAAACAGTCGATTGACTAATTGACTAATTATCTAATACATGACCATAATCTCGGAACTTCTTTTCTATTTTGCTAACAGTAGATTGTGTAGTAGGTCGATTAAGGTATTTACCATTAAATAATTCACAAACCATAGTTTGTGTTCGGGACTTGTCTCCATAGCCAATCATTATCAAAATTTCAATTCGTTCTGTCTCACTTAAACGTTGCATTATCAGCACTTTCAATACGATATCACAAGTAAATACTAATGAATGGGCCTACCCCTTTCAGCATGGTGAGGCTAATATAATTTAGTGAACTGTATTTAGGTATAATAAAAAAAATAATGTGTCGGAAACTTACACAGTAGGTTTGATGGATTCTCCGCCGTCGATGTCGGCCCAGGCAATAGGAGGGACAAAGGGGGGCTAAAAGGAAAAGGAACAAATCTCTGACACACACAATTAACGTAATAATTATTAAATTAATTTAAGAAAGGACAATTATAATTCACTTGTCTGTCTCTATGAGGGTCGCGCTCGACCCACACGGCGTTAAAAAAACTAGCTAAAAAAAACTTCTTAGTATTACCATAAAGAATTCAAATATATATTTTTCTAGGTATAATGCTACAAGGCGCGTAACCAACTAATGTGTTAGAGCTAGGTCCGCGTTGCTAAGAAAATGAAAAAAGCGTAAACACAAAAAAAGTGTAAGTTGTAAAAAGGTTCCACGTTAAGTAATGAATGTGTTCTATTAATGTTTAATGTTTTTTTCCTTTATAATTTCGTCATCCAATCAATACTCCCTAGAATTTAACGTACTGTATGCAGAAAAATATGCTCTTTCAAATGACATTTTAAAAAATGGGGGTTGCCATTTAAAAAAAATGACGATAACTTTAAAAAAATATTTGCAGCACTTTTTTTTTAAATAAACAGATTGAGAAATGTATTTAAAAATCGACGGGTCTGAGCGAATTTTTGTCACTTGTTTTGTCTTACACATTTGAGACACCAAATATTAAACTTTTAAGACATAATGTAAACACACCCATAAGTATATATCAGCGTGGCCAAAATTAGCAGAATTTTAAATATTACTTTGTGGGGCAGTTTCTGAAAGTAAATTATTAAACCTTCTAAATTTTGTAATTTTTGGTTGAACAATTTATGACCGTGAATGGCAACATGCAGATTTTTAATAAGGGGACTATTTGAAGTAAGATTATGCAAAAAAAACGGAACGAGAATATTTGTCCTAGCTGGGGCGCCAAAACTACGTGGGCTATATATAAATGTTGTGAAAAATTGCAATTTTTTTGTCCGACTTTAGATTCGCCGCGATATATTTATTGGCCATTTGTACCACACATTAGGTACTGGTCTTAAACACATATATTTTTTTTGTCCGACAGTTAATAATAAATTATTGGCCATCATTAAACCGACGATTTCCATGGGTCGGACTGAAAAATTGGAAAATATGTTTTGTCGCACAATTCGAAAATTGAATTCTACATATTTTTATCAAGTAATCTTGAAGAAATCAGCTGGTTATCAATACATTTTCTAAAGTCGTTATTTCGGCATGTTTACGGTGGTAGACACCCTTAACGTTCCAAAATATTGTCGTGTATTTTCACCTCTGAAACCACCTTTCAGGAACCGTGGGTTCCAAATAATTTCAACAATGGATAAACACTAACACTATTGAATAATTTACTGATAACTCGAGTGATAACTACACAATACTTTTTTATTCAACTGAAATGAATTTTTACTGCCTAAAATAACCTTTACAATCTTTATTACTTTGTATTTCTATCACCTCGGAGATCTAACCTCTCACTTGTCACTTTTCAACTTCTTCTTCCGCCAGGAATTTTACCTTATACAGGGTGTCCCAGAATTGAGTTCCCGGGCGGATCCTGTGATTCCTGAGTTCATATTGGGCCCATATAACCCAACTTACGTTAGTCCAAAAATACGTCCTTGAGGAGTACATTCTCTTAAAGTGAGACCGAAAATATATATTTTTTTTCCAGTAATTTCGATTATATTGAAGATAAAATTTTCAACAGTTGATGGGAGCTGTATCACTATTTATAGGAGGTACTCTACGTGAACTTGATAACCAAATATCTTTTGTTTCCAATTTTTTTCCACAATAATTAATATTTAACTGCCTGTAATTTTTTAATCACTCTGTGAAATGATGGAATACTTGAACATTTTTATAGGGCATTGAAGGAACAGTAAAAAGGTACTCTTAAAAATGTTTATAGTATCAATCAAAATACAAGAAGTTATCGTTTTTTCCTCCATTTGTATTAATACATTTATTTACCGATGCTTACCGATCTCCACTTTTAAAAGAACTTTAAAAGAATACCTAAGTTCAAATTGCTTCTATACCTACCATTGACGAATTCATCCAGACCATTAATTAACCTATATATTACATAAACTCTCCTTTTTATCTTATATGTATACTATATATTTGAAATTTTAAAACAATTTGTTTGTTTAATTATGTCGTATGTCTTATACTTTTACACTTGTACTTTTTTTTGACTTGTCTTATCTATTGTACTCAATAGCACAAAGGATGAATAAATTTTTGAATTTTAATTTGAATTTACAATTCTAGAATAAAATGTAATAATAGAAAAATACAGTTTATTCTAAAAAATGCATTAATAACAAAAGCTCCACATGACGTCCACCTGTTTCAGTACACAAATTAATACTTTTAAAATTTTGTGTAATATCAAGGAAAAATCAAGAATTATCATATTTTCTCTGTAGCTTATAGGTGCTTGTGAAACACGAAACCTGTCGTGTTTGAGAAACAAAAGATATTTGGTTGCTATCAAGCTTACTTATAGAGATCCAGGTCCCATAAAAATTGGAAAATTTTATCTTCAATATAACGGAATTTATTGGAAAACATTTTTTCTCTCTCACTTTAAGAGAATGTACTTCCACAGGGATGCATTTTTGGACCAAGGCAAGTTGGGTTATATAGGCCCAATATGAACTCAGATAGCACAGGTTCCCGTCCGGGTACTCAATTCTGGGACACACTGTATACTCTAAAATTGCCTCTAAAGTTATCTAGAACACAATCGAAACTCTTCTCTTACCACATTGCAGAAAACTCGATCTCTCTACAAATTTCTAGAAGAGTTACTATTAGTCATGGGCGTATCAGTTTTCGCTTTCTAGGGGGTGTAAGTAATGCATAACAGTATTTGTCGGACAATTTTTTTCTCGTGCGTTTCACCAAGTTTTCTTGCGACTGCATTTTGTAAAAGTACAGTATGTATAAATTTTTCATACAAAGCCACGTCCACGAAAATTTTCGCAGAGGAAAAAAGTAGAAGACTAGAAGTTATAAGAGGATATGTATAAATAGCATTTTATGTCGGCGGGCACCTAGACTATATGCTAAACCCGACGAATAGCTACCCCAACTAGCAAACGGTGCCCATTTGGTACCTATAGTAGGTAGCTGTTTTTAAAACAAAATTGGCAACTATGCAATGCCTATAAAGTAATGGGCGCTCGTTGATTCCTGTACCCATCCGTCCCGGTTTGCTTTGATAATTGGGACCATTACAGTTATGCCACCGTGTCTCATCTAGTTTTGTCTTACCAAAATGTATTTATTATTTATTGTACCTAGTACATTTCGTTATAGTCTGCCACAGAAATATTTATTTAATAGACCATATTTAAATTATGATTTGTGCCTTTTTGCGTTTTAGAAACGCAAAAAACTGTATATAACTTCTATATTTTGGTATATTTATCATGAAACTACCAAAAAATAACATTATTAATCTAGTCGAGAGTGTTTATTATCATGAGTTAGGTTGTATGTATTTATTTTTCGAATAAAACTACGATTTGCTGATTAAGTCTTTTATTAAGTGGTTTACCTCCGAAACTATTATATATAACTATTAATACACGGAAATTAGCCAAAAAAAGGAGGAAACCTGGACAAAATTAGTAAAAATCTGAATTTTTGTAGAGACATTGAGGTGTCCCAAACCCAAATCAACAAAAATCCCAACAATCCCAAGATATTGAAAGTCAAAGTTTTTTGAAAATATCTCACGTCCTATGTATTGAAAGTTGTAAAGAATTAAATCATCTACAAGTTGTCTTTTTTATTTTTTCCCAAATCCCCCTTCTCGAGATATTCAAGGTTAAAGTTTAAAAAACATGATTTTCTGCGAATATCTCGCAGAAAAAAAATCAGGCAGCAATATAGTTAACATGAAAGTTGTAGAGAATTCAATTATTTACAAGATTGGTATTTTGTATTTTTTCCCAAAACCTCGCCCTTTTCGAGTTATTCAAGGTCATATACTGTTTTTTTACAAATATCTCGCTTCCTATGCATCAGACTTACACGAAGTCAATCCGTTTTTTAAACTTCGACCTTGAATATCTCGAAAATGGCGAGGTTTTGGGAGAAAATGCAAAATACCAATCTTGTATCTAATTGAATTCTCTACTATTTTCATGTTAATTTTATCGCTCTCTGATTTTTTTGGCACGAGATGTTTGCGAAAAACCATGTTTTTGAAACCTTGACCTTGAATATCTCGAAAAGGAGGGAGATGGTAAAAAATAAAGACAACTTGTAGCTAATTTAATTATCTACAACTTTGACATTGACCTCATGGGCATCTGATGGATAAGACGCGAGATATTTGAAAAAAAACTTTGATCTTTAACATTTTGGGTAACCATGTTGGAATTTTTGTGATTTTTGTGGATTTGAGTTAGGAACACCTCAAAGAACGTCTGGGCAAAAATTCAGATTTTTACTAATTTTGTCCAAGTTAATTGCTAATTTTCCTGGACTACTGGAAACATAACATTTCATATATTAGTTAGAGTTAGTGTTCCACGGGAAACTCATATTGGATATCCTAGAAATAATTTTTAATGTGCCCCTGTGGGGCAAAATATGAGAGTTGAATTATTCTAGCTTTTACCCAAGCAACTGGGGGCTATCGCTTGTAAGACCTAAATGTAATGATTTTAAATATATTTAACATTATTTACGTACTAATTATGGCTCCTTTTTTATTTTCGAGAGTGTTGTGCCTAAAATTTTTTTAAAAATCTGAATTTTCATGAACAATTACCATTTAAAGAAAACTGTAGCGAATATTCTATTTTTATTGATATCTAATAGATATTTAATAAATGTTCATATTCAATATCATACAGACATGGTACCCTCCTTTTTTGTATTTTGGAGGATTAAGTATTGAAATTTGGAATATCATATGTATTAAGTAAACGTCACTTTTTCACATATAAATAATTTATTTTTACTTCTGGTTTCATCGAAAGTGGCAACAACTTTTGATTTTTAAATTGAACACATCGTATATTATTACATTTTTACAATTCACATTTTAAATGTCAAGCTTTATTTGGTGTCATTTCACTTCCGCATCCACGTAGTGGATTGGAAGTATAGTATTTAATGTAAATTTATCATGACATCTGGTTTACTCCAGCAGTCCTGTGTAATACCATCAAAATCATGTCAAGAACATTAAATTATATGATTTAATGCTTTTTGTAGTAACCAATAGCCTATCCCCAATAGTACTCGTTAATTATGTCACTATTTGTCAACCCATGATAGTTTAATGTAAATATACAGGGTGTTTCATGTATGCGGTCTGTGGAGCCTGAAAATATTAGCGTTTCGTTCCGCGGCTACTCCGTGAACTCGTCGGTAAATCTGATGACCGCTCGTATATATACTTAGTGGGCCAAATGATGTGGCGGTGAGATGTAATGGAAACGTCACACGCCACATCATTCCCCCACCAGTGATAAAGTCACGAGAAATCTGATGGTAGAAGAAGAACGATGGATAAACTGGACAGGAACGAAGCTAGTACCCCACTTTTCACTTGACGCACTCTACCCGCATCATCAGCACAATCCTAGGAGAGGGGCTAAGCAATGCGATGCTCGAGGAGGAAATAACTCATAAACTCGAACATGTTTGTGCGCGTGTCTCCGTAGGGTGTAGAGTACGTCGTAAATCACGTTGCGTGTGCAGATCACGTCGGTGTCACCAATTGTGGAGCTTGAAAATATTAGCGTTTCGTTCCGTGGCTACTTTGTGAACTCGTCAGTAGTAGTCACTGCCTTATACGCTTTTCCAACGAACTCAACATGGCCGCTCGTATATATACTTAGTGGCCAAACGCCACACGGTCATTAATTTCTAGGGGTGATTCTATATAAAAAAATATGAAAAAAAGTTCATAAAAACATGGGCCTGAAAAAAGCGCTGCGGGCCTCTGAAGGGGGCACCCAAAATCGACATTATATTTAATATCACAGGAACCCTTTGAGCTACAGTGACTAGTCTTTGCACGTGATTCGATATCAATAAAGGTCATTATCTGATGTTATCCACCAAGGGTAAATTCAATCAGGGTGCGGCAGCTCACTTGCGATAAAATTTAAGTTTCTGCATTCACTTTGCACCAGCTTGCTACGTAATAAATTTAAGCTCATAAGCACTTGGCTTGCTACCTGCCCTGATGCTTCTATTAAAGCCAAGAATGCTATTAACTTATCAATCAACAGGTTCTAAAAACAATTTCAAATTAGAGAAATTTAAAATTCCGGACCAAGACGAATTTATCTGCTGTGGCACGTCTCGCTTAAGACTTTGCCTATATGCCCCAATCATTTATAGCAGACGATGATATATTTTCATATATTATCTCACCCTGGCATCAAGGCAACTAGAACATTAGTCTCTAATAATTATTTATGGCCTAAAATGAGTTCAGACTGTAATTTATGGGCTAAGTCATGCGTTAACTGCCAAATTACAAAAATTAATCGTCATACGAAAAGTTCGATAGGACATTTTGAAATTCCTAGAAGTCGATTCGATCACATTCACATAGATTTAGTAGGACCTATACCTCCTTCTAAAGACTGTTCCTATATTCTTCTGTGATCGAACGCTTCACTAGATGACCAGAAGCATTTTCGCTTTCAGATATCACGGCGGAAACTGTCGCGCCTACATTATTTCAAAATTTTGTTTGTGTACCATTGGTGTACCATTAACTGTCACAACTGATCAGGGGTACTGTTTGAATCCGAATTATTCAATGAGTTTGCAAAATGTTTAGGTTTTCACGGGATCCGTACCACCACATACCATCCACAGAGTAATGGTATGGTGGAACGATTCCATAGGACCCTTAAAGCTGCATTAACAGCTAGGGCTAACACTACACATTGGGTAGATGAACTTCCTATAGTAGGTATTATTCAGTGGCGGCTCGTGATATTGTCTGCAGAGGAGGCTTGATATTCTGAAAGACAACTGATGTGCAATATGACTACAATTTGTACATTTCCCCACCACCCCTGAGGTATTACAACGGCACGTTACATTTTTTTGCCGTGGGTTGTTCGCCAGGATACCGATTCACGACTTGAGAGAATAGAACTAATAAAAGAATAGAATGAAAAGGAAATAGAAAATATGATGAGATGAAAAAATCATTCTCATGAAATTCTCGTTCCTACGACTCGAGTATCGGTATCCAAAGGAGTCCTACTATCCCACTTGTAATTAAATTATATAACTTTTAATAAAAATAAAAATAGTTTTGGTAAAAAAATTAAAGTGTTTTTCTACAAACAAAAAATTGTATTCATTATCACTGCCAGGCGTGTAAAATTATAAGTTTTAATAGAAATTAAAATAGTTTTTAGAAAGAAGTTATATAAAAAAAAATATAACCGCGGAACTCTATATTATGGAGAATTATAAAAAATATTTCCTAAAAAATAAATAACACAAATAAATATTTTTTCTAAAATAACAACTACCTATATTAATCTCTGCTTTAAAGCCTGAATATTTGCCAATATTTTTATAAATGAGTGGTAACCTGCGATTTTTGGAACTAGCAAAATGGTTGATTATTTCATCATAAAATGAATCGTGTTTCCTCAATTCTGACAAAAAACGTTTTTCTATTGAAATAAGCGATACATTTGAAAGGCGGTCTTGACTCATTTTGTTTCTAGTAAAAATGTTTTTATGCGTTTAAGTGCTGAAAATGATCATTCTACAGAAGCTTACCGGAATTGTCTCAAAAAATATTGGCGTTATTCAAAAAGTTCTCTAATTTTGGGTCATAAGTTTTTAAAAAATCTACCAGCTCTTTGAAATTTCCTTTATTGCACGATTCTCGTATTTCGTCACGTCCTCGGAAAGAATTTTCTTGTGAAGATAACTATATAACGGCATCTATTAACCTCTTTAATATTTCCCTATTCTCACGGACCTTTTCGTTAACATGTTATTTCTCTCTTATGTGCAGAATCCAAGAAATTTACAATATTTTGTTTACCAAACATTTCGAATTTAATGCAAGATGAAATGTGCTCCTGGGATTTTTCGTGCCTTTCTAAACCTCGCGACAAATTTTGCAAATTATTAAACCCGGCCCTGCCCCAAATTGAGGATTGATCATTAGTAAATAATAAACATCTCCAACAATATAATTTGTTTCTAACTGTTGATGCCGTTAGCCACTCGACTTTTTTATAATTGTTATCACAAAACCCTCTGTTTTGTTTACCACTTTTAAAAACTAACGAAAGCATTGCTGGTGTAGGCCTGGCATTTCTTTTAATTCTTACCTTTTCGTCATAAATAAGAGTAGTAAATCCATTTAATAACAAATAATCCACCACGTCTGGACAACAAGACATGTTGTTGGGAATATTTTCACCTAGAGCACTTATTTCTAGCCCGCCTATCAAATGTTTTTTGTATTTATACGTCAAGTTGTTCTTATAACTGGCTAAACGCAACTGTCAGTCGTCAGTTCGTTTTCTTTGTGAATCACCTGACTCTTGAATGAGCTGTGCACATGTGCTATAAAGAACTGAGATCTAGAAGCTAGCCTCATACTTGGCTATTCCAAGTGTTGCTATTTTACACAGCTCAAAGAAATTCAAGGTCATTCATGTTAAAGTAAATGCGGTAAAGTTGGAAGCTATTTCGTATTAGCCTCCAGCGAACCGCAGTGTTCATTCAGTAAAAGACCGGCGGACCGGGAAATATGCATACAAAGATTATCCGGACTGTAACGTTATAGGTATGTTTGTGGAAAGGAAATGCAAAAATGTTATATATAAACTGAAAATTAATTAATGAATAATAAACAATAAAAAATATTGATAATTGAGATATACCTAATAGAAATTTCTTAAGATATTACTTTTGAAGATATGGTGGTTCTTCCAAGGGGAGGCTCAGCCTCCCCTGCCTCCCCTGACGAGCCGCCACTGGTATTATTGGCTTTTAGGTCCATACCCATGCAAAGACGATCTGCAATGTTCTTCTGCCGAACTTATTTATGGTCAGACTTTGCGACCACTAGGTGATTTTTTTACGAAATCATATGATTCTCCTGATATTCCTTATTTTCTTGATAGATTGCGCAATATATTTTGAGAATTTAAATTTCGTTTCTCCTGTTTCTCACGTTAATTACAAATCGTTTGTCAGTTCTGATGTTTAAAACGTGCGATTTTGTTTTTGTTCGCAAATAACGTATTAGATCTACTTTTGCGTTTTCATACGAAGGCCCTTTTAAGGTATTGTCTCGTATTAGTCCAGTGGGTATAGTAAAAAAAACCGCTGCCTAAGGAATCACTACTTCCACATCCAGATTCTTCATCCAAGTCGTTTTAAAGGAAACATCTTGACTATATTTTCACTCTAGTATGTGGAAATTATTGGTCATAGAATTTTAATAATATTTGGGGCAGATGTCATAGAAAAGTTTAAGGAGTTGGTTTCTACCATATACGTTAAAAATGAAGTTTTTAGTTCACCCTACTTATTTTCTACTATTCACCTCCCACCCCTTCAATGGAGGCATCTCAATCAGATGTCACTACAATACATACGTGTACTAATCTCAAGTGAATATCTCAATTTGATGTTATCAATCCCATTAATAATGAAGCGGAGGTGGTGGAGTTTAAAAAATATTAGAAAGAAATCTGAGGCCTTGGTTTCTAGTATATATACCGAATCCCAAATTTCTGTACTCTTATCACCTTGATTTACTTATTTTCCCCTAGTCGCTCCTATTAACCCTAACCCTTCTACGGAATCATCCCAAAATATAATCTAGTTCCAGATGTCGTTATAATACATACGTCTACCAAATTACACGTGAATATCTCAATTTTATTTTATCAACCCCTTTAATAATGTAGTAAGGGTATTGGAAGGGTTGAAAAATATTGTTAAAAAATTTGAGGTCTTGGCTTCTAGGACATACACCGAATTTCAAGTTACAATACTCTTACCAGCTTGCTTTATTTATTTTTCCCTAATTACCTCTACTTACCCCCACTCCTTCAACGCAATCATGTCAAAATATAATCTAGTTTCAGATATAATTATAATACATAAATGTACCAAATTTCAAGTGAAAATTTAAATTTAATTTTATCAACTCTTAATAAGGGGGTGGGGGTGGTGGGGAGATGGAAAATATTAATAAAAAAACCTGAGACCTTCGCTTCTAGTACATACACCGAAATTCAAGTTTCTGTAGTCTTACCAGCTTGCTTTACTTATTTTCCCCTATTTATCCCTATTTAACCCCTAACCCTTCAACGGAATCATCTCAAAATATAATCTAGTTCCAGATGTCGTTATGATACATATGCGTACTAAATTTCATGTGAATATCTCAATTTTATTTTATCAACCCCTTGAATAATGGAGTAGGGGTGGTGGGGGGCTGAAATAAATTATCAAAAAATCTGGGGCCTTTGCCTCTTGTACATACACCGAATTTCAAGTTTCTGTACTCATACCTGCTTGCTTTACTTATTTCCCCCTATTTACCCCTAAATAACCCCGAACCCTTCAAAGGAATCATCTCAAAGAATAATCTAGTTCCAGATGTCGTTATAATTCATACGTGTACCAAATTTCAAATGAATATCTCAATTTTATTTTATCAACCCTTGTAATAATGAAGTAGTGGGGGTGGGGGTTGAAAAATATTATAAATAATCTGAGACCTTGGCTTCTACTATATACACCGATTTTAAAGTTTCTGTAGTCTTACCAGCTTGCTTTACTTATTTTCCCCTATTTACCCCTATTTAACCCCCAACCCTTCAACGGAATCATCTCAAATTATAATCTAGTTCCAGATGTCGTTATAATACATACGTGTACCAAACTTCAAATAAATATCTCAATTTTATTTAATCAACCCTTGTCATATTGGACTAGGGGTGGTGGGGGTTGAAAGATATTATAAAAAAATCTGACGCCTTGGCTTCTAGTACGTATACCGAATTTCAAGTTTCTGTACTCTTACCAACTTGTTTTACTTATATTCCCCTATTTACCCCAAATTAACCCCCAACCCTTCAACGGAATCATCTCAAAATATAATCTAATGTTAGACGTCGTTATAATACATACGTGTACGAAATTTCAAATGAAAATCTCAACTTTATTTTATCAACCCCATTAATTGGGTAGGGGTGGTTGGGGGTTGAAAGATATTATAAAAAAATCTTAGGCCTTAACTTCTAGTACATACACCAAATTTCAAGTGTCTGTTCTCTTACAAGCTTGCTTTACTTATTTTCCCCTATTTTCCCCTATTTAACCCCCAACCCTTCACCGGATTTCCTCAAAAAACAATCCAGTTCCAGATCTCGTCATAATATATACGTGTACAAAATTTCAAGTCAATATCTCAAACCGTTCCGGAGAAAACGTGCGGACAAAAAAAAGTTACAGACAGACCGACAGACAGACCGACAGACAGAAAATTTTTTTTCGCTCAAATTTAAAATCTCGACGTTTCATGACATTTTAAACCTATTCCACGAATAAAAATTTTTGAAAATTTTTTTGCGATTACTATACTTCCAATCCACTACGTGGATGTGGAAGTAATACACGAGAAGCTCGCA
The DNA here is from genome assembly GCA_963583905.1 of Stenurella melanura. Taxonomy (NCBI): domain Eukaryota; kingdom Metazoa; phylum Arthropoda; class Insecta; order Coleoptera; family Cerambycidae; genus Stenurella; species Stenurella melanura. Next base: position 24,855,384 of record OY757315.1, read on the forward strand.
AAAAATGTTATCTGAGATTTTCCTTCCGTAATCGTTAGTGCGAGGACTAAACATCACCAAACCACAAAAATCAGTTCTGGGGGTGCCGCGCAACTCCCCCAAAAAACAACCTCTTTGGTGAAAAAAAGCCCTATTTTACTGATAACTCGTTAACCGTTGAAGATATAAAAAAAATGCTCATAATAAAAAAAAGCTTGACTAATTGCCTAAAAAGTCCTTTTGTAATTTTCCTGTATATGCAATGGTTTTCGAGAAAATCGATATTGACAAAATATGCAAAAAATAGAATTGCTCGAAAACCAAAATGGGTTTTAAAGGAGATTAATAAATACTCTCTTGTGTTGCCATTTTTGAGGGCTATTGATATTTATTAGTATGTAAAAATAACAATATAATTAATATAGTTATCTCTTGATTTATTGTGCATCTAACTATTCACAGGCCCATACAAAAGAACTGACTATAATATAAGTTATAAATGCATTATCTTTTAGTTCAAGGTAGTACTTCAATGCAGAAAAGTTAGGAATAAAAATATTCACAATTATAAATTTAGCAGCATGTTAAAGTTAGCCAAAAAAAAATCCAAAATAGGCTGCATATTCAATTTTTTAGGATATTTTTTTAATACTTTTCAACTATTAAATGGTTAGAAACAGTAGTTATATGATATATAAACTCAATAAAATATTGGCTAATTTCAACATGCTGGTAAATTTGTAAATGTGAATATTTTTATTCCTAACTGTTTGAAGTACTACCTTGAACTAAAATATAATGCATTTGTAATTTGTATTAAAGTCAGTTATTTTTTATGGGCCTGTGAATAGTTAAAAGTGCAAAAAATCAAGAAGTAACTATATTATATTGTTATTTTTGTATACTAATAGATATCAATAGCCATCAAAAATGGAAACAAAGAGTATTTTATATCCCATTTAAAACCCATCCCAAGCAGCACAAACTTGCAATTTAGCCAAGATAACTAAAATTTGGTCACAAAAACGTTTTAATTCCTTTCGTTTAGTTGCATTTTGGTCATATGATTTTAGTCATGGTGTAATATCGAAATTTAAACACTAAACCGTTATGATGGCCTGTTTATAGTTATATACTGGTCAATTGGTCATATTCTAGTAGCCACAATCTGGCCATACAAGTTTGGTAACACATAGGTCTTCGATAGGCAAGTAATTAAATAGCAACAACGCGTTGTTCTAAAACAGTCATTCTAGCTATAAAAATGGCCAGAATATGTTGACATGGTTTTAGCTATTAATTTAGCGTTGATAACCGAACTATTGTCAAAAAAGTATCCATGATATAACTATTTTAATTAGGCTCTATTTTGGCTATTGTCTTAGCTGATATTTCCGCAGTATGGCGAAAATACAAACAAAAAAGTCAAATGACCTATTTGGTAGACATAAGAACTTATGTTGGTACCAATGAGACTGTTATTGCGGTCGAAGGTTGTTAATAGCAGGGTAGGTTCTCTTAACCTTAAAACAACATAAAAACAAAACAGAAATAAAAAATACTCTGTTCGCCTTGTGAATTAAATAGGATTCAAAGTGATAATTCTAAATTACTGGATCTGTACCCTGCCTTAAAAAAATAAGAGCCATAGTCAACATGAACAAGAAATATTTTTCAGACAAATAAGGAAAAAGACAAGTGGTTTCTGACTAAAAATAATAAAATTGTACAAATGACAAATGCAACTAAAAGTCAGGGAAAGTACTACATATTTGGAGGTGATATGAAAACTAAAGAATGTTTTTTTGAAAAACCAATTCGTTCTTCTCATTTAAACATATATGTGACGGGTAGTGAAACTATAATCCATTAAATCAATTTTCATTGAGTGACATCAAATGTAAACTTTTGTCTGTAAAATACCATAAGCGGATGGTGTTCTTATACCTTTGCTTCATACTATATATATAACTATTTGTCGTAATTTTAATAATATGAAACTAAAGATTTAACTTTAATAATTTATTTATACCTATATCTAATTTTATGCTTCCTTTTATTTCTACCTACCTACCTACCTACAATAGAAAAAAAACATGTATTAAGAAATAAATGTTAATTATATTATCTCTCTTTGTGTAGTATACTTAATTAGGATGTTTTTATTTACTTTTCCTTACTTAAATCTATTTTATAGTAACATAAAAACTATTCTATATAAATTAAATCTACGTCAACAAAATCCGTAACATTAAGATTCACACAGATCATTTTATTAATCTGTGGGTTATAGTTTGGCCATTGTTTGGCGAGAGAACTCGTTTACCGTTTTAACTATTTTCTGGTCAGATTTTTGGTTGTGTTCTCGCCAATATTACCAGTACAATTTGCTATTCCGCTAAAAATGTTTGTTAGTCTACTTCTGGTAATACTAGAGCTTACTTTCAGCATCATTAGCAAAAATATATGCCAAATTGTGACAACTTGCCGCCATGACACAGAAGATTGTTGCCATGTTCCGGACGGCCGCCATTATGTTGAATTTTCAATATTTCATTAAATTTGTCTCTAAAATAACGTTTTAATATGCTAATTCCATATTTTAACCATTTCTGATAAGTCTACCCTCAATTGAGTGTCTAAAAACTATAAAATGTGTATATGTATTATATGTCGAATGAATTTAATTCAGTTAAAATATAGGTATTATTAGGGGGCCACTTTATAATTATGAGTATTTTATGTAAGTTTACAGAAATTATGCCTGCGTTTATAAAATTGTACCATCTATTGGTCCCAAACACACAATTTTCAATAAGTTAGTGGATGTCCATGTATAAATACTCTACCTACATGACATTAGGCCAAAACATAACCATATAGTCTACTTTTATTGTTTTATGCTTAAAAGATATATTTGTCACAGTTATTACCAGTTCACCACCAATAAGTAATATTTGTAACAATTTTATAGCCGATTTCTAGCTTATTAATTTCCATTAACAGAACTTTAATTTACGGTTGTATATGGTTATAAAAACCATTTTGTAGCTAGCGATGAAACAGCCAGGAAATTAAAAATAAAGCTAATGGCCATTTAGCATCGGTTTTGTTTCGAAGGCCAGAATATTATTCCCCATTTTGGTCACCATTACGTGTTTAAAGTGTAATCATGCAGTTCTTATAGAAGCCATTATAACCAAATATTCAATCCTATTTAGCTACTGTAACGTCATGATGTCCAAAGTACAACTTTCTGTGCTGCTTGGGATTTTGGTTCTTCTTTCTAGCATGTTTGGTTTTCGAGCAATTCAATTTTTTCTATAGGCCGCGCGCAAAAAAATTAAAATAAACGAAAATTTGTGCGCGTTAAAAATACAAATTCTGCAATTTTTTTCAACATCGATTTTCTCGAAAACCATGGCATATACAAGAACATTACAAGAGGACTTTTATTTAGGCAACTAGTCAAGCTTTCTTTTTTATGATGAACAAATTGTTTATGTCTTTAACGGTTAACGAGTTATCAGTAAAATTAGGCTTTTTTCACCGAAGTGGTGGTTTTTTGGGGGGGGTGCGCGGTACCCCCAGAACTGATTTTTGTGGTTTTGTGATGTATAATCCCTCCACTAACAGTTACTGAAGGAAAATCTCAGAAACATTTTTTGTTATGGAAATCTTTATAATTATTGGACTATACGAATAAATTAGTTACCTTTTTGAAAGGAACTGAAATTTTATCTGTCAATATTGACAGTCAAACCCGCGTTTGCATGTCAAGTGTGATATCCGCCGCCCAAAACAGTTCGATTCGACACCGACAATTTTACAAATTGATTGACTCCTTGATTTTTTAACGAGGGAGTGTGTGCGGCAGCTTACTTGCCATAAAATTAAAGTTTCCTTATTATGTAACTATGGCAAAAGAAAAAAAGATTATTATTATTGAAAATTCAATTGATTGATATGTTATTTTTTGATATATAAAAATTTATAATGAATATTTAATCTATTAAAGAATAGATCTTATGAAATTCCTTTGGAATATTTGTTTATTATATGGAATGCAAGAATTCTATCAAACTCTATACAGGGGCGCACAAAATTGCAAAGGGGGAACTTACCCCCTAATTTTTTTAATGTGCATTATCTGTGATTTTCTAATCGCTCCTAGATGATGCCAACTTGGTTGACGAAACGCACGTCGAGTATGTTGTTCAAGTATTTTTGGAAACCATTTTTTTCGTCAATATCAAATCAAATATTCCAAACTCGTCCAGGATTAGGGATTTTTGTTTAAAAACAGCTATTTGGGTAAATCAAGCAGATAAAAAAAACATTAATTATTTAAGTGTCGAACGCGTACAATAAAAATCATATTAGGTCGTCTTGTCTTTCAAACGACGAACAACAAAAGTTAATTCTGTTCCTTAGCGCCTGTAAATCACCCTCTACTTCCACAAACGTTAGTGAAGAGGGGTTAAAGCAGTAATAATTTGAAATTCACTTCGAGGGGTCATTGTAGCTTGTGAAACGCCACCATCGATTGTTACAAATTCGCCGTAGCGTAACCGCTGCATGTTTAAATCCACGTTATTCTTTGCTTGACCACTGAAACAAAACAGAGTGGGTGTCCCATCGAGCGGGCGCTGAATTTTAAAAACAAAAGTGTGAATCGCTCACCGTAGCCTGGTTCATTTTCAATTGTTTTTAGGTGTCAGTCATCGTTAAGTACCTAGGTTTATCCTCAAATTCGTTTGTTTATTTGTGTTTTATGTTGTGATTTTTATTTATTGTTGTTAGAAAGTGAGAGTTGAATAAGTGAAGATTTATATTTACGACAGAGGAACCGTTGTAAGTACTTTATAATTATAAATCCCATTATAGCTAATAAGTCGTTTGATAATTATTATCTGCTTCTAACGTTCACGAGTGTTTCTTCACATGTGCAAAATTAATTGTATTTGCACCGGCAGTTTCGTATACTGATGTTTAGATAACATATTTCGTAAATATGTTGTACGCTTAACCATTTCCTCTTCATATGATGAAGAGTTTATTTATATTATTACCTTGATTTAAATTGGATTTTTGCAAATTCGATTGCGAAGACCATAAATAGTGGAGTCAAATAGTGATTTAGGTGGAACATTTTTGAAGATGGAACGCGGCACGGTGGAAAATGTTTGTTTTGGTAAGAATAATAAGATTCTGAAATTTCTCCCTCCGCGAAGGGGTGCAACCATACCCAAAAACGGGTATTTTGGACATTTTTAGGAGTGAATTAAAAAAAAATGTTTATCACCTGTTCCATAACGAGTTAAGGAACCAAAATGGTATCCTTTTATTGTCAATGTTGAGGGAACTTCCAGTTTAAATTTGGCCACGATCCGACCATCCCCTCTCCTGATATAGATGCATATACCGGGTGAGTCACGAATTGCGCTCGCCCCGATATTTTCTAAAATATTTGGAATAGAAAATTGAAATTTGGAGGCCTTGTTAAACGACTAAAATGCCATCTTTTCAATAAAAAATCAAGTTTGGTACACATCCGGTTTGACCGGAACTGCCCACAACTTTCGATTTTTAAATGGAACACCCTATATATTTTTACATTTTTGGAATCTAGAGGAAATTTTGAATACAATACATCCATTTTGGTCACTTTTTGATAAACATTAAAAATTTTATTAACAAATCTATTTCTGAATCCAGAGTGCTGTGGTGCCCAAAATATATTTTGGTTTGTGTGCTACGTTACTATAAAAATAAAAAGAGCAATATGATTGCATTACTTAATTCTCTAGAGGCGTTTAAAATTTTTAAATGTGATTTTTACCCACTAACTCGGTTTTTTTAAATGGGAATTTAATTGTTCACCAACATTTTTAAATACCTCATTTTCATACGAATCTAATGATACCAAAATTTTGAAAATCCGCTCAGAAATATTTGAGATTTCAGCCAAAATACAATGCAACCAAGCTTTAAGAAACATGCGGCTAATAGATAATAGATTAGTGGGCTTTGGAAACTAAAATGGCACATTTCTCTGTAAATCTGAGTTTCAGAGTTTTATTTAAATGAACATAAATATCGGGCCTATAAATAAATAAAAATCAATTCCGTTTGAACAATTAAACTTAAACTAGGTAACAGTAGGTATCTTTAAAATAATTAATATAATTAAACCATAAATTGACATTTATAGATATTGTTCAAAATGTCCACCATTTTTTTCTATACACAATTCGGCTCTGCGTACAGTTGTTTGAATGGTTCTACGCAATTCATCCGGCGTTATTTCATTAAGAGCCCGTACAACTTTATTTTGCAGCTCTTCATGGGTATTTGAAGAAGTTTTATAAACTTTGTTTTTGAGATTGCCCCATACATAATAGTCGAGGGGTGTTAAGTCAGGTGACCTAGGAGGCCACCTAATATGACCTTGAATTGCAGTTGAATTTTTGAGACGCTCTCCATATATCAGTAACATACCGACCTTTTCATTTCTACTAAAATTATTCATTTTCTTTAATATTTACTCAAAGAGATTTCCGAAACGCTTTATTTTGTATCTGTCTGACAGCTGATATTGTTTTATTGTATTCAATGGCTACTATGATTTTTCCAATGTTATTAGGTTACCAGATTTACACAGAAATGTGCCATTTTAGTTTCCAAAGCCCACTAATCTATTATCTATTAGCCGCATGTTTCTAAAAGCTTGGTTGCATTGCATTTTGGCTGAAATCTCAAATATTTCTCAGCGGATTTTCAAAATTTTGGCATCATTAGATTCGTATGAAAATGAGGTATTTAAAAATGTTGGTGAACGATTAAATTCCCATTTAAAAAACCGAGTTAGTGGGTAAAAATCACATTTAAAAAGTTTAAACGCCTTTAGAGAATTAAGTAATGCAATCATATTGCTCTTTTTATTTTTATAGTAACGTAGCACACAAACTAAAATATATTTAGGGCACCACAGCACTCTGGATTCAGAAATAGATTTTTTAATAAAATTTTTAATGTTTATCAAAAAGTGACCAAAATGGATGTATTGTATTCAAAATTTCCTCTAGATTCCAAAAATGTAAAAATGTGTAGGGTGTTCTATTTAAAAATCGAAAGTTGTGGGCATTTCCGGTCAAACCGGATGTGCACCAAACTTGATTTTTTATTGAAAATATGGCATTTTAGTCGTGTAGTAAGGTCTCCAAATTTCAATTTTCTATTCCAAATATTTTAGGAAATATCGGGGCGAGCGCAATTCGTGACTCACCCGGTATATAAAAAAAATAGAAAAAATTAAATTTTGGTCAAATCTTGACCGATTTGGCAGAAATTTGGATAGAAAGTAGTTATTATCACACAAAAACTGCCCTACAAATTTCAGCTAAGAATATTGAATAGTTTTGCTGAAATTCCAGTTTCAGTCAAATTTTCTGAAATTTTCAAATCCAAATATCTCATGTCCTACGGGTCGAGTCGAAACGTGTTTGGCGGCAAAAGATAGCATATTTTATGTACTTTTATATGAAATAGGTCAACATTATTTTTTTTTCAACATTCGACAGTTTTTTAGCCATTTACGGTATATACAGGGTGGCTACTTTTTATATTGAACAGTATTGCTATCTCGTAAACCACAGCAATTATAAAGTCAGTTAGATGGGAAAAAAGTTTCGTATTTTGAGGGTCTATAAAATGGGCTATGAAAATTAAAAATATTCCGACTGGTTCCGGAGATATCATGATAAAACCCTAAACAGCTCATTTCCCGTTTTTTCTCTAGCGCTGTTATTACGAGAAAAAAATGAATACATTATTTGAATATTTTGTTATAAATTGCAGCTGGTCGTATTTAAATTCTTATTACAACGTTTCGTCTCTCCAAGGCCACCATCAATAATACTTTTTTAAATACGGACCTGCCTTTTTTATTTAAAATTTTTAAAGCATTTGAAATGCTAAATTCGTGGGTATGTCACACTTGACAATTTTACAACGTTTCGTCAGAAAAAAAATCATCTTTCATATTATTGGCATTTTGCCTTTTACAAAATTGTTTTGCTTGTTAAGCAATACAAGGGATGACTCATCATTTGAATCGTTAAAAGTTTACAATACAATTGTTAAGTTGATAATGATTTTTACTTCCCTCGCATACCGAAGGGAAGTATTGTATTCGAGAAAAAATCACCCTCCGAGATTTTTTCGGATTCTGACGTTTCAGAACACGTAGATTCCGAAAATATAGGTTTTTCAATTCCGTCAGTCTGTCTGTCTGTCTGTATGTCTGTCTGTCTGTCTGTCTGTCTGTCTGTTGGTGCATTAACTAAAAAACTACTTGACGGAGAGCAGTCAAATTTGGTAGGTAGTTAACCCTACTGTCAGCGAAGAACTGGTAGAATTTTCATTGAAAAATATACAGGGTGGACCGTCTAAACGGAATAAATAGTGAAAAAAATTTTTTTTTGCTTAAATTTAAAATTTCCACGTTTCATGACGCGCTAAACCTATTTCAGGAAAAAAAAAATTTTTGAAAATTTTTTTCAATCATTTTTGAAAAAAATTTTACCACTAAAAAAAATTTCTTTCTTTGTTCAAATTTAAAATTTCCACGTTTCATGGCATTCTAAACCTATTTAAAAGAAAAAAAATTTTTGAAAATTTTTTACCATTTTTGAAAAAATTTTTACCACCAAAATAGATGAATTTTTTTTTTCTCAAAATTTAAAATTTTCACGTTTCATAGCGTTCTAAATCTATTTAAAGAAAAGTTTAAAAAAATTAAAAAATTTTTGAAAAGATTTTACCACAAATAGATGGAATTTTTTTTCAGATTTAAAATTTCCACGTTTCCATGGCATTCCAAATTTATCAAAACAAATTAAAAATGTTTTAGAAAAATTAAAAAAAAATGAAAACATGTTTATGTAATCTATTTATCACCATTATAGAATAGACGAAATATTTTCTTTGCTCAAATTTAAAATTTGCACGTTTCATAACATTCTAAACCTATTTCGGAAAAAAAAATTTGCACCACATTTTCACCAATTTGGAAAAAAATTTAACACTAGAATAGACAGAAAACATTTTTGAAAATTTGTTCTATATTTTAATCACCACTATACTTCCACTCCATTACGTGAATGTGGGATTGAGAATGTGAGAGATGGCAATAATATTTGGCATATCCTATTATATACTTTTATTGAATAATGGCATCCCAAGAAATAATTGAGTCGTGGTGGACATTTATAAAGGTATTTGCGCAAGCCTTCCATATTTGGCACCTGTTATTTAGTATATTAAACTTTTGCTGTTGGATGAACACACTGTATATTTTTTTGACCAAAAGTTATCAGGTTTTCTTTGTAATAATACCAATAATTATATTCCGATTATTATTCCCAATGTCATTTCGTAATTAATAATTTTTTGAGTGACTGTCATGCACAAATAACGAGGAAAGTTCTGTGTAAATAACTTTACCGATTTTTTATTTCCTGCCCATTTTCCACAATAATATTGCGCAGAACTAGATTAGTAAAGTTAGTCAATACATTGGACTGTTCATAAAATAAACTTTTAAAGTTTCAAATGATGAGTCACCCCTTGTATTGTTTAACAAGCAAAACAATTTTGTGAAGGCCAAAATGCCAATAAAATGAAAGGTGATTATTTTTCTGACGAAACGTTGTAAAACTCTCAAGTGTGACATACTCACGAATTTAGAATTTTAAATACTTTAAACATTTTAAATAAAAAAAGGCAGGTCCGTATTTAAAAAAATATTGTTGATGGTGGCCCTGGAGAGACGAAACGTTGTAATAAAAATTTAAATACGATCAGTTGCAGCAAAGTCAATTTATAACAAAATATTCAAATGATATTTTTCATTTTTTTTCGTAATAACAGCGCTAGGGAAAAACAGGAAATGAGCTATTTCGGGTTTTATCATATCTCCGGAACCAGTCGGAATATTTTTAATTCTTATAGCCCATTTTATTGACCCTCAAAATACGAAACTATTTTCCAATTTAACCGACTTTATAATTGCTGTGGTTTACGAGATAGCAATACTGTTCAATATAAAAAGTAGCCACCCTGTATATACCGTAAATGGCTAAAAAACTGTCGAATATTGAAAAAAAATAATTTTGACTAATTTCATATAAAAGTACATAAAATAAGCTATCTTTTGCCGCCAAGCACGTTTGGATTCGACTCGTAGGGCATGAGATATTTGGATTTGAAAATTTCAAAAAATTTGACTGAAACTGGAATTTCAGCAAAACTATTCAATATTCTTAGCTGAAATTTGTAGGGCAGTTTTTGTGTGATAATAACTACTTTCTATCCAAATTTCAGCCAAATCAGTCAAGATTTGACCAAACTAGCCGAAATTTAATTTTTTCTATTTTTTTTTATATATATACATCGAAATCAAGAGGGGGGATGGTCGGATCGTCGCCAAATTGAACCTGGAAGTTCCCTCAACATTGACAATAAAAGGATACCATTTTGGTTCCTTAACTCATTATGGAACTGGTGATAAACATTTTTTTTAAATTCACCCCTAAAAATGTCGAAAATACCCCTTTTAGGCCAAAAAACATGGTTGCACCCCTTCGCGGAGGGAGAAATTTCGGAATCTTATATTTCTTACCAAAACAAACACTTTCCACCGTGTCACGTTCCATCTTCAGAAATTTGCCAATCCTACATTTTTTTTCACTATTTGACTCCACTAAAATACATTTTTCTTTAATTGATAACGTTTCCTCTTTTTAGAAGGTGTTTTAACTGAAAGCCGTTTATTCTATATAAGCTCTAGCAATACCTAATCCAGCAGCATGTCTCATTTTTCATGACTCCCATATAATTTTTTTTAAATTTGGGTGGAAGGTACTTAACCATCAGGAGATTATGTCACGTTAAAGTATTTAAAAATACACCAGCGGTGTTCGTCGTTATGAAGAAAAATGAACCTAGTTATTCAAAAAAGTTATTAGGCAAACTTTTAACTGTAAAACAATTTCATAATATTATTCGTTGTTGTCAAAAATTCACTAATACTGAATTTCAATAAGATAGAAAATAAAATTTTCATTTTTTAAAGTACCAATTATTACAGTCTTAACTTTATTTTTGGACGTAATTAATAGTGAATTAAGGAAGAATTAATCACCTGATATGTTGAGAAAACTGTGATTTAGTTTTGCGTGTAAATTTTATTATTTATTGAATTGTTCATAAATCAAATTCGTCTAAAATTGAACTTTCTTTATTTCCAAATAAATTATTTTTGATTTAGACTGTTAAGTAAACTGACCGACGTCACGTGATTAATTCTAAATGAAAAGTCCGTCTTCCTCCAGCTTAATTAACTCTTCATTACGTCCAAAAATAAAGTTAGACTACTTTAAAAAGGAAAAATTTATTTTCTTATTAGGTGGACACCAAGTACACTATCTTATTGATATTCGATTATTATTAGTTTTTGATAACAACGAATAAGATTATAAGATTGCATTACAGTTAAAACTTTGCCTAATATATTTCTATGGAAAATTAGGTTAATTTTTCTTCGCAAAATCGCATTGTTAATAAGGGCGCTGTGACATGGGAGTCACGAAAAGTGAGACATACTATATACAACGTATTCACGGGAAAGCGATATTGTAGGTGTAGATGATCAATTTTTTGTAGTATGAACACCAATTTTTGAATTTTGTTCTTGTTTAACCCTTACTACGTTCAGATTTAAGAAATGGATCTAGAGCTAACGGTAGCTTAAAAGTAAAAACGTTATGGCTACCAAATATTTTTTCGTTTTCCGGTAGATTTCGAATATAGTCGAATGCATATTTTGACGAAAAAAATAAGTTATTTGAAAATCAAGTCTATATACAGTGTGTCACGGATTGATTTCGGAAAAGAAAACGCTTTCTTATTTGTCTTACGAGAAGAATTCATTCTTTATAAAAAATAACTGCTTGTTATGAACAGTCATAATATGATTCTATTTTCCAAAATGTATATAGAGGGTGGCAAAATTTGCAAAAAAGTAAAGCGCGTTCATTCGTGAATATTTTGAAAAAAAAATGGTAAAAAGAAAATGTTAAAGACTAACATTTACAGTTAATTATGATGTCTTGAGCTGCGAAAATATTTCTCTGTTATTTTTCAAAGATTTACGTTTCTGCAAACAGTTTTTATAGGCTAGACGGTAGGGTGGAAGAAATGAAAAAAAAATAAAAATTTGGCCCATGCATAGACGAGATTATTGTTGGAGTCGCTTCATTTTAGGGCGTACTTGAACACAGTTTGCTTACAAATTAGCTAACCGCTTGATTTTATAATTAACAATTAGTGAGTAGAATAGGCCTTTTTCTATATTTCTTTAAATATCTCCGTTCCTGCTAACTTTTAGTATAACATATGCATTAGAAAAATTGTTCGTTATGAAATTCTCTAAAAAATTATCACCGATAGAGGTCGCTAGGCGCAATTGTTAACTTGCAAATGGCTTCCATACCTTTCTAAACACATTATTTTCACTATTTCTTTACTCGAAAACGATTGCACATGGAGGGCTAAAAATTCTTGAAGATGGTATCTACGTTGTCCCGATAATGTACAAAAAATGTCAGCAATATCGGTTTATTACTTTTTGAGTAATTAATAATCTATTTTTTTTAAATCCTTAGGTAATTAACAATTGTGCCATTTAAAAAAAATCCATCTATGATTGGGAAACTCATTTAGAAAATCCAAGAAACTATTGAAAAATGATATCCCGTTGGAATTTTTGAAAAATTGTAATTTTGGCCTATTTTACGAGGTTTTATGCGCGCAAACCTTTTTATGCGCGACATAAATGAGCAAATGCTAGGAAAAACTTTTTTTTAGACGTAAAAAAATTGCAGCTTTTTAGATATGCAAGAGCGGATTCTCTAAATTTAAAACATGAGATATTTGTTTATTTATGTCGTGCATAAAAAGATTCACGCGTAGAAAATCTCACAAACTCGGCCAAAATTGAGATTTTTCAAAAATTCCAACGGGATATCATTCTTCAATAGTTTACGAATTTTCTAAATGAGTTTCCCAATTGTAAATGGATTTTACAAAAAATGGTACAATTGTTAATTAAGGATTAAAAAAAATAGATCGTTAATTACTCAAAAAGTAATAAACCGATATTGCTGAAATTTCTTGTATATTATCGGGGCAAATATAGAAAAAAAGCCTATTCTACTCACTAATTGTTAATTATAAAATCAAGCTGTTCACTAATTTTTAAGCAAACTTAGGGTATTCAGCTACACCCTAAAACGAAGCGATTCCAACAATAATCTCGTCTATGGGCCAAAAATCCCATCAAAATCCTTCGCCATCTAGCCTATTAACCGATTTACTAAAATCTAATCTAGTATAAATCAACAATATTTATTGTTATATCAGTGTCATTAGATTATAGAGTTGGGTCAAGTTTAAAAAGATCGATGTATGAATTAATATTGCACATACGTTTTCACTATCTCTTGCACACAAACTTAAAGCCATAGCCTAAAGACATTGTCAATGTATGTCTACCAAGATTCTTTCTCACTTCTTTTGAGACGGAAATATGATATGTACACTGAGGTGTGAGAAACATAGTCATAAGCTCAGTGATTCTCAAACTGCGTGATTTAACGACGAATATTATTTATTTCCGTGAACTAGCACCACTCTAAATATGAAAAACGTCTTTATGTGAAATATTTAAGTTATTTTTAGTGGTAAATAGTGGATATTCATCCGTCAAACGAACAATGTCAAACCACTAAGTCTTACAATTTTCTAGTACGTAGATATTACACGTTTTAGAGTAGAATAAACACGATCGCGTAGCTCAATCGGTAAGTTGCTCGAACAGCAATAAATTTAAATGGGGTTGTTGCGAGATAGATCTCCAAGTACTCCCACTTTTTTATTTGATTAATTATTACAAGTTAATAATTTTCCTTCTAAAATGTTTATTTTATTAAACTGCGCCGCGAGTTTTGTTAAAACTTTATTTTTCCCAAAAATGTGTCTTTTATTACTACTAGCGCGTGTTTATCTCTAATAAAATCTACTTTCTTACGTTATGTATTAAGAGTGGGTATGCCGTCTAAAAATCAGAAATAAATTACTCTCAAACGCCGTCCCGTCCGCGACAAATTATAATTAGACCATTGCAGTTACGAAATTTGTACAGGCGAAAAATAGAAGAAAACATATCAATCTAGGTTTGTATCTTTTTAATATTTTGAGAAAAAATGGTATTAATTAATAAGATTTGTTTTAATTGGCAGCAAATTGCTGATTTTTTTTTAAATATTTAGAATCAAAATATGAGAAAAAGGACTCGATACAAACCTTCATTCATGTTTTCTGTGTATCGTACTATTTTTATTTTTCCAAAAAACATAATACTTTTTGCAAAAACATGTATAGCACGGAACCGTGCAAAGGCACATTTTGCAACAAATGTTACACTGGTACGAGCTCCCTCTGGATTTATTATTGTTTAAGCTCCGCCCTTCACCCAGAATTATTTTATGAATGAGAAAATATAACGAGGGAACGAAATAAGAAATTAAACCAAATCATTTCTAATAACACGGGACGCCCAATAAAATACCAAATTCCATTAATTTACTATTATACTTAACAGGTACTCTACTCTTTGATTATACTACAAGTACGGAATTATAACAATATAGTAACTAGTTATATGTAGCCACCCATGCACTAACAATAATGTGTAATTGTGTTTCAATTCTTCTTTATAAAATAGTGGTATGCTGGTATATTTGAAAACATTTATTGGACAATGATACTAAATTTTAAAGATGTGTTCTTGTCGTAAACACATGAATATAGAATTATAAGGGGCGATGCGATTGGCAATGAAAGGAGTTAGAAACACAAAAGTAAAGCGCACATTTTCCCATTTTCTCATCAAGTCACACGCATCAGTTTGTTGCATTAGACCAAGTAACAGGATTTTTTTCATAATAACTTTTATTTCTGGGAAAAATAGAAAGAAATGTTTGGGATAATAACTGTCGGCAGTAAAGTTATCTATCGATCTGTCAAAATAATGAAATCTAGGCTCAAAATGTAAAAAGAAACAGAGAAACCAACTTACTCCATTAAACCCGAAAATATTTTCCACAAAAAAAAACAACTTCGTGAAAATTTAACAAATAAATCAGAGCTAAAAGTATCGTCCAGAAGGTGGACCGATGTTGAAAATATTTTCTTGTTGAGATCGCACACCAATGTAGACGTTCTAAGACTCAAGTTGCAGGTTTTTATCTCTGTTTTCAAAACTTGTAGAGAAAACATTTTTGAATACAAATTTTAGCCATCTTTTTTACTTTCAAAATTTTGCAAATTTTTAGAATCTGACATTCGTATTTAAAAAAAATGCACTATTAAATTTCATTGATACAAATAATTGATGCTTTGGATTTTTAAAATCTAACCAGTAAAACCAGAGATATCCATATTTTTGAGAAATAACCTACTATGAGTAGAGGACTTTAGCCGAAGTTGGGTCTCCCCCCACCACTTTTTGTGACCTTGACCTTGACCGTGAACGTGTATGCCGCCGTAGCGTGACCTTGTGCTATAGAGAGTGCCTACTCTTGAATTCGGTTTGCACTTGACCTTGAAACGTACGTTTATTAGTCAAGAGTAGAATATTTTTGTGCCCTTGTCGATAGCAAGCACGCCTCGACCGGGGTAGTATTATGTAACCTTGAGCTGCATGCATGCTCTGCCTTTACTAGAGACCAGATTGCATCCGAGGTTAGATGTTTCGTGACGTAGCAGACCGTTACGTTAAAACAGCGAGAGAAGTTAAAATTTCATCATTCCTAATGTTACTCTCGTAGAGTAAACTAGCGCGCCAACTCAATATGTCTTTTGAAGTTGGTGCGCCGGATGGGGTCGAGCTGACGCTCCCTACCTCAAATGCATCGCTGTAGGCCTGGCCATCGCCGTGGCGTGACCTTCAGCTGTAGACAGCGCCTACTGTTGAATTCAGTTTGCACTTGCCTTGAAACGTACGTTTATTAGTCAAGAGTAGAATGTTTTTGTGCCCTTGTCGATAGCAAGCATGCCTCGACCGGGGTAGTATTATGTAACCTTGAGCTGCAGGCTTTGCCTTTACTTTGAGTCCAGATTGCAATCCGAGGTTAGATGTTTCGTGACGTAGCAGACAGCGAGAGAAGTTAAAATTTCATCATTCCTAACGTTACCCTCGTAGAGTAAACTAGCGCGCCAATTCATTATGTCTTTTGAAGTTGGTGCCGGATGGGGTCGAGCTGACGCTCCCTACCCTAAATGCATCGCTGTAGGCCTGGCCCGGCGTTAAAATGTATACGTGTACTTTAAGTGAGATGACAATATGCAGCATCATTCAACGAAGACGTTTGCCAGGTACCTATATATTGCCAACTCAAGAAACAGTCCTCTAGCGCCTCTGCCTCGGTTGCGTCCGGGATATCAACGAACGGTTACGTGATCTTATTAAGAAAGAGGGCTCTCGAAGGGTAGAAGACAGTGGAGGGATGCATTGCTAACACGGCCGTACTGTGGCTAAGACCTGAGCGTCGTCATCGCTCTGTTATTGTTATTGTTATCTAGGTATCTGAAATGGTATAAAGTACGGAAACATAACTTCAAATAAATTGTGGCTAATTCTTTGTTCTTGTGCATTGCTTACATATATTTAGTCAGTTATAAGAGAGTGAGATCTGAGTGGAAATAAGAGTACTAATGTCCTAGAAATGTAATTGCATAGGTACGTAAAGTAAAAAAATAGAGAGGAAATAATCAACAAAATTAGATTTTATAACAATGTTACGTATAATTCTAATAATTATTTTGATCTTTTACATACTTCGCAATTAATTGCAAGTGTCATTTTGTATAATTTACTCATTCGTTTTGTATACCTACGCCAATAGACCTCGAAAAATGTTTGCTTGCGCGCATTACAAGAAGCCCTTTACAAACAAGAAGGTCACAAAATCGAGATATTAGGTGGATACAGATTTTGGCAATGGAAAAATTTCCTTATTTTTATTAAATAACTTAATATGCTTATTCTAAATGAAGAGCACTACTTATATAATTAGACACAATTATGCTTTATGAGTTATGCGATATTTTTAGGGGTTTCCACTGACTACGCTTGTAAATGTCTGCTTATTCTCATCTTGTTTTAATGATTTATAACTTTCAGATAGTTAATTTCTAATTTCTTCGGCAAAAAGTAATTTTTTAACAATTTTATCACATGTTTAGAAGTTTTATCATTTCTTTTGCATACTTTAGTCGGATCTCAGAAAATATATTGTTTAGTTGAGTTCTATTTCTACTTCACCTTTGGCGTGACCTTGAGCCGTAGCCGGTGCGTACCCTTGAAGCCGGGTTGCATTTGACCTTGAAAAGTCGTCATGACCTTGGCCGTGAACGTGGAGGCCGCTCCGTGGCCTTGAGCTGTAGCCGGTGCGTGTCCTTGAAGTCGAGTTGCATTTTACCTTGAAAAGTACTGTTGTAAAGCTTAACCTTGAAAGGTCGTTGGCAGTTGTTGAGTTCGACTTGCACCACTCCATTTGACCTCGAAAAGTATGTTTGTAATTGAAGAGGGGGAAGGCTTTGTGGCTATAAAAGAGCAAGAGGAGTCTCTGTATTATCATTCTTAAAGTTAGATTCCTTCAGTAAAGTATCCAAGATGTATACGTGTACTTGCGGTGCTAGTTTTACTCGAGGTGATAATATGCGACGTCATCAGAGACAGTCATGTAAAAATATAAATGATAATGGGCCTGGGGCAAAACAACCAAAATTAGATTCAACTCCTTCGACATCTACAAATCAGCAAACGTGTTACAGCTGTAATGTGACTCTAACAGCTAGACAGATGAAATCTCATAAGAGGACATTGCAGCATAGAACAAATTCGTGTGTACCTTTGATGAATGGCGTAGAAATTGTCCGAAGTGCTTTCCAATATAGAATAATAAGTTACCGAGTGCATAGTGAAAATGAAAAATTGGACTATATAATGTTTTTCAACGAAATTAGACATAAAGTATTGGATTTATTGCATGAAGTCCTGATGCTTCACAAAATAGTGAAGATAAACATGGAGACATTTGCCAGATACATATTGCAAACTCAAGAAGTGTCTGAAATGAAATCATTTAACACCTGCAATAAAATTTTGGATCAAGGTATGGATTTAGGCAGCTTTCTCGATACTTTTGTGGATATGATGGTTGCCCAAACTACAGAGTTCCAAGAACGCGATTCCGGTACGTAAATATTTATCGAAGTGTAGAATAATGATTAATAACTGCATATTATTTTTAGGATGGGCCCTTGAGGAAATAAAATTTGTGGAAATAAATGTGAATAAGTACAGTCCACTACGTGGTTCATCATATATTAAACTACCAAAGTACATAGAAAACAAAAAGGCCGTAGTGAATATAGAAAACCAGGATCAATGCTGCTTTGCTTGGGCTGTAACTTCAGCACTGTATCCTGCAAATGGTCAAACATCTGACATGTCATCTTATCCGCATTATTCAAGAGTTTTAAACTTGACAGGTATGGATTTTCCAGTTAAATTGCGCGATATTTCTAAATTTGAAGAATTGAATAATATATCGATTAACGTATATGGTTTAGAAAAGAAATTTGAGAATAATAGAATAAAGTATGATGTTGTCGGACCTTTGCGTTACTCTGAGAAAAAATTACGTATGCATGTTAATTTGTTATTAATTTCCTCGGAATGTGATGAAGATCACCATTGTTCAATAGACTGTGCCAAAACTCACTATTGTTGGATAAAGAATTTATCTGGGTTAGTTTCACATCAAATTTCTGCTCACGGACATAAAAAATATTTCTGTGACGGATGTTTGCTGTATTTTAGCAATGAGCGCCAGTTAATGCTTCATCAGAAAAATGATTGTAATCATATTTATACAACAACACCATCGACACAATTTCGGCTTGATAAATATGGAAAACAGGTACCGGAAAATATATTAAAATTTGAAAATTTTGAAAAGCAAATGCAAGTACCATTCGTAGTATATGCTGATTTTGAATCAATTCTTAAACCAATAAATACGTGTGAGCCAAATCCTCAGTGCTCTTACACTAACAAAACCTTCATTCATGAGCCGTATTCTTTCGCATATTTCATAAAATGTTCTTTTGATAATTCCCTTTCCAAGTTTGAGCTATATAGAGGATCTGATGCTGCTAAGGTTTTTGTATCACGTATAGAATGTGATGTAAGAGAAATTTATAATACATATTTGAAAGATGTAACACCGATGGCTCCTCTAACACCATCGGAGATAGAAAATTTTAACAATGCAACCGTTTGCGGTATATGTGAGAAACCCTTTAAAGAAGGTGACGTAAAAGTGAAAGATCATTGCCACATAACTGGTAAAATAAGATTCGGTGCTGCTCATTCTATCTGTAATTTAAATTATAAAATTCCAAATTTTATCCCTGTTATATTTCACAATATGAGTGGATATGACATACATCTATTTGTCAAAGAGTTGTGTGCACATAAAGATAAAATTGAAGTAATACCACAAAACAAGGAGAAATATATATCTTTCACAAAACACCTTTATATGCATGATTATGTTAACAGCAAGGGAGAAAATAAAAATAAATTTTTAAAATTACGATTCATTGATAGTTTCAAATTTATGTCAGCATCACTACAGCATTTAGGAGAAAATTTATCAGACGATCAAATGGCTATGACTAGAAACTTTTGTGGTGATGACGTAAAATTTAATTTAATGCGTCGGAAAGGTGTATTTCCATATAGCTTTGTAGATAGTTTAGAGAAGCTAAATAATCAAAATTTGCCTTCGAAAGAAGAATTTTATGATAACCTAAATGAAACACACATATCAGACGAAGATTACGAAAGAGCTCAAAATGTGTGGAGGTTGTTTGAGTGTAACAGTTTGGGATCTTATTCAGATATTTATTTAACCACAGACGTGCTACTTTTATGTGACGTATTTGAAAATTTTCGTGAAATTTGCCTGAACAAGTATAAATTGGACGCGGCACATTACTTCACTAGTCCTGGTTTATCATGGGATGCTATGTTAAAATTAACACAAGTAGAACTTGAGCTATTAACAGACATTGACATGATTCACTTTTTTAAAAGGGGTATACGTGGCGGGATAAGTCAGTGCTCAGAAAGGAAGCATATTGCAAACAATAAATTCCTACCTAATTATGACTGTACAGAACCTTCCTCATTTATTACATATCTCGACAGCACGAATTTATATGGCCATAGTATGTGTCAGATGCTGCCATCTAGCGGATTTGAGTGGATGTCTGAAAGAGAAATTCTCGATTTAGATATTACCAACATTTCAGATCAAAGCGCCATCGGGTATGTTTTTGAAGTAGACATACATTACCCGGAAGAATTACATGATTTGCACTCAGATCTCCCTTTTTTGGTAGAAAGCATTATACCACCGGAGTCAAAATCAAAATCCTCGAAATTAATTCCAAATTTGAATGACAAAAAGAGATATGTTGTACATTACAGAAACCTGAAACAAGCCATTAAACATGGTTTAATGGTGTTAAAAACACATAGAGTGCTTAAATTCAATCAGTCGGCGTGGTTAAAAAAATACATCGATTTGAATACAGAAATGCGAAACAATGCAACCAATAAGTTTGAAAGAGACCAGTATAAGTTGATGAACAACTCAATTTTTGGAAAAACAATGGAAAATGTAGATAATAGAAAAGATATAAAGTTAGTGACTCACTGGGAAAGTATCAAAAAAACTGTAGGTGCAAATGCACTAATAGCTCGGCCAAATTTTAAGTCATGCACAATTTTCTCAGAGGATTTTGTGGCCATTGAAATGGGTAAATTGAGGGTCTTATATAACAAGGCGATTTTTGTTGGCTTTTGCGTGCTTGAATTGTCAAAGACTGTATTGTATGAGTTCTTTTACGAAGTTATTAAAAGTAAATTTGGCAATGATGCTTCCTTGCTGTACACTGACACTGATTCATTAATAATCAAAATTTTTACTGACAATTTTTACGACTTTATCATACAAAATCCCGAAAAATTTGATACGTCCAATTACACTGTAGGAAACAAATTTAATATTCCAAAAAATCCATCGGTGCTCGGAAATATGAAAGATGAGTTTCCTGGGGATCCTATAATTAGCTTTTATGGTACGGGAGCCAAAGCCTATTACGTGCAATCCGTCAATAACGAATTAAAAAAAGCAAAAGGTGTCAAGAAGTCGGTTATTAAAAAAGAATTGACATTAGACGACTACAGGAAAGTTGTGGAACAAGGGGGTTTAATATTTAGAAAAATGAACACGTTTAGAAGTCATTTACATGATATATATACGGAGATGCGTAATAAAGTAGCACTTTCTCATCACGACGATAAGCGTTTTGTTATTCCAAATACCACAAAAACTTTGCCTTGGGGACACTCTGATATAAGATTCTTTCAAAGTGAACCAAAGCAAAACGTCGAGATGCTAATATCAGCCGTAAATAGTCTCGAACGAGGTGTTGAAAAAAATAATGATAATTTAGATGCTTTACTTGCCGCAATAGCCGAGTTAAACAATGAATATGTGTAACATATAATGCTTTTAATACTAACGCAAAGATCGGCGAACGTCCTACTAAACTGGAAAATTCATCCCTAATATTTCACTTAATCAATTTAAAACAGTATTTAGTCAGTTGTAGCAAATGTATGACATGTGTTCTCTTATTGGTTGTTAATAAAATTTATACATGAATTGTTGTGTTTCTTTTCTCTCAAAATAAATTGTAATCAAATAATGTAAAGTGTATACTATTAACGCTTTCAGCTATTACACCACTTTCTTACTGAGAGTGTGCATAGTCGAAGTTTGGTATAGTTCTCTTCATATACTTAAGGCACATAAAAAGTGTAGGCGCCTTTGACTTTAGGGTAAAGATCAAATACCCTGACATTTTGTTATTTGCTTTAAATATATGAAGAGAACTATATCGATGTGGGGACTTGAAATGTGCAGATACATTAACGATGGGGGTGAATTTAAACCAATCAGAAAAATGGGTGGGGAGGAGTAGTGGGGGTGAACTCCTCTACATAAGCGCCAGCAATGCTAACAAGATTCATTTCGTCTTCAGCTATCCTTAAGTGCTGACGGGTCGTTAAAAGACTTAAACGCTTTTTGCTTTGTGTTAGTTGTTGTTAGTGACTTAAAAAAAAAAAAATGGAAGGAAGTAGCTATTCGCAGATGGCTGGTGGTAGCAGGAAGAGAGCTGCTTCTCCAATATTGGATGTTTTGACGGCGATGGCCTTTGTGTCGAATTTTAGACCATCACAGGAGGACGCCGTGCGTACAAACAGTGGTGGTGGTGGCGGTAGCAATAACTTCAACGACATCAATGTGGGTGCTACTGATTTTAACGACATCGACGTGGATTACCACCTCTCCCAGGATGTGATTGAAGAATACAATCCGGAGTTATATCGTATCCTGGATGAGGTGGAGCGTAATGTGGTAGAAGAAGCTGCTGTGCCACTTCAGGACGCGGGTCCCAATGTCGGTGGCGTCAAAGACCAAGGCAAGTTCAAAGAGCCGATTGATTTGCCCCTTCCTGCATTCGCCAGAAAGAATAATGCTGACGTTGTCGAAGATTCCGGGGATGAATTTCAACCACCCAAGAAGTCTAAGAATTCACCAGGTCCTTCTAGGATTTCTAGACCGGCTCCTAGGAATAATCGTTCTTCAAAAAAGGGTAAGGCGGCCAAATCCAAGAAGGGTGATCATCGTAGCATCCTTAGAAACATTTTGGAAGAACCAGCTCCTCTTACTCCTAGTGTGCAGAAAAAATCCAAAAAAGGTAAGGAGCCTGTCGTGAAATCGAGACCACAGGACAGCATTCATCGTTCCTCGCCTGTTAATTTAAGCGACTCTTCCGATGAAGAACAAGAGATTTTTTCTCAGATCGGTGACAGGGATATCTTCAGCAACTTCGGCAAATTACTGGAAAAAGTGAAGCGTGAAACAGCAGAGAAAACGTCCGCCCGCGCTGGTGATGACAAATTACGGGATACCGCCAGGCGAGCCATTCTCTTAGCAAAACAAAACATCGAAGCCTCACAAAAGAAAATACAGGAAGAAAATGAAAAAATCAAAGCCGAAGAACAAACTATTTCGCATTACACCGATCTATTAACAGGTGCAGACGAACGAGAGGTCGCTGAAGCAAAGGCTGAAAAAAAGTTGAAGGTCGTGAAAAAACAATGTAAGGTCATTGAAAAAATATTGGTAATGTGAAAGTTGTGTTAAAAAATGTTAGAAATAGTTATAATTCGTTCTCTGTAGGTTAGGTTGTAACGTAAATAAATGGTATGTTAAAAAGAGTATTTCCTTTCATTTCTTGTAACAGCGTAAACATATATTTGGAAATAAAATAAAATATAATATAATAATTTATAATAAAATAAAAAAACATGTAACGCCACTGTCACTGTGTATATTGAATTTGAATTTATACAGTACGCGGGTATTGGCAGGATACAACGGTATGCAACCAACAACACTACTATGTGTATGTGGATTTGGGCAAAACACACCTCATACGTCTTACTTAGTGAGACATCTAGCGGTCGCTAGAATAATAACTGTATTCCTGTATAGAGTTGCCTATGGTACGTACAAAAATAACTTACTTCGTTGGGTGACATTTAGAGGTCGGTAGAATAATAACAATAATGCAATCGGTCAGTGGCGCACTGTATGCTACATATTTTTATATTTAATTACTGTATTTATTTTTGATTACATTATTCTCAACTCAAAATTATAATGGTATAATTTGGTAATTTAAGCAAATATTTGTTAATAAAAAAATACTTTTTCTGTGCTGATATTTTATTATATAACTCATAAAAAAAAAATAGAAAGATTACAAATTTATTTATTTTTATTACATAACATAAAAAGTTATACATCTATTTCTTCTTCTTCTTCTTCGTCTTCTGACCCACTGTTCAGTGACCATTCACTCGGTGAACTAGATCTGCTAGGCGGCTCTACCTCTATAGATGAGCTAGGACTACTGGGTGGCTCAACTCCCAATGGTCTCCACCATTCTGAACCATCAGGACCATCCTGGTTTAGATCATCCAAGTAGCGTACTAACGGCACAGACCAAGTACTACTGTCTGGCATGTTACCATTATCTCTGTACTCCATGGCCATTCTGTATTCGTATTCCCAGAATGGCATTGTCGACTCTGCGCAGTCGCTGGAACTTATTGTATTGTCTTGAGCAGCCATTTCTTGCAACTTTGCAGTTTAACTGAGAAACATGATGAGGGGAGTTTCTTATATAAATGGACCCCCACTCTATATTATAACCAACATTTGCAAGAATTGTGGGTACTAGGTTCATCATATACGGATTTTTCTCATGGTAACATTGCCGTCGCCACCACTATCGTAAACGTGGGAGAGAAAGTGGGGGTAAACTGACATACTTAAAACTGAGAGAATTCTCTATTCTTTATCAGTTCTGTATTAGAGAGCTCTCACTATGAATACTGAGATTCAAGATCATACCGTGTCGTCCAGCAGTGATCCGATACTTAGTGGACCAGATTATTGGGCAGAGTCCCTTCTACGATTGTTATCACAGCTACCACCTTTGGAAGATATTGAGGACACCCCACCGGTGCCTGATAGTACGACCGAGGACTGTGGAGACAGTAGAGTAGAGCCCATGGGGTCGATGGATCGGTCACCGTCACTCTGGAGTCTGGAGACCATTCCAAATGAGGACGACTATGATAGTGACGAGGTATCCGATGAAGAATATATGGATGATGAAGATATTTAATTTTTGTAATTAATAATTTATACAAATGTTTTTTTTTATGTAAATAAATATATCGATTCTAAGAAATTATTTGTTTATTATTCTCTATTTTAAGTGCAAAATAAAGTGGGGTAAATTGACTTACATAATAAGAAATTAGTACATTTGTCTTCACTTGAGTAGCATAATATCGCTTTACTATAGCAGTCTAGCCTATACCAACCCCATATTCATTTTATACTAGTGCCATTCAACCACCACAACGTACATTAAGAGTGAGGTGGTAGACTGTTTCTTATACACAGATTATTTTTTTCATAGCAGCATTTCCACCACATAGACAGATATTTTAAATTATATCTTATTTTTTTTAGACTTTACAAGATGTAAAAAAAACACATTTTCATATTACAGAAATATTTATTTACAAAAAAAAAAAAAAAGAATTATATTTACAAAAAAAAAGAAGTATAAAAGGAAGTAAAAATATATATATATATTTACAATAAAATACAACATAACTAAACTAACATAACTAAACTTACTTAACTAAACTAACTTAACTATTTACATATTTACAATTAGGTTTTTTTATTGTTGTTACATATATTGCAAATTTCCACAGGCCTTATTTGATGTAGTGGATTTCTACACGATTTACAGTCATCTCTCACACCATCGGCCAATCGTGTGGTACTATGTATGTCGATGTGCCGATGGAGTGACTGATCGACACGTCTCTGGTAGTCCATGTAACACATGTAGCATAATTCGTAATCTGTACCACCTCTTACATCTATAGCTACATATGCCATGGTTGTACAAAACAATGCCTCATTATCGTGCCCTCTTTGTAGATACCTGTGGGCCTGTTCTACTTCGTTCTCCTCGTCCGATACATCAGCCACGATACCATCGTCGTCCGTATCAATATCATGTCGGACGACTTCCTGTTCTTCAACAACAGCTTCTTCATCTACGCCTGCGTCTTCGAGGATATCCCCCTCGTCATCGGAGCGCAGATCTTCTTCTTCTACCTCGCCCATAACGACCTCAGGAATATCGACTTCGGCATCAGGAATTTCGACTTCGGCATCCAATTCATCACCCCATTGGTTATTAATTAAATCAACTTCCGCCAACCAGTCAAGGAATTCAAAATTGGTGTATCCCGTGGGTGCACCAACCATAAACTTTCGTAAACCAGCCATTGAAGATTTAAGAAATTAACGTCAGTGTAGAGAGACACAGATAGTGCAGTGTTGAAAATCAACTGACTTGTATCGAGTCACCTCCTCGTTTATATACAGTTGATGACGTCATGTCACCTCTGACGTCAGCGCCCTCAGCATCTACTTAAATGAGAATGAACACAATGAGGAGCACAGTTATTATTCTGCTTTCATACTGTACATATTGTAAAGTATTAAGAAGTATTAAAAATGCCTTTTCCAAAAGAGTGGCTGTCAAAACCAACCATTGCAGCATATCCTTTTAGAATGAATGACCAAATGGTGTGTCATAACTGCTACGTTTCCTGGCCGAAGGAATATTTCAATCCATGTACGGGCTTGTGTGGAATTTGTGTAAGGGAGAATCCTGTGTCAATTCAGAGGTTCCAAGGAAGAAAAGCTGGGGAACGTCAGTGTCGTAAATGTCTTCAAATGTTGGCTCGCAGCAACTTCGGAATAATGAGAGATGTTTGTGGTGTTTGCATGGCGGACCATCCATTAAGGCAGCGGTGTATGGCATGTGATAAATTCGGGAGCAATTGCTGGAATAATATATGCAGCCAGTGTAGACATAATAAACTATTGTGCGAAAATGTCGGTCACTATTATGTGGATATGTTGCATCACAATAGAAAATGCTGGTGTCCTGGAATCGAGAAATTCGAATGTTAAGGCGTGGGATTTCATGAAGAATTTTTTTTTTACAATAATTTGTATTTTTTACATATTTTGCTTAAAATAAAATATATTTATATTAATTTGTTTTTTCTTCTCTTTAACTTAACGAAATATAAAATCTAAATACTGTTACAGTGAAATAAAGCAATTCAATAATGAATTTTATACGTTTAAATAAAACACATTAATATCGTATACATATTTTATTTCCATATTACTGATACATAAGTAAATATATAAATTGATTATGCATATTTTACATTTACACGACATCCATTTTGTCAATCCAAGAGTTGTGTTCATTGGAAAGTCCAAGCCATTTGACAAATATTTTGTTCCCTTTCTTTCTTAAAACCTTCTCCACTAGATATATGTCGGGATACTTAGTTTTTTGTAACTCCATTTCATAAAAACATCCTTTGATTGGTTGTCCATGCATGTCCTCGAGCTGGTAAGTTGTTGGGTTCGTTATGTTTATTTTCACAATTTTAAAAAGTTCAGTTGAAAAATTAATTGTATAACCTTTTTCAAATACACCTTTGTATGCACTTATTCGAACTATGTCACCAACCTTAAACTTGGGTTTTAAAGCAATCCTAATGTGATTATACACATTTAAACATGTGGTTGGTTTAACGTCAGCAGGTTTCATGCCAATAGTTCGATGTACTTTATTGTTGTACTTTTTTGTGACGTTGGATAGAATATCGAACCATTTGTATTTACCTCTGGCTGAGAATTCTTTATATAACCAATTTTTTAATGTTCGTATCACTCTCTCCACAATTGCTGCTTTTTTCGTACTATATGTAGAGTAATGATTAATGCCATACTTTTTCATTAAAGTGGAAAAGTTTTTGTTGTAGAATTCCGTACCCTGATCGCTTTGAAGATTCTTAGGTGAGTAGTTTGATTTTTGCAAAATGCTCCTCATACCCTTCGTAATTTCTATACCCGTTTTATTTCTTAGGGGTCTTGTCCACACATATTTTGAATAGCAGTCGATCACTACGAGGATATATCTATAGCCTTTATTAAGGTTCGCATATGGCTGCATTTCAGCCAAATCCATTTGCCATAAATCCGCATACCCTTTGATGATTGTTCTTCTTCTACGAAAATTTTTTCGGGGTAACCTGTGCAGTTCCTGCACAATGGCCTTCTTTGTAGCACTGATTTCCATGTTAACTTATTGGATCGAATGGGTGTGCAGAGAATACACTAAGCTGTTACATGTTTGCCGATAGACTAATTTCTAATAAGTTAATTCTTCTAATTTATTAATTTTGTCAATTATTTTCTGAAGCTCTCTAGCTTGCTGAGAAATTGAATTTTCCACTGTTTTATGTTCCTTATCAATATTCGCTCGTATTTGTTCATTAATATACTTTTTCATCTCTGCAACAACCCGTACATTTCCTTTATCAATTTTTTTCGGAATTTCCTCATTTACATAAGTTTTTGCAGTAGCAACAGCTAACAAAACTTGACCATTAACATACTTTTCCATTTGACCATTAACATACTTTTCCATTGCTGTGATAATTAAGTTAGTGGCCTCATCCATAGCCTTGCGGATGTCTGCAAAGAAGGTAGTAAGTCGCTCTTCAACATAGTTGCGTGTTACCCCATCCTGACTATCTACCGGTTCTCCAATGTTCTTTAAACGTTTATTCTGAATGTCGAAGTGATTATCTGTAGTTAGCTTAAAGCCAAGACCTGGTGGACCACGCACGACTAATGATTTATTAGCGCCGCCTCTTCTGCGTCCAAATTTATCAATTGTGTTGTGACCAGGTAGCATTTCTAATTACATCTGATCTGATTTAAGCATTTCACAGTATATTATACTTCCCCATTATAATTATGTTAATAGATTATTTTTTCTTCTCTCATTTCCTCCAACAAACTAATTATTTCATTATTAACGCCACTGTTACCTGCCATTTTTGAGCTATACAGCAGACGTAGACGATCTACCAACTCTTTTGGCTTATTCCAATAAACATAGTCGACACCTTTACTATTGTATATTTTCTGAAGTGGCATTTGCGGAAAGCCCAAACCAGTTCTGGATCTCGTCATTACTGTAGAAGATGTTAGTGGTTCTATAATGTCACTGAATTTTTTCCATTTAGTTTTATTCAAACCCTTTTTGATATCATAGTGTTTATATGCTGCTCTCGTCTTTTTTAATATTTCGCCATATATTTGATACTCCTCGTCAAAAAGAGATACTTCATCGCTGCGTAGAACTAATGGGTACTTCAAAAATATTACATCGTACAACTTAGGACTGCCAGAATACGTTCCTAGAGACTTATTACCATTCCACAACGTAATATCCCCACTAGAAAACCGCACCTCGACATTACCCATATGTAGTTTGCCTGTATGGGGGTCTAGACGAACACCATATACAGTGTCATATTTATAGTTGCCGGACTTTACATTTTCTAGATGTTGTTTGATTACAGCACATTTCTCTTCTACACTGCCAATGGATCTTTCTGAGCCTGGGGTACTCATTAACGACGATCTTGGTGGTGTTTCCATATAATATGCTGCATTATTCTCGCCATCGTCGCTACTGGTTTCAGGTGTCGCTTTAAACATACTGGTCGTAGCTTTATTACTATCTCGAGATTGTGTCGGTGTTGGTGGTGTCTGGTTATGTGATTTTATCTGTGAGGCAGATGACATAACTTTTAAAGGTTTTGTTATGGGCTCATAGATCTTCTCAAGTGCTAACTGACTCTCAACATTTCTACTCTTCAGTGAATTAAATTTTTTACGTACAGAATCAGTAGCTTCAACTAGTTGCCGTTTGAGGTTTACTTCCCTTGCCATGTCTCCATCGATATTGCTATGGTCTTTCATTTTCTTTTCCAATGTCTAGCCTCAACGAAGTAGTCCCGACGCCGTCCACAGGTCGATTGAAACTTTAATTGTTATACTTTATGGATATATGAAACTATCAAGTCCTTTCCTATATCTCCCATCATTCACATCTCTATCTTTGTCAATTACAAGAAAACCATACTTGTCTTTCCAACACTGGGCACACATTTCTTGAAATTGCTTAAAAGATACATCTGGTGAGACATGATCAGAGAAAACGTGATGCAAATTCATTTCGTCCTGTTTGAATACAGCTAAAAAATTACTATTGTCTCTTACGATTTGTTTATTTACACGAGAATATGTCTGTGCGAGATAAAAACAGTCTACATTTCTATGACGGCCCATTGAGAAAAATGCACGAATTACGTCTTGCTTTTCACATATAACGTCATCGAATATAAAAATAGAATTGAGCTTGGCATCAGACGGTTGTACTATTTCCGCATTATTACTGAATGTATAAAACCCTAATCCCTTAATCGGTGATAGTATGGTGCGTAAGAACTCATACTTGGGTTGATATAAGGACTTTGAATATAGGTATACATTTTCAAAACGTAATCCAAGGGGGTGAGTAAGCAAAGATATCATCAAGTTCGTCTTGCCACAGTTACTCGGGCCGATAAGTAGTCCACGAACAGTTGATGGAAGTAATGGCCCATGACGCGATTCAATTTGCAATCCACATCCAACTTTTTCATCTAAATTTTCTATAGAAAAATTCTGGCTCTGCTTCACAATGCGCATCGTAGCACGGTTGAAGACTATATAAATAGATGTATGCATTACAATTGTTATTTAAATGTTGTTAGTCAAGCAGCGCACAAGTAAGAACAGCCGATTTTTAAAGGTCGGTAAGGGGGTAGTTAATTCTCTAATAAATAAGTTTCCATTTGAACTACATTTACCCGGCGGTTACCAGTACTGTGGTCCAGGTACTAAATTAAGAAAAAGATTAGCACGAGGCGATCCAGGTATAAACAAACTCGATGCTGCATGCAAGCAGCACGATATTGCATACGATCAAAACTCGAACGATTTATCAGCCCGACATAGAGCAGACTATCAACTTGAACAAGCTGCGTGGAATCGAGTTAAATCCAAAGAGGCAAGTTTAAAAGAAAAGGCTGCCGCGTGGTTGGTTACGACTATAATGAAGGGAAAACAACGTCTTGGTATGGGATGTAAATCAACCACATCTCGTGCTACAAAAAGAAATAAAAAGAAGAATAAAAGCAGGAAGAATAATGTTAGAAAGGTAGCATTCGGGGCTGGAATAGTACGCAAGGTACGTGATGATCTGCGTAAAGCCGGTGGTAAGCGATCTGTAGCTAAGGATACTAGAAAAGTTATGCAAGTAGCGCTTCAAGCTGCACGACGACACATGAGATCAGCTGGAGGAAAACGCAATATCCGTACACCTCGCATAATACCGATTCCGAAAGTTGGTGGAATTCTACCCTTAATACCTATTTTTGCTGGTTTATCGGCGTTAGGTAGTTTAGCAGGCTCTGCAGTAGGCTTAGCCAAGGCTATAAATGACGTGAAAAAAGGCAGAGAGGAATTGGCAGAAACAAACCGCCATAATAGACATATGGAGGCAATTGCTGTTGGGAAAAGTGGCAAGGGACTATATTTGAAACCATATCGTAAGGGATTGGGCCTCTATCTAAAATCACAAAGTTCAAAAAACTACTAGACACACTGCCTCGAAAACCTCTCACCAACATCGATCTTAAATATTATGCTGAGAAGATGAAGGTGCCATATTTTCGGGGTATATTTATGCGCGATACTTTACCAAATTCCGGGCCAAATCGTAATGAATCCGCCATCATAAATTTGGATACTATAGATGGCCCGGGAACACATTGGGTGGCATATAAAAAACGTGGTAGTTTGGTCACATATTTCGATAGTTTTGGCGATTTACCCCCACCAAGAGAATTAATTCTGTACTTGCGCAATGGTTCAACGTTTACGGATAAAATCTACTACAATTATGAGCGTCAACAAAATTTCAACACAGTGTGGTGTGGCCATTTGTGCTTAAAGTTTCTTTCTTCGAAAGTTAAATAAAACTATCCAAATGGCATCTGTGACCCCGTCGATGGATCGAGAGGCAATTAAACGGATGGGCCACTCATTGATTGCTTTCTCTAGACTACGCAGCTTGTTGAAGATGAGTAAACAGCAACTTTCAGATATGCCTAAAGAAGTAATGATTGCATGCGCCCCTTATGAAATTGCATTAGTGTGGGATAAACTACCCAAACATCTTCAGGATGACATTGATATTTTAAAATACCAGTACTGTCAAGAACATTATTCTCCTGAAGGCGAAAATAATGTTGATGTTAACGATGGTCCGTCCCCTCGAAAAATATTTTGCTGCTACTGTAAAGTGGATGGGGTGAACGTGGCGTCAAATAATGATATGAATCTATCTCCATCACCGCCCAAAAAAAGAAGATTAATACACAACTACTGCTGCAAATCGCAATAAAGGCACACACAATCTCCAAAAACATCAGTCATGTCACGCACTTTCACTTTATCAAGCCGCTCAAGCGTGCTCAGTGCAGAGTTTTATCCCCCGATTGAACTAGATATGAGCTGTCGATATGGTCTGGGATTAACCGGATTTTATTCATACAATTCTATATTTAATATAGATGAGACAAACAATGGTTTTTGCTATAGGACTTCACCGAAAGTAGCTCCCACATTTATCCACATACCGTACGGAGTCTATGAAATTGATGAAATATATAATGCAATACTGAAAGTTATGCCAACTAACAAAAATGAAGAAAAAGAAAAATTATTTCAACTGCGAGCAAACAACAATACAATGAAATGTGAGATTCGGTCAAAATACGGAATTGACTTTACACAAGCAAACTCTATTGGTAGTCTGTTGGGATTTGAACCGACATATTTAGCACCAAACAAGACTCACGAATCGACACTCCCCATTGATATAATGAAAGTAAGAATGATACGTGTAGATTGCAACATCATTTCCGGAGCGTATCTGAATGCTCTTAAATCCCACACACTCTTCGAGTTTGATATTGATGTTGAACCTGGATTCAAACTTACCAGGGAGCCAGCTAACATCATATATTTGCCTGTTAAACCTGAAGGACGCCAGTTTATCGACAACATTACTGTACGCATATTGGATGACAACGGAGATTTAATTAATTTTCGAGGTGAAAAGATTTTTGTGAAGCTAGAATTAAAACAATTTTAATATTTTGAGCAAAAGAAATGGGTTTTCGATATAATCAGGAAAGATTAGCACATTACCGATATAAAGTGTTTAACGATAAAAAGAAGGGTGATTGTAGAAACCGATTCATTCAGCGTATACCTCTTAAACAGTTAAGACATAGATTGTCGGCAAAGGACCGTGCATTTCTTCAATCTATTGGATTA
Organism: Stenurella melanura; assembly: GCA_963583905.1. NCBI lineage: Eukaryota > Metazoa > Arthropoda > Insecta > Coleoptera > Cerambycidae > Stenurella > Stenurella melanura. The sequence goes on from OY757315.1 coordinate 24,888,632, forward strand.
AAACTGAGAGAAAATTAACTAATAATGACAGTTACTACATCTAGTGAAAAACTCGAAGTGTTCGACGAACCTGTGTTTGATCAGTCACTTCTCAGTTTACACGAGCATACATACAAGCCGTACGGGTCACCATATTATAGAAACTCCGATGAAATACGTATCCCTATCAATTTTCAAGACCTTATACTCGATATTGCAGAAAGTTACATCTATATAGAAGGGAAATTTACACCCAACGATGTTACCAAGCGGTGTTATTTATCCAATAATGCTTTAGCTTTCCTCTTTGAAGAGATTAGATATGAAATGGGCGGTGAGCAAGTGGCCGTCGTTAGGAAGCCTGGCATCACTACCACAATGAAGACTATGGTATCATATGGGCAAACACATCTGCGATCACTATTAACTACTGGTTGGGGCCTCAGCGAACAGAAACAAGATATTTTAGATAGTACTAGCCATGTGTTTAGTGGTAGACTACCCCTTAAATACCTTATGGGTTTTGCAGAAGACTACACCAAAGGTATTTTAAATGTGAAGCAGGAATTAATTTTAATAATAGCTCGTTCCTTCAAAGATTCCTACATTGGGGAAGTTGATGCAGATTTAGAAATTAACAAAATTGAATGGAAGATTAGGCATATTGTGCCTGAGGATAGACAAAAGCTTAAATTATTAAACAGAATTAATAAAAGTAGTAATAATGCTAGAGTTAAGATGGCTTACCGTATGTGGGATCTCTATGAGCTACCTACTCTGCGCGATACTGCTTCAGATGTCTGGGCCGTTAAAACCACTAACAGTCTTGAGAGACCTCGATACATAATTATTGGATTTCAAAACAATAGTCATTCCGATGATAGAAGCAAAGATGTGACAAAATTTATACATGCGGATATTAATAATATTCGACTATATCTAAATGCGGAAGTATTTCCTTATGAGCGTTGGAACTTAAATTTCGATAAGAAACTTGACTCTGCAGCTTACTACGCATATGAAAACTTCCAGCGTAGTTACTATGATAAAGATATGGGTGAACCTATGATGGATCTTGCAGAATTCAGAAAATCTCCACTGTTTGTCATAGATTGTTCTCACCAACCAGATGCAACGAAATCGTCTACTGTCGATATAAAGATAGAATTTGAAACCCGAAAGACGAAGTTCCCCGAACAAACTCGTGTATATGCACTTATACTTCACGATACATATTTAAGCTATAGTGCATTGGATGGTTCAGTTCAGTCTGGAATTGCCGGCGCTAAATAAAAATCTACTATTATAATGGCGTCATCAAGTAACGAATTCCCTACTTTGATTGTTGACTTACAAGGGTTTCAATATAAAGAAAATATGTTTACAGTGAAAGAGTTGGCTGTGCTGTGCTGTAACACTAATCAGCAAGCACATTACCTTTTCAAGCCTCCATATCCTTTTTCATCGCTAACCCGAGGGGAACAGAATCAGTATCGATGGCTACAGAACAACTATCACGGTGGCGTAAAATGGAGTGATGGATATATTCAACTGTCAGAATTCCCGACGATACTTCTACGGCTTTGTCAAAATATAGCCAATAATTATGAACGTCATATATCACCACAGGATGTTATAATTTTATGCAAAGGCAGACTAAAGAAAAACATTCTATTGGAACATCTAAGATGGAATCGAATCATAGACCTAGATGACAGCTCCCCCTGCATACCTAGTCTAAAATCATTGACTGTACCAAGATGTATGGAACATATTCAACCCAATTATAGTCATTGTGCTCTTGCAAACGTTCATTATCTTAATAAATGTATTGTAGATTTAGATATAAAATTTCAATAAATATCTTTTAGTATTAATAACATTTTTTTTTTATACATGTATCAGAGGAATAGGAAAATAAAAGTATGATCAAGTAATGTGTTTCATTTATTTCATTTTATCCTTACAATAAAATAGATATAGTTCATTAATACATTTTAATATACATATTTATTATTATAAATATTTCGATACAAAATGAAAAAACAATATGTGGTTAACTACTAATTGAGTTGTCTACAGTTTCTTCATCAAATTGCTCGAGTTGGCATTTTAAAATTACTTTTTTAGGTAGATATTTTTCTATATCATATAAAAAACATTTTAAATCTATTTGTACCATTTGTTCGCAAAATTCTTCTAAATTTAAGAGACCACATGAAAATTTGCCACACAGGTTAACACCGGCATTATACCTTTCAGAATCTTCCTTAAGACGTTCAACTAGTTCAGGATCGAAGTTGACACTTAGATCATAGTTCATAGAATGTAGAGAATGCAAACTTAGGTCACTCAGTTTACAAGACAGTCTATCAATGGCCGAATTAATATCTTCCTCCTTTGTCCACCTTTGTGCCGAATATTGCATCCACATATTTGTTGGTTGTAGTAAAGCTGGAAATTACATAAATAAATTTAGAAATATATATATTTTTTAATTATAAAATTACTTACATGGATGCTATTGATGGAAAGTAAATAAATTGAATCGAAGTACTTGTGGTACAAGTCTTTGATGACAAGACCCTACTAGAACTAAGCCTGATTTGATGTGAGATAATGAGTAATCTAAAAAAGATTATATTTTGTAATATTTCTACCACAGCCATTCTTTTACTATATTCTATTTACTAACTAGATAATGTTTTGAAACTTCGATAACATATTTAAAAAATAAGTTCGAATTTTAGTAGTGTTCTCGATTTGGCACCGATATATATGGGAGAACTCTGACCTAAATAAATCAACGCGTATTTACCATCAACTGAATTTATTTCATCTATAATAGGTACACTTAAAAGTTCTACAATACGTTTAGGTAAAAATGATTTGAAGGTATTATTTGAACCTTCATCAAACAAATGTACTAAAATCGATTTACCAAACCGTGTATTAACCACCATCATTTTCTTTATGACGTAAATCTTATTTAAAGTTAATGATGAAATGGGTTTTTGTTCTAGAACCTCTACGTCTTCAATTATACGTTCATTAAGGGCTGATAAATTGATATTGGTATTCATATTTGAACGGTTATGTATAGTGAAAGAATGACAAATAATTATATTACAGAATTTAACTCACTTGGAATACTCAAGATCACAGCACTACTCACTTATTAACTGTAGCCGAATCAGACTAAGTATGATACTTGCCCTGATAGCCTATTCTCTTTTATAGAGAAGAGTTGTTACGTCACAAAACGGAAAGAGTCACCCCACTTTACCGTTTATTTAAAGAACGAATGTACTTTTCAAGGTCAAATGCAACTCGACTTCAAGGACACGCACCGGCTACGGCTCAAGGCCACGGAGCGGCCTCCACGTTCACGGCCAAGGTCATGACGACTTTTCAAGGTCAAATGCAACCCGGCTTCAAGGGTACGCACCGGCTACGGCTCAAGGTCACGCCATAGCGGCATACACGTTCACGGTCAAGGTCAAGGTCACAAAAAGTGGTGGGGGGAGACCCAACTTCGGCTAAAGTCCTCTACTACTATGTCTAAAGTTATTAATGAAATTTTGATGCGGGGTTTAGTTTAAAACATCTATCATTAAATTTTTGTCTACTATAAAAGCAAATTTGTAAGTTCTCCCCATCCATATATTTTTTAAGAAAATATGAATAATAATTCGTAAAACTAAGTGTACACCAGGCATAATGCATATAAAAATAAACTTATCACTGACTTTCTGCGAATCATTTCTCTTGTTCTCGGCGTCTATTGGATGTATAACAATAATAATTAAAATTATTTTTTTGTTTAACTTGCCATAATTCAAAAAACGAAAACGTTAATGGATCTCAATTTTACTATGTCATCACTACATATTTATTAATGAACTGTGGTAATATGAAGGTCAAATTTTGATAATTGTAAAAAATACGTTTTTTTTTCAAAAACCATGTCGATAAAATGTGAGTATTTGCAAGGATCAGTTAACGAACGGAAAACCCTTTAAGTCTATGCTGAGAAGAAATAAAGATGGAGACGCCTTTTTTATTTGAAACTTTTTTTCTGTTTAACGGTTTCTAAGAATATCGCGTATAGACAAATTAGACCAATAAATAACTAATACTATACGCATAACACTTATTGGATAAAACAACTTGCGTGGTGTATATTTTTGATTTTAACAATGGTTGCTAATTTTTGTTTATTGGTAAACTATCATTATTTGAGGGAGACTACAAAATAAAAATTCAAGAAGTCCTGAGGAATCCCCTGAGGATCCAAGAGTTTAAATTTTGATTTGTTGAATGATGTGACAGCTAAAGCTTTACATATACCAAAACTAAACAACATTAAAATGTTAAGTTTTCCATTTAGTTATAAACAAGAATTAGTACTATAATAACAAACAAGACTGCAGCTACGGACACGTATTTCGGAGTTATTGCTCTTCATATATGGCACATGAGGTACGAAGGTACAAAATAGAGTACCTACAATATACTGTGCTTTCCTATCTTTGTTGGTCTTGCTTTTAACAATATAACAATATTATTTATGCCATGCTACGCTGATGAGGAGCAATAACTCTGAAACGTGTGTCCGTAGCTGCAATATTGCATACCACTAATTTTGTTTATAATTTTTATCGGACCTCATCAACTCTTATTCTTTTTATTTAATATTATTATTTTCTTATTGACGATTATTATTAATTAATGCAGATTACTAATTATTGAATATCTTTTCCATTATGCAAAAATATAGATATACTCGTATACTCCATATTACAAATTAAAATTCTAGGGAAGCATAATACCTAGCCGTCTAAATTATAAATACTGTATTTATTGAAGGAATAATATGTTAAAAACGCATTTAGGTTAGAATGATAGGATAGATGTGTCGGGTGTCGGGATAACCTTTGAGCTTTGGCAGGTAGAATTTATATACAATCATGAACTAATTTCGAGCTTATACGTAAGTGGAATCGCGGTCATTCATTTCTATTTACTACTACATAGTACTATAAACACATAAAATAATATTTTATCGTTTTTAAAGGACCGCCCACTGGAGTTTCCCTTTCACCTCCCCTGTTGCAAATTTTAGCAGCTTGTCGAGGCATACCTACTCTTAATACACGAATGGTGAAACGTGCGTCGAATAAATTTTTCAAGTGTAGTGTTTTAGTGTTTATGAAAACGTGTCAATGCGTTGTTCTTTCAGAATTGTTTTAATTCTTTTGTTTTAAAATTATTGTTAATTTTTTTAATATTTATTTCGTCAACCAGAATTTCTATTTATTATCGCTAAAAGAAAAATAATTTATTTTCGTTATCCTCATAGAGATTTCAGATTTTTTTTTGTTATATGAAATACTTTGTTTTTACTGACATCGTTTCCCCTACTAATACTACAATTCTATCCTTTCCTGGCAAGAAATGCCCAAACCTTTCCGTGTCTCTGGCTGGACTGTAGCAATATTAGTCTTTGATTTCTTTTTCTTATCACTCATTGTTATTGACTGAATTGGGCAATTCATTTTTGTTATCAGTTTCATATCTGCCCGAACCTATATATCTACAGTGTCCGTCGTAAAGTTGGCTATATATGGGAAAAATTTGTATTATTGAGATTTCTAAAAAATAATATATTGGGGGTTCGTTTCTTTTTTTACGTGCAAATACCTTTATTCAACTAAAATACATACAGTTTTTGTCGAAACTAATCAAATATTTGTAAAATAGACACAGAGTTTATGATAATTAATGGTAGGGGTAAAATTTGCACTTTTTTATTTTCCTCATATCTGCTTCAAAATTGATATATGGGGTTCTTGTTGTATTCTATATGCACTTTTTCTTCCCATATGTAGCCAACTTTATGGACACTGTATAATCAGAATTCCACTAAAATTATGAAGTTACTAAATTAATAATCTTAGCATTTTATGATAATGTCTTTCCTATTCTTTTAAAATTATTTAGAGACATCATCGCTGAGAACTGTTTGAGAACTACTGGCATTTCTTATGCATCAAATAAAATCTTAGTTCAGACGTTTTAGCGGCCATGACACAAGTCAGTTTAAATTGTACCCGACTCTATTTGACGTAGCAAAATATTTTCCTAAGTACAAAAAATGTTTACTGATAAATGGTTTGGGGGAGGATAGTTCCTATGGTGGAGTAATAGGAAAACTTCATGGCCCAATTCCTTGGCCACCTGGGTGCTCTGATCTGACCATTGTGGATTTTCACTTCTGAAATTTCAAATCTAGTATTATTTAAGAACAATTTGGGCAGTTTAACACAAGGGATTAGTGAAAAACTGTTTGCAGAAACGTGAATCTTTGAAGAAGAATTGAAAAATTATTTGATAGTAAGTCAAGATATCATAATTGACTATAAATTTTAGTTCACAACGTTTTTTATACTATCTTGCCATTTTGCAAAATATTCCTTGTAGTTTTTCACATTTTTGCAAATATTTATCACCCTATATACAGTGAGGTCCGTTAAGTAACGGATAAATTTATTATCTGCGTAATTTCCAATTTATGAGTAAAATCCTAAAACACGTTAATTTTAGACCTCCTCCTTCAACCACCTTGGAGTGACAACTACCCCTTTAATATTATTAAAAGGAATGGGGGCGCGTGTGATAGCTCATTTGAAAGGATTTTTAATTCTCTACCCTTTACGTTCTGTATATACCTATTATTTCAGATTTTCTAGTTCTCAGGATTTAGCACAACCTCATCAGCTTTGCTTTACATTTGCAGCTTTAACACCCACAATCATTATAACTCGATTACTCGTGATTGTATCTGGAAACGTATAATTTTCTGTGGCCCCTTTATACAAATGTATATAGACCAATGTTGAGTAAATAAATGTATGTACCTACTAAAAACGCACATTCTTAATTTCTTGAATATAGCCGTAAAAAGTAGGTCATTGTAGATGGCAATCTTTGTGTTAGTTTATATATTGCCATTATTAATTTCATTATAAATAACAATTGCCACCAGAAATATTAATGGTATCGGTCTTGAGTAAAAGAATTACAATAATTGCGTCATATGTAGATCTTTAAATAAATCAATTTACATTTTTCCGGAGTCCAACCGTTTTTGCATTAATTGCAACAATAGCATGATGAAATACGGTCGGGCTATAAACTAAACACAAGAATATAGTCCGGCCGGGCCAACAAAAAAAAACGGTAGTAAGACGAAATTTTAGATCAATCATTTTTTTGTTTGTTGTTTGAGGTCTACAGATCCAAGTCCAACTACTGTGGACATTTGGTGGGTCGTGGAACATATACAGAGTTATTCACGGAAAGTGGGCATTAGAAGCTTCTTGGGATCTGTTCTGTTTAGAAATTAGAACATTGGGCTAAGGGGTTTTTGATATGGCGGATTTAATGAAGATATTTTCATGCATGTGTTACTTCCGATTACACCGAAAGTAGCACCCAACTGTGTTATTTTAAATAGAACACCCTATATTATGGACGAAGTTTTGTAAAAAGGAGATATACAGGAACGTAGTATTTGTTCACTTAAAATAGATTTCTGTAAGCATGTGATCGTACGTTTTCGAGAGAATCATGATTTTTTTAAAAGGATTATTTGAACTGACGAAGAGAAACTTTCCAAAGAAAGAATTTTTAACAGACGAAATGAACACCACTGGGCACAACAAAACTCTTATGCGATGCGAAAATCAAATTTCCAGGACAAATTTGGTTTTTAACGTGTTCTGCTTACTAGTAGATAACAAGTATAAGTATCATATCTACTAGAAGAATTTAAATAGTAATAAATACGTGGCAATTTTGTCAACAATAGTTGTTACTTCTGTGGATAATGTGCCCCTAAATATTTATAATTCTATGCATGATCAAATGGATGGTTGGGGAAGGGTATGATGAGTTAATAGCACCGTTCGAATTTAGGTAGTTTGGCTACCGTGAATCTTGGATATGGCCAGCAAGGTCCCCTGATTTGATCCCCTTAGACTTTTACCTTTGGGGTAATATCAAAAATATTGTATATGCCACCCCGGTTACTACCAAAGAAGTTCTGAAGAACGGAGCACGGGCAGCATTTTAGCAAATAAATTCACTGAGCCACTGTAAGTGTTGAAAATTCCAGGATATTGGCTTGTCAGCAGCAAAGTGGGGGGCATTTTGAACAGTTGTTGCATTAAATATTTATATTCAATGTGTTCATTTATTTTGTAAATTTTGTTCCAATGTATTTGTTATAAACCTAATATAAAATGATCTCTTTTTTTATGTTATTATCTTGATAATAAACAAATAATTATCAATTATCTACATGATTATTTTCGTCTGTGATTAAAAGAAATAAGTTAGGTGAGTTGTATTGGCTACTAACAGTAACAAACAGTGCTGACTTTGCATGTACATTTTAGAAAATTTGTCCATTATAAAAAAAATCGGTAAAGGTATTTACACAAACTCTTTATTTATACGGGCCGGTCACTCTAAAAAATTATGAATTACGAAACCACACATGAGAATAGTAATCGTAAGGTATTATTACAAAGAAAACCTCATAACGTTTGGTCAAAAAAATATACAGAGTGGTCATCCCATAGCAAAAATTCAATATTAAATAAAAGGTGCGAAATATGGAAGGCTTGCGTAAATACCTTTACAAAGAATGACCGCAAAAAAGGCCTAAAATTCACCTGTTTGCATAGTAGATAGCGGGCCAAGGGAAAGAGCAAAATAAATCCTATAAGGCTCAAATTAACCTTTGAGAAATTTTTAAAAGATGAAACAACTCTGTTTTTCCTCAGATTTTATATTGTATGAATTTCTTACGGATTATGTATTATTCTGTAGCGTATTTGGAAGAATTTAGGAGATTGTCCTACAACCCTCCAACACCTTGTAATAATTAACACATTAACACCAGAAAACGAAAAAATTCATTGGTCTTACCCACATGATACAATTAAGCGCGGATCCACCGTTGTGGGCACGGTGGGCATGCCCACAACCCTAATTGAGGTCGATGTTATTTATATCCAATGCCTTTTGTTAGAATTAGAAAAGAAAAACAATGAACCGTGCGTAATTTGGACCGCAGCGCATTACACACACACATTGTGAGCGATTATATTAGTACATTTTCTTGCTAGTCGCTCAGTCGCTGCGACCAGCGACAAATGAACCACGTGATCAAATTTTTGTCGTAGTAGTAGTAAAAATACATTGAAATGTAAGCGGAGTAGCGACAAATCGCTTAGAATTTAAACACTTCTTTTTTTCTGATGATCACTGATCGGTGATTTGTTGTTTATCGTAAATTATTTTATTCCTTCATTTAATAACAAAAAGTTAAAAATGAATCGCAATATTCTTAATTGTGAAAAAATGGATTTTAGTGAACTTGTAAATATTGATTATAATAAAAATTGCATTTATGTGTGCATTAAAAATTTATGGCAATGTATCATTTATTGTAATAAATTAGAGGTTATACTTATAATTTTTTTTTTTTGAAAAGGAAGCACATATTGATTTTTTTTTTTTACCCAAAGAATATGCCTGAATATTTTGGGATCTTTCTGAAGTAGAAAAAAAAATAAAAATCTAGGGAAATTCTTGGTCGAAATAATTTTTATCTAAGAAATTCTGAAAACCGGCAGGCGTGTTCTTTGAACAAAAATAATCAACTTATGTAGGAGCAAGCGTAGAGACGTCTGCATATACTCGTATTTCGATACGCAAATGCAGCAACGTCGGGCGCGGTTAGTACTTGGATGGGTGAGCCTCTCCAGGGAAACACAGCGTTCTCGCTCCGTCTTCTAACGGCTTGTAAAGCAGTCGGTCCCTTGTCTATTAAATGTTAGGCAAGTAAAAGATCCCTACTCTTCGATAGAGAAGAGGTTCGGCAAAATTTCCAGGTTGGGGGTAGATCGTCTCCTGGCGTCGGTGATTGGCCTTGGTAGCGGAAATAGGCCGACGTTAAATAAGTGATTAAAAAAAAAAATCAACTTATGCCCCCCCCCAACTGTTTCTTCAAAGTGCTTCCTTTCCCCGTAAAAAAATAACAAAGAAAATAGTTTTTTTGTTTTTTATTTTTTTTTTCCCGGAGAAGGAAGCACTAAAAAAAAACACGACAGACAAAACATGCTTATTTTCCTCCAAAAAATGAACCTGAATATTTTCAGAATAATTGTGGAACATGTTCACAGTTTCAATCGCCTCTAGATAAAAAAATCGAATTCGGGCGGACTGGTGGGGACCCAGGAGAACATTTTTTTCGTTTCAGAACAATCGACTGAAGCCCATTTTTACTATAAAAAACTGCGGGGTCCTTTTCTAGCTCTGTTGAAATTTAGAATAGATGCAGGCGACTCAGTTCTTGAGCACCATTTATCATCAACAAATTCTACAACAACTTACATAAGCAAAACTATGCAAAACGAACTTATAGATATTTGTAATAAAAAGATTCAGGAAACCATTTTACAAAGCGTAAAAAAATCAACGTTTTTCGCTATTCTGTTTGGCCGTTTGACGAGACTACAGATATTTCTCATACCGAACATTTGAGTCTATCATTCAGATATTTGAATAATAGTGTTATTACGGAAGATTTTGTATGCTTTTGCGACGTTTATAAAATGCTTGTGTGAAGAAGGAGATAGCTCAAACGGCACAAAAGAATTACGGTTAACAGGCATCGCATTATCGAAAATCGTGGAAAATCTTTGACACAAATTTGAAGTAGATTTATCTTTCTGTGTAGAGATAGGAACTGACAGCTGTTCAGTGATGGCATCCGACGTAAAAGGTGCTGTTCAGAAACTCTCTAAAAAAGCCATTTACGCAAAACGTTGTCTTGGCCGGAGCGTCATACATTTTGTAAATGTCTCCTTTGTAGGAATGCAATATATCGTAAGCGAGTCCGTAGTCCGACTCGCACTTGGCCGATTTTCAGATGGCCGTGCCCACAACCCATTTTGAGGGCTGGATCCGCGCCTGGATACAATCGTCATGGGACTTTCACTAAAAAATTTTTTGATTATGAAATAGGTTTAGAATACCATGAAACATGGAAAATTTAAATTTGAGCAAAAAAAATTCCCATCTTTCTACTGATAAAAACATTTTCAAAAAGTTTTGAACAATTTTTTTTTTCTGAAATAGGTTTGGAATGTCATGAAACGTGAAATTTTTAAATTTGAGCAAAACAATGTTTCCATCATATATTCTATTAGTAGTATTTTAAAAATTTTGCTTTGGCAAAATTTTCAAATTTTTATTTTTGAAAATTTTTTTTTATGAAATAAATTTAGAATGTCATGAAACGTGGAAATTTTAAATTTTCTACATCTATTCTAGTGGTAATTTTTTTTTCCAAAATGGTAAAAAAATTTTGCAAATATTTTTTTCCAAAATAGGTTTGGAATATCATGAAACGTGGAAATTTTAAATTTGAGCAAAAACAATTTTTTCATCTATTCCATAGTAGTGATAAGTAAATAAAATTTTTTTCAAAAAATTTAAAAAAATTTTCAGAAACATTTTAAAATTTGTTTGAATAGGTTTAGAATGCCATGGGAACGTGGAAATTTTAAACTTGAACAAAGAAAAAATTTTTTTTTTTTTATTTTAGTGGTAAAATTTTTTCAAAAAATCGGTAAAGGTATTTACACAGAACTTCCCTCTTTATTTGTGCATGGTCACTCTAAAAAATTAATAATTACGAAATAACATTGAAAAGAATAATCGGAATATAGTTATCACTAGTATTACAAAGAAAACCTGTTAAGTTTTGGTCAAAAAAATATACAGAGTGCTCATCCAACAGCAACAATTCAATACTAAATGACAGGTGTCAAATATGGAAGGCTTGCGCAAATACCTGTACAAATATCCACTATGGTTGAATTGAAAATTTTCAATTTTTTTTTTCTGCAATAGGTTTAGAATGTCATGAAACGTGAAAATTTTAAATTTGAGCAAAAAAAAATTTTGTCTATCTATTGTAGTGATAAAATATTTTTCCAAAATAAAAAATAAAAGAATGTTGCAAATTTTTCTTTCCGAAATAGGCTTGGAATGTCATGAAACGTGAAAATTTTAAATTTGAGCAAAAAAAATGTTCATCTATTCTACAGTAGTGATAAACAGATCAAAAATTTTTTAAAATTATTCAAAAAAATTTTTAAATTTGTTTTTGTTGAAATAGGTTTAGAATGCCATGGAAACGTGGAAATTTTAAATTTGATCAAAGAAGAAAAATTTTCCGTTTGTATGGTAAAAAGATCTTCTAAATTTTTTTTAGTAGGTTTAGAATGCTATGAAACGTGGGAATTTTAAATTTGAACAACGATAAAAAATTTACATCTATTTTAGTGGTAAAAATTTTTTCAAAAATGTTGGTAAAAAAAATTTCAAAAAAGTTTTGTTTTTGAAATAGGTTTAGAATGCCATGAAATGTGGAAATTTTAAATTTGAAGAAAGAAAAAAAAATCTTTTCATCTATTTTAGTCGTAAAAAATTTTTCAAAAATGTTGGTGAAAAAACTTTTCTTTTCTGAAATAGGTTTAGAGCGCACGAAACGTGAAAATTTTAAATTTGAGCAGAAAAAAATTTTTTTCATTATTTATTCCTTTTAGACGGCCCACCCTGTATATTTTCCAGTGAAAGTTTAATCATTTCTTCGCTGACAGTAGCGTCAACTACCTATCAAATTTGACTGCTCTCCGTCAAGTAGTTTTTTTAGTTAATGCACCAACAGACAGACAGACAGACAAACTGACGTAATTGAAAAACCTATATTTTCGTAATCTACGTGATCTGAAACGTCAAAATCCGAAAAAATCTCAAAGGGTGATTTTTTCTCGAATACAATACTAGAGAGATAGGTATAGGGAATGCTAATATCAATTTGATGAAGAATTTAATACTCCATTAAATTATGTGAAAATATAAGCGGAAGCAACACATGCATGTAAATCTTTTCTTAGATCCGCCATGTTCAAAAACCCCCTTACTCCTATTTTCAAATTTCTAAACTGAACAGGTCCCAAGAAACATCTAATACCCGCTTTCCGTGAATAACACAGAATGTATATACAAAAAAGCTAATTTTTCGTGATTTTTGCTCTTTTTTCGTTATGTTTTCAAATATATACGGTTCAAAAGAATTTGGATTTGTTGATTTCAACTTCCCTTATCATATAGTGTCACTTATAAGCATTTAGGAGTCCTTTAGGGCCCAAAAGTGCATGTATAAGTGCACATAAATTAACACTGGTATTAATATTTTAAATTTCTTGGAAAAAATTTACAATCGGTGGTTTTCAAGGTCGGTGATTACTAGTCTGTTGTGGAAATTAAAAAATTTAAAATATCTGACTCAAAATGGCGCGAATATTAAACTTGAAAATGCAATTTGACATTACTTTTGATTTTAACTGATAACCACGAGAATAAATATGTTGCGTATAATTTTACATATATTTTTATTTTTAATTTTTTTTTTGTTTACCCCCAAACACCTCACTATTAAAATAAACTGATACAATTATATATTTTTTTAATTCTCATGAAAATGATAGCAATAAGGCATAACATGCCTCTATGGGTCGGAGGTCCCAAACCACCAGGATTTCAAGATATGAGCCAGTTGAAGTTGAGATTGTGAGGTATTGGCCGTACATCGAACATTATACAAGTGATGTCCTTGGTGATGGTTAAGCGGAATCAATTTTTTTTCTTAATAGTGTTTTTTAGTATTAGGTACTTACCGACCTTATAGACATCCACTCTTAAACATTGGTGTTGTGCAAAGGGCTTTGCAGCCACAGCCATATTCATAAGTTTTTTAGGTCGCTCAATACAAATCCGAAGCAATTGCTGGTCATTGAAGAAAGAGGAGCTAAATAGGAATCATAGAAGAAAATCCCGTGTTAGATCATTCCGAGAACAAAAGGGACCACCAAAAAAAAAAAGAAAAAGTGATCCTCTAGAGAAATAAAGTTAGTATGTAAAAATGGACGAACGTGTGAAAGTGCACAAATTCCTTTAATAAAAAATGGCTCCAAAACAGCAATTTTCCATCATTTTTGTAGGTATTATGGGAGTTATATGCTAACTTAGCCAATGAGAATATACAAACACGTTACATCTTAGCTGTAGTTTTCTTCACATAGGATGTTGACATGAGAGAATCAAGTGACATCTGCAGTTTCTTGCCCACAAGAGCCCTTTTGTATCAGTACCGCGAAGGATGCCGTAGGCGGTGATATCATACCAAAGTATTCAGATTTTGTTGACATGAGGAAACCAAAAGCCAATACCATACCATATTATAGAATGCGACAACTTCATCAACTTCGGATTTGTATTGAGCGACCTAAAAAACTTATGAATATACATTTAACATCAACTTTTCACATCTCGGTGATACTTGACAGCTTGTTGACACCTTATGACAGCTGTCGTCATGTCAATATTCATTTATTCTGTCTTCAGAATCGTAATCGGCAACCCAAAGAACTTAATAATATACATTTAATATCAACTTTTTACATCTTGGTGAAATTTGACAGCTTGCTGACAGCTGCCATTAAGTCGAAACTTACTCTTGACTTCAGATTTGTAATCAGCGACCCAAAAAACACATACAAAGGTTATAAAAAATAATGAAAGAATTTTTTTCCAAAGAATATCCTCTATAAACGTTTATGGGGTTAAATGGGGGTGTAGAGAAAAACTGACGCGGTAAAAATTTTTTTTGCCAAATTTAAGCGCATCAAAATACTTAGGAAATGATGGGTGTGATTGCAAAGACAAACAATTTTTTTTTGTAGACCTGTGTTATTAGCCATATTTGGTACAATTAGGAAAAGGAATTCCTTGTGTCTTCTCCAAAGTGACGAGTCGCTATTCTCTGTAGTTTCCTAAAATCATGTAAATTATCGTCATCTAAATTTTTTGGAGTAAAAACAATTTAGGGAAAAATAATGCGATAGATTTTATAACTAATGTTGAAACAGTATATCAATCAAAAATTTCCAGTGGTAATAATTCTGATTGAACACTTACTATACCTTGAGCAATTATAAGTTAGGTAGTTATACGTTAGACATAAATATATTAATTTCTATTTTTGACTGAAAATTGTACAAAAATAAAACATAATTCCAATGCGGAACTACCTATTATTGCTCCTAAAGTTTTCCTTTAATAAATAGGACAGTTCTGTCGTTAATCGATATATTAATCATTTATCTGACGTTTCATTTACTTTAACGAAAAAATAGCGCTTTTCTTATATTTAATCGTCTAATAGTTTTATTAAAGAGACAAACATGCCTATATTGTAAGACAGATAATCGATAAACTTCGATTTAAATTTCTAATAGACACTAATATATTTCTTATCTATCTATATGTTTGTTTTTTATCATACTCTTGTTGGTTTCGCGATTTCCAGATGTTTTATTATATTTCTTTTGAGTAATTTAACATTATCCTTCTGATTACGTCAGTATATCGTCGGATAGACGCCAATATACTTTTTGTCAAAAATGTAAGATAAATCTTTCAAAATCAATATGACTATCAAACAGGTAAATCATGCGAGTTTATTGAATAAAAAGGGCAAAGAAACTGCTACATGAACTTTTCTATATTCTTTTTAAAAAAGAAGCCTAAGAAGTACCGGCTCCTTCGCCAATTTATATAAAATAACATCTCTGCTGCTAGAGTTGGTAGTGCTACGATAAGAGCCGTGCTGAGCACTGATAAAGAGCATTTCGAGTACTCGACTGACGGAAACCACATAATTTTATCGATGTATCAAGGGAAATTTAAGTGAAAATTGTATGTACAGGGTGTCTCGCCGGGAACTGATTCGATCGAATATTGGAAAAAGTATGTAACAAAAAATTTTGAAAATTTCGGAAGTTACTAAAGTGAGTGTGGCCAATCCAACTAATATAATTACAAAGTTGTGGTACTTCCCGTTATACCGGAAGTCGATACCAACTGACATATTTATTCATTTATTTATTTATTTAATTATGCACTACCCAACAGAGGATTCCAATTACAGGGTAGGAAATAGTCAGTATTTACAAATATATAACGTATAAGAGTAGAATACAAAGTTAAATTATGCAGTTAATCTTTTTATCGCAGCTACATTGCAGTGGAATATATCAAACTGATCTTGTAGATTATTATAATTTTCACACATTTTGTATAGCGGCGAAAATTTCTGGACGTTGGTTCGGGGAGTCGGTAAATAGAACAATGAATTATGCCTAGAACCAGGTCTAGGAGTTCGAAAATTTAGTAAGTTTAAGATAGCGCTGCAATCAGTTATATTATGTATTATTTTAAAAAGAAAAATTTGCTGTGAAATAGTTCTACGAGCCTCCAGACTCGAGAGCGAGAATCTATTTAACAGTTCAGTCTGAGGAAAACCAATAGCAGGATAGACACCATCTTCTTTATGACTCAAAGTCTTTAAAAAACGCCTCTGAATTCTCTCTATGCTCTGAATATGTGTGCTATAATGGGACGACCAAATAATTGACGAATATTCCAATTTGGATCGAACAAATGATTGATATAGTAGTTTCAGTGTGTTAATGTCGTTAAAATCGCGAGAACATCGTATTATGAATCCCAGCGTTCTGAAACTTTCGTTAGTGATGGTATTTATATGGCAATTAAATGATAGTTTGGTGTCAAATGTTACACCTAGGTCGCGGAATGTTGATGGACGTGTAAGCACTGAATCTTCTATACGGTAATTAAATTCTACATATTGGTGTTTATTAGTGAAAGTTAGGACATTACACTTTCTTAATTTGTTTAAATCACACCATTCATTAATTTTATCAAGGGCACTTTGTAATACCCCACAGTCAACCAGATCATTTATTTTATTGTATAACTTTATATCGCCTGCGTATAAAAGACAATTGACACCCAATTCCTCTGCAATGTCATTAATGACAATGTTGAAGAATAATGGGCCCAAAACAGAGCCTTGAGGTACACCGGAGGTAGATACGAATTCCGCAGATCGTTGTCCACGGTATTCAACATGGTGATGTCTATTTTCAAGATATGATTTGAAAAATAACAACAAATTTCTTGAGAAGCAAAATTTTTGAAATTTATAACATAAAATACTGTGATCTAGTCTGTCAAATGCTTTAGTAAAGTCTGTGTAAATTACGTCAACCTGTGAGTTAGTGTCGATAGCATTAGATATATATTGAGTTATACAAAAGAGATTAGTTGATGTAGATCGTCCCTTGAAGAAACCGTGCTTCTATTCAGTAATGCGATTTTTTGAATAAGAAAATGTTGGTTCATGTAACAGAATTTCTAACGCTTTTGAGAAATTGTTGATAATCGTTATAGGTCTGTAATTCTCAATGCTATTTTTTCGCCTTTTTTATATACAGGAATTATTTTAGAACATTTTAGTGCATCAGGAAATGTATTAGATTTAATGGCTAAATTAAATAAGAATGTAAGAGGAGTTGTGAGCGCGCTAGCACAATCATGAAGTATGAAGGCTGGAATTTTGTCAGGGCCCATTGTGCATTCAGGCTTGATTTTTTTCAAGGAATTTAAAACTTCTTGTTCTGTAAACCGTTCGATTGTTAAAAAATCAGTTTCTTCTCTATGTTAAATGGAACACCCTATATATTTTCGACTTTCCGAAATGACCATGAAATTTTGAGTCGAGACATGTTGCACACCCTATGTCTAAACCCAGCAGTTTCGGAAATATTTGACATTTTATAAAAAAATTGACAGGTGCAACGCTTTGCAATAACCGTTATTACTTTCTTCGTGTAGGAGATCCTTAATTACTCTTTGGTACGTAGAAAGAGCACAAGATGAGCTAGTCTCCACAATAAAAATAAATTCCATAATAGTATATCAAGTGTTCTAGTTCTTATGTTACATTTTGTCAAATTCAAACCTCAAAAACTTTTTTATTTCAAATAGAACACCCAATATTTTTTTACATCATATTATGTAAAACTGAATTCCGTTTTTTCTAGTATAAGCATTGTAGGGAATAAAGTTACAATGTTTTGAAGTATTGGTGATTTTCTGAAATGTTCAAGAATTTTTAATAAAAATTGCCATCAACTTAGCCGTGATTAGAAACAATCAAAGTGCCAGCACGTTTAAATTACACCCACGAACACTTTTTGTACTTGTTTAGTATTTATGGAGAATGTCAAAGTAATATCAAGAATATGTAACACATTTGCTACTCGATACCCACAAGAACAGAAACCATCACCATGTACTGTAAAACTAAGATTGGATGATTTTAGAATACTTGGCTCTGTCAAGGCAGGAATTCATTCTAAGGAGGAAGCCTTAAACATATCATCTGAAGAATAAATATTTTTAATTTACTATTTAAATTTCCCTCAAAAAGTGTAATATCATCACTCTATCTGATGGGAATTGTATCAATTAAAAGGTCCATTTTTGGTAAATTCACATTCTCCGAGAAGATAAAACAACTACAATGAGAAGTCAATCTTAATCATAATCTTATTCATAACATTGTTTTTTCTATCTCCTACTTAGTATATGAACATAATGATTGTACACAATCTAGAATAAGAATAATTTTCAATAATATTGTATTACTTTACGGGCAGAGGGACTTCGGTCGATAGCCCTTTGGATCTTTCCAGTAAAGAACATATTTATTTATTTATTCATATTCTCCATAAATAATAAGCGTTTGATTCGTCGGTATCTGCGAATTTTCAAGGTCGCAAATTATAAATATTTAGTCGAAATTTAAAAATTCAAAATGGCGGCTTTAGAATGACGAATAGGTTTTGTCATTTATAGAGAAGGAATTATATCGAATAGATGCACTATTCCAATTGGAACAGAACTAAAAAGAAGATAATAAATAAATAATTTAAAAAAATCGAAAACACGCATTTAAACAGAAACTGTTAAAAAATGCACCAAAAAGAAGAAACTAGTGCCAATTATAATAATAATTATGTTAATAAACGTAAAGGCGTGGAGAGCTCAAAGCATCTGGAAGAACAGAGAATTTTAGCCAACAGGCGTCCTACGCATTTGCATTTATTAACATAGTTATTTTTATTATTAACATTATTTTCTTCCTTTTATGGCATTTTTTAACAGTTTCAGGGGGTTTAAATACGTGTTTTTGAAATTATTTATTTATTTTTTCCTTCTTCAATTTTTTGGGACTTCCTGCCACATGTATGTTTTCTTTTTAAGCGGTGCTCGGGGAACCTACAAAATATCACAATTAACCAGTATGTTCCTGGTAAATGACCTCTACGTCTGTGACTTTTACGTCAAAGGATGAGTTAAAGGTTGCTTTTTTTAAATAAACAACACAAATAAGTATAAAAACTTGAAATTAAATATTTCGCCGACGTTTCTGAAATCGATTCCGTTTCCTTTTTCAAGGCTTTTTTTGAAAAATCTTTTTTGCTGTGTATGATAAATACACAGCTCTAAAAATGTTTGTTATATTCAATATCCATAGATACTTACTATTTACATAGAACTGTTGATACAGTTAACAGTTTTTTTAGTTTTTATACAATGTTGTTTGTGAAGTTCTTCTTTTAACATTGGCAACCCAGTTGTACAGACATCCACGGAACAATTCGACAATTTAATGCTCTACTGTGAGAACATTGATGTAAAACTAAAGGGTGAGGCGCTAGTAGGCAAAGCTGGTCGAGAAGCGTGAGGCAAAAAACGTTTTTCGAAGACTTGCGATTTTTGCCAGCTGATATCTCGAAAATTATTGAGATTAGACCAATATTGAATATTGTAGGAAATTTTGTCACCTTTAATTTTGAATAGAATAACCTGTTCACGACGATGCACTGTTTTCGAGATATAAATGACAGAAACTATTCGTTATCCCGAAGCCGCCATTTTGAATTTTTGAATTTCGACTGAATATTTATAATCTACGACCTTGAAAATCCGCAGATATCGATTTTCATGCGAATCAAACTATAAATTACAATACTTAACCGCCATCTTGACTCCGCCATTTTGAATTATTAAATTCAGAATATATAATTGTCCTCTGCAACCTCGATAATGCTCAGATACCGAAGCTTAACCGAATCAGATGATAAATGACAAAACCCATCCGCCATATTGACGCCGCCATTTTGAATTTTTGAGTTTTGATCAGATGTCTGTAATCTGCGATCTCTAGAAACTCCGAATACGAATTTTCAGTAGAATCGGATATTAAGTTACAATAGACTACCCGCCATCTTCGAAACGCCATCTTGGATTTTTTATAAAAGTTGCCAAATTGTATTGTTACGTGAACCATATACACGTCCCAAATTTCAAGTCAATCCTACATCTGGAAGTGTGTGAAAAGTGAGTTGTAAAATTTGCTTAAAATGTTACAGGTCAAACTAATAGAAGAGTGTTAATACCAACACACTTTTAAAAAAAATTGAATGCTCTACAACTAATGCTCTACTGTGAAGATATTACCGTAAAACTAAAGGCTGAGGCGCTAGAAGGCAAAATTTGTCAAGAAGCGTGAGGCATAAATGCGTATTTTGGAAATTGGTAATTTTCGCCAGCGGATATCTTGAAAGCCATTGGGAATAGAAGAGTAATGAATAATAACAATATAATAGGAAATTTTGTCAGCTTTAATTTTGAATAGATTAATATTTTAGCTACGATGCACTGTTTTCGAGACATCAGCGAAAAGCCAAAAAAAGTGACCTTCAATGGCCCCCCTGCTCACCTCGCAGATACAAAATAAAGCGTTGCGGAAATCTCTTTGAGTAAAAATTAAAGAAAATGAATAATTTTAGTAGAAATGAAAAGGTCGATATGTTACTGATATATGGAGAGCGTCTCAAAAATTCAACTGCAGCTGCAGAACTGTATCAGCAACGATATCCCAACAGACGTCATCCAAGCAGACACTTGTTTGCCAGAGTGGAACAAGAATTAAGAAACGAACCCAATCAACAAGATGACCATCACACATTTATTGTAAGTGAGGACAAAGATATTGAAGTATTAGGATTTGTGATGGTACACCCAACAACATCAACAAGGGAATTGTCAATGGAATGCGACATTAGTCAGTCTTCGGTTTGCAGAATTTTAAAGAAACATAAGTTTCGGTCTTATAAGTACCAAATACACCAACATCTTTATGGAGATGATAACGACAGGAGGCTAGTATATTGCAACTGGTTCTTAAATGCAGTATAACAAAAGCCAGGTTTTCCTTTTCATATTTTATATTCAGGTGAAAGTAGATTTACGAACCAAGGTATGTTTAACAGAAATAATACTAGCTACTGGGCTCAAGAAAATCCGAGGTTGGTAGGGCGGGGGAATATTCAGGAAAGATTTGGGTTTAACTGTTGGCTTGGAGTACTTGGAGATCGAATAATTGGACCCATATGTTTTGATGGAACACTTACTGGCGAACGATATTTATTCTTTTTACAAAACCAGACAGCAGAATTTCTTGACTTACTTCCTCTTGCCTATTTACAAAATCTGTTTTTCCAACAAGATGGTGCTCCCCCACATAATTCCAGAAGAGTGATGGAATATTTAAACAACTTGCATGGTGAACGCCTTATCGCAAATCAAGGTCATATCAGGTGGCCTCCTAGGTCACCTGACTTAACACCCCTCGATTATTATGTATGGGCACTCTCAAAAATAAAGTTTATAAAACTTCTTCAAATACCCGTGAAGAGCTGCAAAATAAAGTTGTACGGGCTCTTAATGAAATAACGCCGGCTGAATTGCGTAGAGCCATTCAAGCAACTGTACGCAGAGCCTAATTGTGTATAGAAAAAAATGGTGGACATTTTGAACAATATCTATAAATGTCAATTTATGGTTTATTTATATTAATTATTTTAAAGATACCTACTGTTACCTAGTTTAAGTTTAATTGTTCAAACAGAATTGATTTTTATTTATTTATAGGCCCGATATTTATGTTTATTTAAATAAAACTCTGAAAACCGAACTGATGTCGCATTATATTGCAAATGTCCTTGTGGATGTAATTGTGTTTACCTCCACATACCTATGCTAAACTTAATTGTAAGGTTCTTTGCGCTCTTGATAGCTCAAGATTGCCTATAACTACATGAGTCTGTCTGACAGCTGATATTGTTTTATTACATTCAATGGCTACTATGATTTTTCCAATGTTATTAGGTTACCAGATTTACACAGAAATGTGCCATTTTAGTTTCCAAAGCCCACTAATCTATTATCTATTAGCCGCATGTTTCTAAAAGCTTAGTTGCATTGTATTTTGGCTGAAATCTCAAATATTTCTGAGCGGATTTTCAAAATTTTGGTATCATTAGATTCGTATGAAAATGAGGTATTTAAAAATGTTGGTGATCGATTAAATTCCCATTTAAAAAAACCGAGTTAGCGGGTAAAAATCACATTTAAAAATTTTAAACGCCTCTAGAGAATTAAGTAATGCAATCATATTGCTCTTTTTATTTTTATAGTAACGTAGCACACAAACTAAAATATATTTTGGGCACCGCAGCACTCTGGATTCAGAAATAGATTTTTTAATAAAATTTTTAGTGTTTATCAAAAAGTGACCAAAATGGATGTATTGTATTCAAAATTTCCTCTAGATTCCAAAAATGTAAAAATATATAGGGTGTTCCATTTAAAAATCGAAAGTTGTGGGCATTTCCGGTCAAACCGGATGTGCACCAAACTTGATTTTTTATTGAAAAGATGATCTTTTAGTCGTGTAATAAGGCCTCCAAATTTCAATTTTCTATTCCAAATATTTTAAGAAATATCGCAGCGAGCGCAATTCGTGACTCACCCGGTATATCTCTGGACTGTCTATCAATCAGGTAAATCTTGCGAGTTTACAAAATACAAGGGGTAAATAAACTATTACAGGACATTTTCAGAACAATGTCATTTTCAGAACAATGTAGATAGGCAGACAGGAAAGCAGAATGAAATTTTAAAAAGTAGTCTAAAAAGGATCCTCAGCCATTTTATAGAAAATAACGTCTATGCTAGTAGAGTTGGTAGCATTACGATAAGAGCTGTGCTGAGCACTGATAAAAAGCATTTCGAGTGCTTGACTGATGGAAACCACATGCTTTTATCGATGTATTAATAGGAGCATTTAAGACAAGATTGTATGAACAGGGTGTCTCACCTGGAACTGAATCGTTCGATATTGGGAAAAGCATGTGACGAAATTTTTTTTAAATTTTATGGAGTTACTAAAGTCTGTGTGGTCAATCCAACTAAAATAATTACAAACTTGTGGTATTTCCGGTTATACCGGAAGTCGATACCAACTTGCTTATTTTAAATGGAACACCCTATATATTTTCGACTTTTCGAAATGACCATGAAATTCTGAATCGTGAGATGTGGCACACCATATATCTAAACCCAGCTGTTTCGGAAATATTTGACATTTTGTTAAAAAAAAATTAACGGGTGCAGCGATTTACAATAAGCGTTATAGCTGTCTTCGTGTACGAGATCCTCAATTACTCTTTGGAACGTAGAAAGAACACAAGAATAGGTAGTCAATAAATAGTATACCAAGTGTTCTATTTTTCACGTTATATTTTGCTAAATTCAAACCTCAAAAACGTCTATTTCAAACGGAACACCTGCATCTTTTTACATCAAATTATGTAAAATTAAATGCCCTTTCTTCTAGTATAGGCATTGTAGGGGTTAAAGTTACAACTTTGTAAAATACCGTCGATTTTCTGAAATGTTCAAGAATTTGTAAAAAGATTGCCTTCAGCTTAGCCATCATTAGAAACAATCATTAATTTCAATCATTCTCGTACGTCAAGAAATGCCAGCACGTTTAAATTACATCCACGAAGACTTTCTAGATTTGTTTATTATTTATGGACAATGTGATAAAGTGATAACAAGAATATGTAACACATTTGCTACGCGATACCCACAGGAACGAAAACCATCACCATACACTGTAAAACGCATATTGCATAATTTTAGAATATTTGTCTCTGTCAAGGTAAGAAGTCAAAAGAGGAAGTCTATTGTTGATGACAAAAACATAGAAATAGTAATTCTGGGGTATTTCCTATTATGTCATTAAGGCAAGCTGCTTTGGAATCGGGATTATTCAAGAATTCAATTCACAGAATCTTGTCAAAACATAAATCCATTCTCGTTTCATATAGTTCAACAATTAAAAGAAACAGATTTCCTAGGGAGGGAAAATTTTTGTGAATTTATTTTAATAAGACATGGGTGACAATTATTTGGGAAATATATGTACAGATGATGCTAAATTTACCAAAAATGGACTTTTAAATCGATACGATTCCTATTATTGGACTATCTCGAATCCTCATATATTCAGGGAGCGAAATATTCAAGAACATGAGCAGTTTAATGTTTACTGTGCCGCCGTGAGAAACGATAAGGATATCTTGACATAAGCAAAACAGAATAAAATTTTTTAATTTATCGCTGAACCAAATAACTATTTATTTACCAAAGACAATACTTCTAAATTGTTATTGTGCACAAAATTTTTAAGTGCGCCTCTGTGAGATGTCCCTTATTCTAACGAAACAGAGATTTACGGTTGGTTTTTATGGCTTTTGTATGTGCCTTAAATGTAGCGAATTATACTGTATTCGTGAAAAAATCACCATCCGATATTTTTGCAGATTTGCACGTTTCAGATTATACAGATTACGAAAATGAAAGTTTTTCAATTCCATCAGTCTCTCCGTCACTTAATTCAATCGATTCGTGATTAGCTACCAAACTGAGACATTACAATCTTTTAGGAAAATTTAAATAGTAAGTTAAAAAGAGTTCTTCTTCAGCTAATATGTCTAGGGCTTCCTCCTTAGAATTCCTGCCCTGACACGGCCCAATATTCTAAAATTATCCAATAAGCGGTTTACAGTGTATTGTGATGTTTTCTGTTCTTGTGGGTATCGAGTAGCAGATGTGTTACATGTTCTTGATATTACCTTATCACATTCTCCATAAATAATAATAAACAAATCTAAAAAGTCTTTGTGGGTGTAATTTAAACGTGCTGGCATTTTTTGACATAAGAGAATACTGACATTAATGATTGTCTCTAATGGCTAAGTTTTTATTAAAAATTCTTGAACAATTCAGAAAATCGCCAATATACAAAAAGTTGTAATTTTAACCCCTACAATGCCTATACTAGAAAAAAGGGAATTTAATTTTACATAATTATTCGATGTAAGAAGATACAGGGTGTTCCGTTTGAAATAATCGGATCCCACTCCTTCTAGAAAGGTAGCCAAAAATTAAAAGAACTAACTACAGAAACTGATGAGAATTAAATTGTAAGAGAGAATGTGATATTTTCCAAGTCATAGTGATTAGAAAATTACAATTTTTACGAGTTTACGAAATACAAGGGACAAAGAAACTATATGAACTTTTCAGAACAATGCAGAGAGGCAAACAGGAAAGCAGAATCAAATTTCAAAAACGAGTCTAGATAGTACCGCCTCCTCCGCAATTTTATAGAAAATAACGTATATGTTCGTAGAGTTGATAGTACTACGATAAGAGACGTGCTGAGCACTGATAAAAAGCACTTTGAGTACTGGACTGATGGAAACCACATAATATTATCGATATATTAATAGGAAAACTTAAGTGAAGATTGTAATACACACTTAGGGACAATGCTTTAAGAGCAAATTTTCAAAATGTGTTCAAACATATAGAGATAACTTTACAACTTTAGGACGAAGATATGTTTAAAATAGAGTAAAATGCTTTTTGCATATGTTGTTAATATCCTAACTGCTGAATAAAAAATAGAAAACACCCCTACTGTTAAGAAAAAAACGAGAAAATATGACTTAATATAGGCTAAGATTAGCGTTAACGTTTTGAAAAAGTAGCCTGCCTCCTAGTTGAACTAATATAGAGCGCGGATACAATGGGGGAGGAATGGGTGCAATTGCGCCCCCTCCGAGCCTCGATTGAACTTCTTGCTGTTTAGAAGAATAATTATACATTTTACCTTAATTAAATCGATTACACACGGAAAGACCCGTATAGGAAAAATTACGTCGATAATTTTTTACCAAATGTATTAACCAATCAAAATTTTGCGTTTCAAGTCATGTGTCAAAATTCGTCCAATCACTAAAAGATTACAGCGATAACACGCATACATGTGGTGTTATCAGCCAAATGATATGTTCAAATGTCATATTGAAATTCAACAAATGTCAAATTGAAAATCAATTTAAGAAAATGTCACAAAGGTTTGGTAATTTTTCAAACAATTCACAGCGAAAACGATAGCAAATAGTAGTAAAAAATTATCTTACCGAATACACCTCGAACATTGATAAATACTCAAAATTTTGTCGTAGAGAATGCTTGAAGCGTGTTGCCTAAATGTAATAGCAAGCAACACTCTTTCACCAATCTCTATGACAAAATTATCTCTGTATTGTCGATGCTCTAGGTGTATTAGAGGCAGAGCCCGGCGCAAAAGTGTGACACCTGTTTGATTAAAACCAGACAGGTACCTCAATTTGCGGACGGCAGCCTTTGGGTTATGGGAGAGCAGAGTCGTGGGTTGATACTTACCGATTTGCTCAATAATTTTTTAAAGAAATTTAAAGATATAAATACAAGTATAGAAATACAAGTTTTAAACTAATTTGCTAAAAAGATATTCAGGGCGCCACCATAGCTTGCCTAAAAGTTATCCTGCATTGTGAAAGCTACGGAAAACAATACATAGGTTAAAATATAGTTATAGCTCACCAGTACTCTATTGAAATGTCATAAATGGGAGAAAATAAACACAATATTAATTAGTCACAACTTTACTTTAGCGGATATTCCCACTAACAATGTGATAATTACATAAATTTTAATGTTGCCTTAAGATTAATTGAAATTTTGAAGGATTTAATAACCAATGGTTCACTTTAAAGAATGTTATAAAATGTAGTTATATGTATAGCCAGAAATATATAAAAGAAAATGTTATAAAATGGAAATTCCCATCAATTTGGTAATTACAGATTTAAAATAACCATATGATAATTATACACTATCGTGCTATAAGCGTAGTTGAAATATTTAAGAATTTAATAACCAATGGTTTAATTTAAAGAATGTTATGAAATTTAATTATATGCATAGCCAGAAATATATGAATGAAAATTTTATAAAATGGTACCACTTTTTACAATATAAGTTAAAATTTAATATAAGTTTATTTGAGAGGCATTACCGTAGTAACCCTCTAAATACCTGTTGGCATACAACAGCTCGTTACAGTTTCATTTCATAACGGTCTCTACATGTCCATAAGAAAAACTTTGTTCGTCCTTATAACCTGCAACTTCCAGGCCATTCACCATCGAAAAGCGTCCTTTTCTTCAGCAAAAACCCCTAGGTATTAGGGAACTCATGGAAACCATTTCCCAAAATAGGATAGGAAAGCTTGCAACATCCAGACTTATTATCTATATGAAACTCTCAGGAAACATAGTAATTAATCATGAAGTCCTCGAGTCCATACCAATAAAAAATGTTTAAAAAAATGGGCCTCTTACGAGGGAGACTTGCAACCCTAAGGAATTAAAAAATAACCCTTAGCAACTTTAGAGCAAATTTTCTTTACAATAACTTACCCCAAAAAACCTCTAGGGGTGCATTCAGCCTCTTAAAAATAAGCCGAAGCTTATGGCTTGACGCCTTAATGCAGCATGGCTGACAAAAATTAAGTAACTCGACACGCCACACGTCTGCTCTGCCAAGCTCTTAAAATTGAAAAGAACGCTTTTGTGGCTTCTCTTTTCCCACTTATCATTTCTAATATATAAAAAATTAAACTTCTTCCTCAGTCAAAAGTTTAATAAACTAAAAGATGCCAACATACTTGTGTTACTTGGACACAAAGAAGAAGAAGAGATGAAACTTCAGGTTACTACTGAACCTATTTAAATTAAATGTATTTATAAATTTTGTAAACAACATGAGGAGATAGAACTTGAAATTTATTAGAGAAACCTATTGAAGAATTTTAAGTAACTTCCTAATGAAGGACAACGTCATAACCTGTGTAATTTACTGTAAAATGCCAACTTTGTAAACTGACTGATTAATATTAGCGTAATTTAGTTCCACAACCCACTGCACAGGTGAAGCATTGCTGGTTGCATAAAGTTAAACACAAAGTAACGAATTTGTATAAGTTAATTTACCAAATTATAAAACAAATAACATGGAGTGTTATAAAAGTAGTTATGCCAGAGACGGTCTCCACACACAGATAAATATAATGTTTTGTATGATTCACATAAGCAAATAAATACATTATTTATAGGAAACAAATACCTACTTTTGCGGTGAGAAACAAAAAGTATTTCATAAAACTCATAAAATAATAAATAAATAATTTATTATTGGTTTGGAGAAATTATTTATTTGGTATAGTTGAGCAAGTAGATGTAAGAGATGTTTACTGAAACTGGTGGATAAAAAACACCCGACTTCGGCCGCACATAATATATACCTGCAACTTCGCGCGTCGGTTTGATTGTCTAATCGAAAACAAAAAACTCGGCACTTTAAACGGTATACACCACTTCAACTTTTTATATCAGTTAAGGAAATGTAAACATCTCTCATATGTTTCTTCCCAACTATATTAAACAATTTTCAATTTAAAATATAATTTTTATCTGTGCACATAATATACTGCACTATAATTTAAAAAGATATAAGGAGAATTTTCGACACCACAAAGTCATCGCCACGCTTGTCACTCTCTTTCTGCTTTTTTACGACAGCAAATAGGATACGGTAAACAATAATAATAGTAAAATAAACAGCAGATTGCGTTTTATATTTTGCAGAAGACTTCAAACATACAGAAAGCATTTAAAATAAAAAAGGTCCAACAATTATTATTAATTTATTACACAATGACCAATGACATGTGAGATTGTTTCATATGCACATACGCATTATGGAGTCAACACTACAGACTAAGACTTATTAGTACATTTGATAGAAGTAAATGTGTCGTGATTTGTTATGGCGTCGAGTGGCTTTCCATTAAATGAAATAGTACTTTCATAGATTAAAGATTTTCTGGAACTGCGGTTTAACGGTGTAGAACTTTTCTGTGCCAGCTGTGAAAAAACACTTTTGTGGACATGCAATTCGAACATTTTAAAACAAGTTTCATCTGAATGTCATAAAAACTAAAATTTAGCATATTTATATGGATATTTCTCACGGATCCCTCTAGCTATACGCAACGTTCAACGTAAGCCGAAAACAGATCAGTATACAGTAAATGATGCAATAAACATTACAGGTATTTGATCTACGTCAATATATTTTTAGAGTCTCAGGGGATATTGCTGAGTGAAATACAAATTGGATACATAACAGTGTTAAGAAACAACCCCGGTTTTTCAACATTTTTGTGCGTGGCAAAGAAGTGGACTTGAAACATTCTTTATAGGATTTTGCAAACAGCAGAAAAGATAACTATCTGTTTGCAAAATCCTATAAAGAATGTTTCAATACAATTATAAGCAAACAAATAATAATTCATTTTTAAAGAAGTGGACTGTTCAATTCCGGACATAAATCTGCCATCTATAAGAAACTATACTTATTTTAAATATGCGCCTATTACATCGGTAGACGTTGAACGGTTGAACGATCCTTTTTCACAACACAAGTGGGATATTCAGTGACAGGCACCGGAGTTTCATTTCGGACGATTTAGAACAAGTGCAAATAATATATTTTTATTATTCTAATAAGGTATAGTTACTGGGCTTTTGTGTTTGTGCATCCAACAATAAGTGCATCAAAGTAGGTATGATTTATAACCGTTTCGGGGCCATTTACCTTTAAATATTACAGAATTCACTAGATATAATCGTAAGGTAAAATATTGTATTATTGCGCATAAAAATGTTTATATAGTTCATATTGCGCAAAGCCGACGCTGGCTTTTACGTCATAACTACCTCTGAGCCGGGCTCTGATTATAGGTGAAAATCACACCATAGAAATTACTAAGTACACTGTACCGGAACGGTGGGAGGAGTCAAATATAGACTTATTACGAGGAATCAACTACCATATGATGGAAAAAAAATAGTTTCGCTCAAATTCAAAATTTCCACGTTTCGTGACATTCTCAACCTATTTAAAAAAAAAATTGAAAATAAGAAAACAAAAAATTTTGCTTCAATATTTTTTTAACACTATTTACTGTAGAATATGATGGAAAACTATTTTTTTTGCTCAAGTTTTTATTTAACATTTAATTTTGCTGTCGGATGACCATTCTGTATATTTTTTTGACCAAAAGTTATCAGGTTTTCTTTGTAGTAGCAGTGATAACTATATTCCGATTATTATTCTCATATGTCGTTTCGTAATAATTTTTTAGAGTATCAATAACATGGAACTTCCATGTAAATATATTTACCGATGTTTTTACTTGTAAACATATGTGGCGTATATCAAGATCATCCTGCGGTTCCATTAACCATAAAATGTTGCCGTTAGAGTATTACAAGATTCTAAATAATAACAATACATTATTTGTTTTACCATACACGCACTTTTAAATTTATGCACGCATAGGTACGTGTCTCAGCTGGTAAAGGATAATAAAAATGTGACGCGTCGATACCACTTAATAAAATCTATATGTATGTCAAAGACGGGTTAAAATATAGGCCAGTTACAAATGTCAGTACGGCCATATTTAATTAATATATAGGCTGTAGGTTTAGCATTCCCCATTAATGTAACAAAGTTTAATACCAATTACGTCAATTGCCATACCTCTTTTCTATTGCTGCATTAATTTTTGATGAAAGACAAGCAGTAGTTTATCTATAGAGGGTGGAAAATGAATCAAATTTGTATATGCGGAGAGAATGAATACAACTGTGTGAGTGGGAACTTGATATTTATCAGGTTATGGGTGATAGATAGAAAGATAGATAGTCTTTATTTCACCACTATCTGTACATATATGAACATTTGCAGCAAGTCAGGAAAGTAACTAGTGAACAACAGATTTTTAATATATAGTAAATCTGTACAACTTGTGTATACGTGTATATAACATTTCGATAAAAAAAGAAACAATACAGTTTTAAACAAAACAATATTACTATACAGAGACCTAAAGTATAAATACAAAAGTAAACAAGTACAAAAATATTATAGAGCATTCAATAAACATGAGCATTCAAATACTCTAGTGAAGATTGTCAAATTTTCATATCACTCTATTGGCGATCGAATTCTGAACAACTTTCAAAATGTCCGTCCGTTCGTCCGTCCGTCTGTCCGTAAGCACGATAACTTAAGAACGAAAAGTCCGATTGTATTGAAATTTGGACAATAAGTTAGCGTTTGTTAGAGGAAAAACCATATTGCATTTTATATATATATATATATATATTTTTTTGATGTTCTCTAATTAAACTAAAAATCTCTAAAACATGTTTACAAAAAAACTGCGAAGAGTATCCCATAGAATGTGCAACAATTATATAAAACGTGCAGTAAATCGGCGAAGAGTACGATTAATTTGTTGTTATTTGTATTGCTATTGTTGATGTCAGTGTTGATGTTGCTGTCGTCAAAAGTACAACTTTTAAGAAAGAAAATAAGCCCAATCGTGTTACGCTACGACATCCCTAAGCTGTAGAAATTAATTTTAAAAAAGTGCTTTTTTAATAAACAAATTCTTTTTTGCAAAAATTATACAAGTACACATTTCCAAAAAAGCAAGCACTCATTCTTCATAGCAAAATGTATAATCTATCAAAGTTTGTTACGTCTACGCACATTATGTTAATCTGATAAAATTGTGTTGTCCACATATTGTTTTATATTGTTTTATATTTGACGCATATAATTAATTTCTGTTTAACTGAAAATGTTTTTCCGACAATGTGGAAGAGGGCCGATGTAACTGGGCTGCCTAAAAAAGATAATCCAGAAGAATTCAAAGATCTCCGAGCTATTAGTTTATTACCGACCATGTCAAAACTTATTGAAAGAGTAATGGAACAACAGTTAAGAGAACACACAGAAAAGTACAATTTAATACCGTCGGTTCAATCAGGATTTAGGCCCAAACACAGTTGCACTACGGCTCTCTTACACATAGTGGATGATATTATAGCGAGCGGCTACTGACCAGGGATTTTGTACCACCTTAATTTTGCTTGACTTCAGTAGGGCATTTGCTACTATAAATTACAATATACTTAATAATATTTTGCACTACATAGGGCTCTCTGAGGAAGCAATACAATTATTTAATGCCTACTTAAAAAATCGGGAACAACGTGTAAAATTAAATAATAATATTTCAAATTACCTAACCCTAAGATCTGGTGTTCCCCTAAGGTCAATCCTCGGTCCATTGCTATTTACTATATATACAAGCAATTTTATTAATCACTTAAATTACTGCAAAGTACATTTATATGCAGATGACACTCAACTCTACTATTCTTTCAGGCCCTCTGATGCTGATATTGCCTGTTCATTTGTTAATGAAGATCTTCAAAATTTTGTAAAAATTGCAAATGATCATTGTCTTGTCATTAATCCCATTAAATCTGATATTATAATTTTTGGTCCAAAGAACCAGCGAAGTAATATTAAAGAACATACAAATATTAAAATTGGTAATGATTCCTTGGTAAAAGTAGACAAGGCAAAAAGTTTAGGAGTTATATTAGACTGTGATTTAAGATTTGAGGCCCATGTAAATAAAATGCTACAAAAAGGTTACTCCATATTAAAATTAATATATGGTAATCGCCATTACCTCCCACATAAAACCAAAGTTCTCCTCTGTGAAACTTTGGTTTTATCTATATTAAATTATGCAGACTGTTTATATGGCCTTTGTATAAATACACTGTATGCAAGGAAAATTCAGAAATTACAAAATTCTTGTCTTAGACTCATCTATGGAATTTACCGAAATCAGCGAATTTCTCATAAACTCAAGGAGGTAAAATGGCTTAACATGTACAACATAAGATTGCATCACACAGCTTGTCTTTTTCATGGAATTATATTAAACAAAACTCCTATATAACTTTATCAAAAAATTAAATTTCGAACTGATGTGCACACATTAAATATTAGATTTAAGGGTCTTCTAACTCCACCTCAGCACCGTACTGAACTGTTTAAGAGATCATTTAGTTACCAAATTTGTAAAACATATAATGGTTTGAATAATCGGCTAAAAAGGAACAGCATTACTAGGTTCAAAAAGATATATAAATCATATTTGCTCGAACGTCAATGTACAGGATTATTGGTAGCCCTTTGTATAGAATAATATTGTAATAATGAAAAAGAAAGAAAAAGAAAACATTTTACTTTAAATCTCATTCTTGCAGCCTTGTCTTTTTTTTTGTATTCATGTTGAAATTATTATAGATTATTATTTTCGATTCTGTTCGAAGTGTGCACATTTCGCCTCTCTTGTGTACCTTCAAGATACAGGAGGGACCGAGTCTGTACGCTTCAAACAGAATATATGGTTAAGTGGAAGAAAAGCGTTCATGATTTCTTATGAATTGTGACTGCTTAACTTCGCCATTTATTTTTCATTGTTTATTTTATAAAATCAATAATATATTGTATTTTTTTTTAGATGAAAAATAATAAAGACGTGTTATTATTATTATTATTTCTAAAATTGAAAATTAAATAAGAAACAGCCTTCTTTAGCAGTATTTTGCATTTTACATTACAATTTCTACGTATTTTCCTAAAACTTAAAGAGAAATTTATATAAGCCAAAAACTCGTTTTCCGTAACTATACTTCTTAATTAAACACAGACGCACTAATTTTCAGCTGTTGGATTTAAGGTGCAACGGTTATACATACTGAGAGGTACATATTTCCGCTGAAAAACTTCGATTGGCATTTTTTTTAAACACCCTTGTTCTGGCCCTTTTGCCTAGGCTATTTATAATTCATCAATCGGAATCAATCGCTATCATTTAACTTAATTACAGTCTTTTACAGCCATTTGAATGTGTAAAAGTCATCGTGGAGAACACCATGTAGAAATTAGTTCGACTATGAATGGTATGGAAATTATTACATGACCATGACTAACATTCACAGTGAAACGACGATTAAATTTATGAAAATACGCGTTCTACAGATTTTACTCTTGACCGTTGCAAATTTATTTTTTATCGGAAACAGTCACTTCTATGTGAGACACTCTGTATATTACCAAATAAGTTTAAAATTTGCCTCTGTTGATTTCCTACAATTTCCGTCTCATATATTTTTTAAAATTTTAAACAACTGAGGAAATATTGACCATCCACGCACTAACGAGTCACCTTGTGTATCACAGGCGCATTTTCCTCTAACATCAAGCATCTCTATACAGTCGATTTGTGAAGATTCTACTTGCAGATATATTTTACAGTTTCAAACGATCAAAAAACATTTGAAAAAATGCGTTTTGAAACTATACTGTGAGTTAAATATCTTCAATTGAGTTAAATTAGTAGGAATGTAGGGAAACACATTTATCAGAAGACTTTAGCCAAGATATAAACTAATAAATTATTTAATGCAATCGATTTGCTCTACCCAATAATTATGAATAAAATTATTTAGTAAAAAATGTATTTCTAGGGTAAGTAGGCGTTCTGGGAAATTAGCACGTGAAAGCTTCGTACAATTTCTGTCGTCACTAACCACTTAATATATGCTGTTAGTATTAAATAAATCATAGCCGATTAATATTTTAGATGCATTTTGTTCGATTAGTTATGCATATTCAACAATACTATCCATTTCTTAATTTAATATGATGGTAAAAACCTATAGGTGTGCAATTCCCAATTAGACAGAGAATTGTCATTGTCGTTGTTTGGGGATAATTTCTCTTTTAATCGATTTGAATTAAACCTTTTACAACTTGTTCTAAATTTAATTTTAAATGTTTACCAATTAAAAAATTCACAAATACCGACGTCAGGTTCCCCCTACACGTTAGGTTTTTCCGGACAAACGGAAAATCTACCCGCTTGCTACCGGAAGAATTTAACGACCTTCGACCCAAAACGTTCCGCTTTGAAAGGAATTATTAAAAAAATGAAAATTAAACTATGAATCTTGACTCACCCATGCCTTGTCCAATTAAATACTCCATCATCACGACTGAACTGCCAAGAAATTGTACCAATTTTTTAAATTTTTATTTGAAATCTTCAGGACAATTTAAATTCAAAATAACATGATAACAGTTATACTGTACCTAATGGGCATATTTTCTTTCTTATAATTCTATAAGTAGATATGTTCTAAAGTTATCTGTGTTAAGAATTTTGTAAAAGTCAAAATATTTATTAGTACTAGGGTTACAATAATCCTGTACAGGGTGCCCCAAATTGCTTGATTTTGGCTGGTTTTCCTATTTTCAGACCAGGTAGAGAAAAACTAACGTATGAGTCTAGAGCTCGATTTTTGTGAAACGCCGATTGGTGAAAACCGCATTTCGATATCTTTAACCGTTTCCGAGATATAGGCAAAAATTGACATTTGGCAGATTCCGAAAAACTGTCATAACTTTTTTATTTGTGAATATTTTTTCAAACGGTAAAAACTTACTATATGCACTTTTTGACGTACAATAAGGTGCATTTGTCAAAAAAAATATATCGCTTTTCAATTGTTCGATATCAAAGCTAACTTTGTTATTTCAAATGGAAACCACAGTTGGCTTTGACTTTAGAAAATAGGAAAAATAAGCTTTCCAAAAATATATATGTCAAGATATGTCTAGTCATCCTTGCTGCCAATATAACACATTTCTCTTTAAAAATGATTTTTTTTTTAACATTTAACATTTTAACCCAGTTGGCCACACAAAAACAGTTGCTTTGCATATCTAAAAGTTAGTTTGACAGTAAATAAAATAAGTGTTAAAGTTGACATCTGTTATAATCTCTCTGCATTATTCCAAAATGTATGAACACTTTGAAAAATGCCAGATGTCTATATGCTATATTGAATCAGGCCGAAATTCTGAAGATGCATTAAATCTATATTTCGAACGTTACCCTGAACGCCAGCAGCCAAGCGAACAAATATTTCCTAAATTGGAAAATGCTTTGATGAATTATGGATCATTTGTCAAGCCCAGACCTAAACAGTATGCTATTGAAGGTAGAGACGAGGTGGAGGCAGAAGTAATTGGAGCGGTTTTAGAAAATCCTGAAATTTCTACCAGAGAAATAACTGTAACTAAGGGTGTGAGCAAAAGCCGTAGCCAAAGAATTCTCAAGAAATATAAATATAAACCTTATAAAATCAGGCTCACTCATAAAATATTAACTGGTGATCAAGAATGCAGGATTAATTTTTGCAACTGGTTCATCAGAAAATGCAATGAAAATGAAAACTTTCACCGAAATGTTATTTGGACCGACGAAGCAAGAGTAACCAGCAACGGAATATTTAATTGACATAATCGGCATCGTTGGTCGGATCATAATGAGCATGTTTTCCAACCTAGAAATATGCAAGGACGATTTGGTTTCAATATTTGGATTGGAATAGTGGGGCAACGAATGATTGACCCTTTTATTTATGACGAAATCCTTAACGCCCAACGGTACGTTTATATGTTGGAAAACATTGTTGAACCATATTTAGAAGACTTGCCCCTTGCCGATTTGGTACGAAAGTTTTATCAACAAGATAGCGCACCAGCTCATAACGCGGCGGTTACAAGGAACAAACTAAATTAAATGTTCGAGGATCGGTGGATGGGAACAAGGGGGCCCATACCATGGCCTGCAAGATCTTCGGACCTAAGTCCTTTGGACTTTTTTATTTGTGGTTTCGTCAAAGACCAGATATTTAAAACCATACCAGATACTCGTCAAGATTTAGAGCAACGAGTGAGAAATACAATCGCTGGGATAACACCTTTACAACTCCTAAATGCCGAAAAATCAGTAAAGAAAAGACGTCAGTTGTGCATCGACCAAAATGGTAGACAATTTGAACACTATTTGTGATACTTCAATCGTTAAAGATTTGTTACCTACTTAATGACATATGTTTAATTAATAAAATTAATTTAATAGAAAAACTATTGTTTTCATTTGAATAACTGAAACTCTTGTTATCCATGGCCAACTCTGCTAAAATGTCATTTTTAAAGAGAAATGTGTTATATTGGCAGCAAGCATGACTAGACATATCTTGACATATATATTTTTGGAAAGCTTTTTTTTTTTCCTATTTTCTAAAGTCAAAGCCAACTATGGTTTCCATTTGAAATAACAAAGTTAGCTTTGATATCGAACAATTGAAAAGCGATATATTATTTTTGACAAATGCATCTTATTCTACGTCAAAAAGTGCCTGTAGAAAGTTTTTACGGTTTGAAAAAATATTCACAAATAAAAAAAATATTTTTTTCGGAATCTGCCAAATGTCAATTTTTGACGATATCTCGGAAACGGTTAGAGATATCGAAATGCGGTTTTCACCAATCGGCGTTTCACAAAAATCGAGCTCTAGACTGATACGTCAGTTTTTCTCTACCTGGTCTGAAAATAGGAAAACCAGCCAAAATCAAGCAATTTGGGTCACCCTGTACATTGGCGTTCGAACAAATATGACATATATCTTCTTGAACCTATTAATGCTGTTCTTTTTTAGCTGATTACTCAGATAATTACACATTTTACTGGTTTAGTAACTAAATGATCTCTTAAACAAAAGTGGACAAAAATCTGATTATTCTCTAAGTCAGGAATGACGTACATATCACGAGAAAAATAGTGAAAAAAATTAAATAAATCTGGGGTGGGTTTTAAGAGGTGGTTATTTGGCAGTGGCTATTCACACTTATGCATGCAAATTATTCAAAATGACTCATGAAGTATGAAAAAAATAATAATAAAATATCAAACTCAGGGGTGACTTTGTAGGGGGTAGTTTTTTGACAAAGTCAAAATTTGTATTTTTTGCATTCATTTTATTTAAAATACGAGAAAAATATCAAACTCAGGGTGGACTCTTGGATTCAGATTAGAAAACAGAGAAACTGTTATTTGTGGCTGTGTAATCCTTACCTTGTTCGAGCAATATACCGGGTGATTTTTTTAACTTAAAATTTTCAAATATTTCGATTAATAAGCACTCTACGAAAAAAATGTCCATAATCAAAATTTAATCATGCCGCCGAGGAAATACATTAGTGCTAAAATTAGTCAACCCTCCCCCCCCCCTCTCAGAAAAAGTGATCACTAAGTATGCGAAAAACGACCGAAGGACATTGTAATTCAATATTTAACGCAATATTGAGACTTTTGTACCATACCAAAGTAAACACACTTCATATGTGTGTTTTAGATTGTTGTACCCACTATTACAAAGAAAGAAAATATACCATGTATTTTTTATATTGTTAATTTTACAAGGTAGACAAACAATGTTATTCAAATGCAAGTAGAATATGATGGATATTGAACTAAATGTTTACCCGATGTTTGGTTCCACACACGCAAATCACAAAACCAGAACAGATTTCCTTTTAATTCTCATAAAAATTGTCCCCCCTTGAGTGAAAACCTATCGAAAACACATATACATATTATGTGTCACAATTTTAATTATTGTTATTATCTACTTAAATAACAACATTAGGTATACCAACAAAACTAATGATTATAAACTGTGATAAAATCGTGTTTGGCAGATTGCGACTTAATCCAACGAACCGTTAAATTACATCAATATAAGTTGTTTCCCTTTACAGAATTTAGCACTCATATATGTGTCCCTTTAAATTACATATCAATACGGTACGTTTATACTACGATTTTTATTTCCGTTTCAGTGGATAACTTTTCACAATAGCCAGTAATGTTATTAGTTCAGTGACATTGACATTAGAGTTATCGTTATTTTTTTTATGATAGACCAAACCTTGCATAAAAATCATGTCGCAATTATTCTAGTGTAGAATTTTGCACCAACAGAAATTTTGTTATACAGGGTGGATCTTTAATTAGGCCATAGTACAGCGGTAGATTCTTTGGGCCAAAATATGAGGATATGGGTGTCAAAATTCAAATTATTTTTTCTTTTTTTTTGCAATAGCTCAACAGCCTCTTTACTGATCTTCGCCAAATTTGCTAGAGGAACTTCTTTTACACTACTCGCGGAACCTGTATCTCATGCGTATAAAAGGTACACTTGGTAGAACTTGATAATTCCAACCGTTTTCGGGGAATTTCCCGTTAAACATTTGAATAATTTTTTGAAAGATAAATTCAAATTTAATGAAACAAAGTGTATTTCTTGAAAAAGTATGAAACCTAAGGGAAAACTAAATCATAATAACAGCGTAATCTCTTTCTCACTTTCTTATGAACTAATAGAGTATTTTCTGGGTATTGAGGTAAATGCATAAAGCTTGTGTAAAATAAGGATCTAATCTTATTAGAAGACCTAAAAATAACAAAAGTTGATTTAATGACATTGGTATTTATTGTATAAACTTCCCCCCCATGCAAAAACCCTATTGCTGCAACTTGTAGTAAATATTCGATATGGTCTCCACCTACTTCTATGCCTTTTCTAATTCTTTTGATAACAGATTTTCTTACACTGAAAAATATATTTTCCTGTCATCTAATAAAGTTGGCTGGGTTTTGTATTTTGTCTCACAGTTCCTCTCTTGAATTGATAGTATTTGCAGAGACTAAGGACTTCATATGTCCCCACACATAATAATCCAAAGGATTATAATCAGGACTCCTTGCTTGCCAAGTAAACTCACTTCCTCGACCGATCCATCTGCGTGGGAAAGTCTCATTAAAATAATTCCTGACTTCAATTGGGAAATGAGGGGGAGCTCCATCTTGCACAAACCACATTCTGTTCCGTATGTCTAGCATGAAAGCATGTAATATATCAGCAAGAGTATTTTGAAGAAAAAACGGATAAAACTGTCCACTTAAATTTGGAGGAAGGACAAATGGTCCCAATAACTGCCCTAATAGCACATGGACGTCCCGAAAACGTCCCAAGAACGTACTCACAGGACATGAAAACGTCCCGAGGACGTACTCTACCGACGTAAGACGTACCGAGGACGTTTGAGGGACGTTCCGTGTCAGCAAAACGGGGTGTTCCGAGGACGTCCCACCCAGGACGTATGTGGGACGAATGTAGGTCTAGAGAGGACGTCCTATGCAAAACATATAGGTACCTCCCCCTCCACCACTTTTAAGGTGTATTCACAGCAGAGGGTATTTATGTTCCTTTTTGGGTTTTCTAACCACATGCATTTCTTTCGAAATAGAATCCAGCGATTGGATTCTATTTCGAAGGAAATAAATGTGGTTAGAAAAGCCAAAAAGATAAAAAAATGACAACATATAATTACTATGTAGAAAAATTATTCAAATAGATTGATTTTAATACTTGGCATTTTTATTTATCAACACCAAATGACAAATTTATGCGAACATTTTATTTCTATTGTGCTATTGAAAAATAAGTTATGGCATTTGTATTTTTTTTAAATTAACTTCTTTACAAATTCAAGTGTCAAGTGTCAAAAACACAATTTTTATGGGATTTAAAAGTTAAAAGTGTGCAATAAAACGTAAGATAAATGTATATCTCACCTTCTCTTAACGTTTTACACACTTCGTCTTTTTATAATTATCTTAGTTTATATTATTTTCTAATATTCTCTCTTTTTTGACATCCTCACTGTTCTTTTTTTTGCCCTCTTCAATCACGATGCAATAGCCATTTCGGTGTCCTTCCAACACTTTGAAGCGTTAGCGACTTTCAGCAGCCCCTGTGCAAATAAAAGAAAAATTAACATTTCAGATGAAATCTTGGCAAAAAACATTAAGACATATATGCCATTTGGTGGCAAGCGTATATTTAAAATAAATTGTTATAATTTTCTTGGTGTCCTATTTAAAAAAAAATCAGTTTAAATGTGAACATTTTTTTGTTTAACTGACTTTTGCATTTGAAAGGTTCCCTTGCTCATTTAAAAATTTTAAGAACACCTCTTTCTATGAATGATCGATTCTACAAATAATACCAAAGACCGAGAGAAGCAGAAATATATGTTGTGACTAATGCTACCAGATTAATAACATTATTATAAGTTTAACGTTATATTTTTTGCCAATATTATTACAGAATTCAAGTAAAGAAAATGGCTATGGGTTAAGATGCATTCGGATTTACGGTTAGAAGCAGGTTTATTAGGTTGAACATTGATGATGTATAAAAGTTTTTGTACGTACGTACGTACAGCATAATTTCAGAAAAAATATAACAAATAGGGCATATAAGTTACAAATTTGTAAATTTTCCTCAAAAAGTACCTTTGTTAGTGTTTTCCTTATATTAATTTACTGAAATCCCTAAATATACTTTACAAGTTTGTTGATGTTTTCTGGCAAATGTTTTTATTACTCGATGTATCAAACCTTACCTATTAAAAGTTTGATCACCTCCACTTGTTCATCAGAGATGTCGAACCATATATAACACTTCGTTTAACACAGTGAGTAGGTACTTCTTTTCAATTTTTACTTCCCTCGCATACCGAAGGGAAGTATTGTATTTATAATGTTTAACCAACAATCTTCTTTTATGTGAATAAGTTCGCTCCATGATAAACAACTAAAAACTACATACCCAGGTTCACAGGTAATCTCCCATAGAATTTTAACAGAGCGGGGGTGGAAGCAGGCTATAACCTACAAATAAGCAGCACCAAATTAATCTAGAATAAAATATCGATCTAAATACTTATATATTAATAAATCAATTAAATAGACTTACCTATTTTTGGTACTTTCTTTTGTAGCCGTTAAAAGTGACTAGTGGCAGTGTGCGGAAAAAATAAAAATGATGCAATGCAATAACCATAAGGCTGCCAAATTGAATTCCCGATAGTTTGACAGCAACTGAGCAACTAAACCAACGAAGTGGAACTCTTCACTTCGTTGAACTAAACTAACCGAAACTCCCGTTTGGCGGGAATTTTAAAATAAAAGAGCTTTATAGGAACTTATTAAACTTATTAACATATTTTTAATTGTTATTCATTCCAGTAGGTATTTCCATTTATTCTCATTGCAATATTTTCGTACTAAATGATAGTAGCACACTAATATAGAGGATAGTAGTATAATAACTACACTGTACTGTCAAAAAGTACAAATTAATGTGATTTCGCAAGATGAAAAAAATAGTTGAAACGAATATAAAATTTCTGAAATCAGAAAAATCAAATTGACAAAATTTAAATGGACCATGAAATATGAAAATATTTTGTTATCAAAAGAAATTTTGTTAGCAAAACTTTTTAAGGATTTTAATTTCATTCTTACAGTTTTTAATTTCTTTTTTTAATCATATCCTCATCCGCTCAAAAGAAACATCACTCCTAGAGGTTATTTCACAAATGTTTTTAGGTTTGTCTTGACTAGACTCTAGCAGGATGTCCTTAAAACGTTTTATTCAGGACGTTTTAGGGACGATAGCAAACGGACGTCCTTGGGACGTACCATATAAACCCGAGACGTTCAGACCTAACGAGGACCTAATTGAACGTCCTGGGGACGTTTGTTGTTATCAGGGTGATCGCCAATAATACCACATCAAACGTTAATCTTAAATTCGTGCTGTTCCTTTAACGGCATGAGGATTTTCTACTTCCCAGTAATGAGTATTTTTCCAGTTAAAATGCCTCGGCGAGTAAAAGTTG
Organism: Stenurella melanura; assembly: GCA_963583905.1. Lineage (NCBI taxonomy): Eukaryota > Metazoa > Arthropoda > Insecta > Coleoptera > Cerambycidae > Stenurella > Stenurella melanura. The sequence continues at coordinate 24,931,607 of OY757315.1, forward strand.
CTTTGTCGGTAAATAAAATGTTCTTAACAAAATTTCGATCCCTGTTGTGTTTATTTAGAATAAATTAACAAAATTGTAGCCTTTGTGGAAAATCTCTTCGAAGTAAGTTTTGTACAGTTGCAGCTGATAAACGACTTGAGCTGACTTGAGGATCTTCATCCACACGAACTAAAATTTCTAGTTCTTGATCTGGAGTAATTCGTTTCGGTCGTACTACATCATATTTTTGGCGAAATGAACCCGTTTCTCCTAAACGACAGTTTTTGAAAATCTTATGGTCTGGCTGTATTCTATTTGGACATTGAAATGAGTAGGTATTTCCTCGTTGCAGCATGTCTGCTAAAAATGTTTTGTACGTAAACACATATCATATCCCTCATTTCCCTAGTTGAAAAATTATTATGTCGAGGCATTTTAAATAAAGAAGTTAAAGAAATTAGTTCGAGGAATACAACATACATAAACAAAATAAAATGATTAAATGACGTCCGTGACAGAACTAAAACGTAACCAAAGCACACTTTTCAATAAATACACTTTGTTTCACCAAAAAATTATTCAAATGTTTAACGGCAATGTCCTCGAAAACGGTTGGAGTTATCAAGTTCTACCAAGTGTCCCTTTTATAAGTGGAAATGACGCCCTCATCGAATTTTCTGGTCAGAAGTACCACAACGTTTCGTCCAAAAAAATTATGAAAAAAATTCTTTTCATCAGATACAGGTCCTGTGAGCCCTCTATGATCTAACGTGATGTTATACATACATGATTGTTTCTTAGAATAAAGAAAGTTTCTCTAGCAAATTTGACGAAGATTAGTCAAGAGGCTGTTGATTAATTACACTATGGCCTGTTATTAATGGTCCACCCTGTATATAGTTCTAGTCTTCCAAATTAGTTGAGTCAATTACTTTGGAACTCACAACAGATAATTCGATAGGCTAATTAATTCGAGTTTAGATGAATTCTATTCTATGGAAAATGTAGTAATAATGCAAGCTCACAGAGAAACACAACCCCATCGATTAAAAAAAATAATTTCGCCGCTATGTGAAGTGATCCTAACGCATTCCTCTATTCTCGTTACCTCTGGAAGTATTTTATCAATTGCAGTTATCATTGTAAAAGCAAAGACAGAATTTCTAAACCTTTTAATATTGTTATGGGTTTACATCCTTTGGAAACCACCCCTATAACCGTGGGTTCGGAAATACTAACACTATTTATTAAATTGTTGTAACTCACAATACGTATTACTATACTAAAATAACATTAATCGCATTTATTACATTATATTTCCGTTTTAATTCACTTGGGATCACTTTGGACTTAACCTTACTAAAACTGAATTAAAACTGACTTCTCCCCTACTGACTGGATCCTTATACACCCCACAAATTTGCGTCCAAAATCTTCAGGTCTTCGCCTGGAAAGTTCTCCAGTATTCCAAACTTCTACCAGAAAAACCTCGAAGCGCCATCTTTAAAGTGGTTGTTGAACTCCAGTAAAGCATAATAAAGGCTTCGATAGAGTAGAATGTAGTCATGCTAATAAATACAGTGGCCTGCAATCCCTACTTATTAATTCATGCCATCTGCACCTAGGGGACGCCACTGGGAGTGGCGTAGCTATCTTTATAATTATAATTAGTAATGATTTATTATGAGGCATGAAATATAATATATGCAAGATTAGTATCTTAAGGTTAATATACGTGTACGTACGTATAAATGAAAGCAAGTAATAATTTATTAAAATGAACCCCTAAGTTTCTGTTCACTTTTTATATTGCAGTATAACTTTTTATAATGCTTTTCGAATTTATTGTTTTATCAGATTATAAGTAAAGATGCCGTGAGTCATGAGTGGCAGACTAATGTCGAGGGTAGTACTAAAGAAAATGAATAACTTGCTCGGTTATCTTTCAATCTGGCGTGCAAAATCAGCATTAAAGTTTACAATGGCACCATTGGAGAACAGAATTTGTTTTGTTCTATTATTCACATTGTTTATTAGTTCGTGTATTAGGTGGGAAATAAACAAAAGAATAACAAATCACATTTTTGCTTAAACTAATGGCTTGACACGTTATCCTGAAATTAACTGAAAAAGAAATATAAAGATGATTTAAACTAGTCTTCAAATGAAGTGTGTCTGTTAAAACATCTTCTGTACACATGCATTGATATAAAAGAAAATAACAAAAATAAGGAAAATTAGGTTAAAGCAAGCTCTAGAAATTATGGCATTCAGACTAAAATGATAAAGGCTATAACCGCGTAAGCGGTATAAAATGGGCATCAGCTCGGATTTCGCTAATTTTAACATCCTTTTCTGAGCTGTAACTTTGTAACTTCGTATGTAAGAAAATCTTGCAATGAAATTTTCACTCACTTTCAGATGTCGTATTGCCTTGAAAATTTTCAAGTGTATATAGTTCACATGGCAGTGTAATTTGACATTTTTTATAGAAAAATCCAAGATTGCGTTTGCAAGATGGCGGACAGTTTATTGTCATTTAATATTCGATTGGTGTCTAGGGATTCTTCAAGATACAAGTTTGTGATGGAAAAAAATTTCTCTGTGTAAGTTAGCAAGGCATCTAGTGTGGTAAATCCATTAACGCCGAAAGATCAGACTACCTCTGTATAATACGACTAAATATCTACCAATCTGTCTATCGGTCTGCCTACAATATTTCCTCGTTTTATTGTTCAAATGATCCTGCGATCTTCTCGTATTACATTATAGCAAAAAAAACAAGCATCTAAATATAAAATATTTAGTAGTCCTTTAACATTAATTTAGTTAAACACATAGTTCAAGGGAGAGTAATAATTGATAGTGTACACCTGTGTGAGGTAACTAATAGGATTCTCAGATTTAGGTTAAGATATGAATAAATAAAACCCCGCGATGGGGTGAACGAGTTAATGACTGATAGAAAAGGTTGATTAAATCCTCATCGTTAACCTCTTGGCCAACTTAATTTGTCATTGTTATCTAATTTCGGTGTATAAATAATGAGGTTGGTGGCAAATGTACCACGTATTTTTCTGTTGGTCTCTCATGAATTTGACTCTTATCATTTAGCTCCATTCTGACACATACAGAGTGATTCACGATGAAACGGACATTTTATAACCGGACTGTGTTTCCGGTAAAATGTCATTATCTTGCAAGTACGATTTTATTTGAAATGATACGATTTTTACTAATACTTGTGGAAATGTTGGCAATATATTTATGTCTCGTCGCTAAATGTTTATGGGGGCATTACTTTCGGTGTTGGGATGACATTAGCTACTTTCCACAAATCTGGAAAGAGTCGTTAAATCTGTGTCTAACCACATGAATGCTTTACGTCATAATTTTGCTTATCATTTTTATATTTATGTTGTCATTGCCCAATTTCTTGCATATTCTAAACTACTCACTGGAATTTTAATAACTTAGATCAGAACGCTATGAAGATAATTTAATTTCTACTAAAAATGTATTCATTTTTATTTGGCAATATATATTTAGTAAACATAACAGCTTGTTACTACATTCTGAAAAAAAATGTAGTATACGTTTAGCGTTTTTCCGGTGCACCATCGAAACTCGAAAAAAACGTCGGATCGATGTGAAAGTCATATCTATCGATTCGAGAGCGAATTTAGAAAATTCCGTCCGTCGGTCAGTCGGTCTGTCTGTCGGTCTGTCTGTCTGTCTGTCTGTCTGTCTGTCACGCCCAGCCCCCCTAATCCGTTTTCGGATTGCGATGAAACTTGGGTGGTTAATAGGAGGTCTTTAGAAAACCTTAACGCCGGAAGCTCGGCTCCGTTCGGAAACCGGAAGTACCCGATATAGACGTTTCGAGTTTTTCGGGAAAAATTGAATAACTCGATAACGGGTAGTCGGATCGACACGTTTCAAAAAAGAAATGGTGCCGCTGGCAAAGCTCTACAAATAAGTATACCAGAGGCTATGTCGAAAAACAAATGAAAATTGATTCTTTTTGCAAAAAACTGGTTTTCTCGAAATCGGTCTAGGAAGCACGATAACTGTCCAGAATATTGATCGATTTCGATGAGACTTGGTGGGACCAAAGGTACCCGGCCACAAATCAAGCCTATTGCTGGCGGCCCGAATCCGTTGACCGCGAGTATGTTTTCCAGCGCCGAGTATGATTTTTCAAAGAAATTAATAACTCCTGAACCGAAGGTTCGATTTTGATTTTCAAAAATGGCAATTATAGGGCTCGATTAGTTCTATTAGTTGACGTTTGTGATAAATTTGAGAAAACAAAAGCGAATCTACAAATCCTGAAAAACTTGATTTTTTTGATAAATTCTACAAATTCCGAACAGTTTCCTAATAAAAATCGAAAATTAACTATTCCGTCGGTCGATCTCTATAACCAGTATAAGGCATGGATCTTTTTGGACAAAAAATCCGAAATAGAGTTTTTTCGAAAAACTTAAAATAAACGAGTTATTTACGAAAATGCATTCCATAGAATTATTTAAAAATATTTTAAATTGATAAATTCTCCGTACGATAGAGGTGCAAAAAAATAATGTGATGTTATATTTAAAATATCATCATTCATTTCCTTATTTCCATTTACTAAATAAAAATAGAACCGATGCCCTTTCCGTGTTTCAAAATGTAGTTAGCTTTTACTTTAGTCAATGCAAAAAGAAAAAAAAAAGAAAAATAAAACATGTCAAAGCACTGAGTCATCTTGCGACCCTCTGCTGAAAATGTAATGAATCATCCCAACAAATTGGACAAAAAGCATATCAAAATGTAGTTTTTCTCACTTGTTACTACATTTTGAAAAAAAATGTAGTATACGTTTAGCATTTTTCCGGTGCACCATCGAAACCCGAAAAAAACGTCGGATCGATTTGAAAGTCATATCTATCGATTCGAGAGCGAATTTAGAAAATTCCGTCCGTCGGTCAGTCGGTCTGTCTGTCGGTCTGTCTGTCACGCCCAGCCCCCTTAATCCGTTTTCGGATTGCGATGAAACTTGGGTGGTTAATAGGAGGTCTTTAGAAAACCTTAACGCCGGAAGCTCGGCTCCGTTCGGAAACCGGAAGTACCCGATATAGACGTTTCGAATTTCTCGGGAGAAATTGAATAACTCGATAACGGGTAGTCGGATCGAGACATTTCAAAAAAGAAATGGTGCCGCTGGCAAAGCTCTACAAATAAGTATACCGGAGGCTATGTCGAAAAACAAATGAAAATTGATTTTTTTTGCAAAAAACTGGTTTTCTCGAAATCGGGCTAGGAAGCACGATAACTATCCAGAATATTGATCGATTTCGATGAGACTTGGTGGGATCAAAGGTACCCGGCCACAAATCAAGCCTATTGCTGGCGGCCCGAATCCGTTGACCGCAAGTATGTTTTTCAGGGCCGCGTATGATTTTTCAAAGAAATTAATAACTCCCGAACCGAAGGTCCGATTTTGATTTTCAAAAATTGTAATTGTAGGGCTTGATTAGGTCTATTATTTGACGTTTGTGATAAATTTGAGAAAATAAAAGCGAATCTACAAATCCTGAAAAACTTGATTTTTTTGATAAATTCTACAAATTCCGAACAGTTTCCTAATAAAAATCGAAAATTAACTATTCCGTCGATCGATCTCCATAACCAGTATAAGGCACGGACCTTTTTGGACAAAAAATCTGAAATAGAGTTTTTTCGTAAAACTTAAAATAAACGAGTTATTTACGAAAATGCATCCCGTAGAATTATTTAAAAAATATTACAAATTGATGAATTCTCCGTGCGAAAGAGGTGCAAAAAAAAATGTAATGTTATATTTAAAATATCATCATTCATTTCCTTATTTCGATATACTAAATAAAAATAGAACCGATGCCCTTTCCGTGTTTCAAAATGTAGTTAGCTTTTACTTTAGTCAATGCAAAAAAAAAGAAAAACAAAACATGTCAAAGCACTGAGTCATCTTACGACCCTCTGCTGAAAATGTAATGAATCATCCCAACAAATTGGATTAAAAGCATATCAAAATGTAGTTTTTTTCACTCGTTATTGTTCTTTTTGCTACTTTGCCACAGAATGAAATTCGAAAAAATATCTAAGGCCTGAATAAATATAGTTAAATGCTATGAAATATGATAACTACACAAATTCTTATCAGCTTTTCATTGATAATGTACCGGATTTTGCGGAAAATATTCTGCAAATACACTGCATAGACGCAACAAAATATTTTTAGCATTGGAAATGTTTATGTTTTCGTATATGGGGTAGAGTTACCAGTTTTTGTTCAAGGTCAAAAGACAGCAGTGTCGCGGCACAGTAGAGAGAAGACTAGTAGGCTCACTTACTCTTGAGATTTGTTGTAATCGATTTTTTATGAATTCACTGCGCATCCGATATTTGTACGCTCATCTGCATATACACTGCTCGAGCTAGAAAATGCTAATAAACTGGCCAACACTTACAATGACACTAAATTATTTTTGTTCGTAGATATCCTTGGCAGATGATTTATTTTGCGATTGAGTTTAATGTTTACTGATTAATCAATAAGTAGCGATTTATAATTTGACCTGCCTTTACTTAAATTTATTACATAACATCCGCGTCTGACGTCACAGACTGAAAATGTATGACTTTATATCATTCAAGCAAAAATTTGTACACGGCTGCCGAAAAGGCCGCGTTGCTATCGATTAGGCTGCTGTGCTTGCCAATTACACCTACCGTGTCAGGAGATTACCTAAAAGTTGTACAGCGATGCTGACGGTAGAACACAAAAGTGTACAGCTTGCTACAAATAGGTGCCTGCTTGCAAATAAATGATGTGTTAGAATTGCAACTGACTGATATAGGTTGTCTGTTGTACAAATTGAGTGACAATAATAATATCTCTTTAAGTTGAGTTATTCTACCTCCTCGGTTTACTGTTTGGATCTAAGTATTGTTTTGTCCTATCTCACATAAGTATACTTTGATTCAAATTTTAGTCAATGTGTAGTATTAAAAAATGTATTTCTAAATCTAATATTGGTTTGTTCTATGTGCTTCTTTGATTGAACTTTGCGCTATCTCCATACCACCGTAAACCTAAGAAAATTTATTATGTATGTATGTAATTTATGTTCTATCTCCATTCTGACCAACGAGGAACTTCAAAATATGTCACGTGTTCTGCTGGCGACGCCTGCAAAAGTTAGTTAGGTTATGTTTGGCATGTTATTTCAGAAGAAATTGGCGAGTAGTAAGCCTGTAAATATTATTGTTCATGTTCTTTTTATTATTAAAATTTCTTAAATTATTAGTATGAGTGACGTGAGTTCGGTGTGCTATCTCCTAATGAACAAAAGTAAAAAGAATTTGTTTCTTTACTTGATTTATTAGAATTTTGCTCAGTTGCAAGATCGCCTAATTAAATGTAAATTGAAAACAAAAATCAGAAATTGGACATACTCTTTGTAGGCGAGTCTGCCTGGGATTTTTCCCAAAAATTTTCTATACCGTTTGAGTTAGCCACGAATTCTTATAGGAATAATTCCGGTGAACAAGATTTTCTTATGAAAAATTTTCCTAAACCGCGAGCTTCATGTCAAACAATTGTTTAAACAACATTTTTTCGTTTTTATTTAATAAAATGAAAACGGTTTGACGGGTCCGAAAAAAATCTCGATTTAATCGAAAGTTATTTTCAATGCGGTCGTTTGGCGCCAGGCACAACTCATTTTGCCAGAGCTCTAATTGCTCTCTTTTGAATAATGAAAATGCTATGTACCTAGCTGGATGTACCCCAGTTTATCAATCTATATACCATGGCACTATGGAACAAAGCATGATATGCAACAAGTGCTGCGTCTAGATTAACTTTATTTTTTATTTGTCTTATGGCATATACTTTTTTGGACAATTTACTTGTTAGGTCATTAATATGTTGATGCCAACTTAATCTATTGTCTAATGTTAATTCTAGAAATTTTATGGTCTGGAGGTTATTTTTCTTGGTGGAAAAAAGTAATGTGTGTGTTTTGTTGGGGTTTAAACATAATTTGTTGACATTAAACCAGTCAGAAGACTTGGTTAAAACGTTAGTTTGCAAATCAACAACATTAGTACCAGTGTCTCTCAAGTGTTCTGCGAAAGTAGTGTCGTCTGCAAAAAGAACAGTTAATGCTGAATGGGCATTAGGCAAGTCATTAATATAAATTAAAAATAGCAGCGGTCTTAGTACACTACCCTGCGGCACACCGTGTTCCACTGCTAGCATGTTGCTAAGTTTATCATTTTAACACACACATTGATATCTGTCCGATAAATATGATGACATCAGTTTAAGAACTACACCCTTAAAACCATAAAATTCTAATTTATTTAATAAAATTTCCTTCTTAACGCAATCAAATGCTTTGCTTAGGTCTAGGAAAATTGCTAATGTTGAGTTAAATTTCTCTAATGAAATTAACAAGCTCCCAAGCTTGTGAGGTATTTTTACCTTTCCTGAACCCAAATTGTTTATTTGTAAGAATATTATGAGATTCTAGAAAATTAATTATTCTTAACACAATAATTTGTTCAAAAACTTTGGCTAGAATAGGGAGTAAAGCAATTGGCCTATTTGACAGTTCAAAAGTGCTAGTCTACTTTCTCTGCCGACTCGCGCGTTATATATAGATTAATTAAATATATTATTTTGGTATTATCTAATAGCTGGGTACCTGCGTATTCGAGGTAACCACACAATAGAAATATTTCTGCAACAAACAAAGCAATTGATGATTAGCGACAATAGAAACTGCTAATTCAATTTTTATTTATGGTGGATTAATATTCGTTTTTTACCATTAAAATATGCTTCTTTTGTTTAAAAGTATCAAACGGAAACTGCGAAAGTGATGGTTTCCGGATATGTGGCGGAACGTATCGAGGATAATTATTACCAAAGTAACAGTTATGTAAAAAATGTCACAATATGCCTACTTTGATTAGGTGCTAATTCTGACATATGCTGTTGTGCAGCAATTAGGTAGAAATGAAGAGATAATTTATATCTTTCGAAATTGAGTACAATGTGATATATACAGGGGCGGACTCAGGATTTTTAAGAGGTGTAAAACAAAAATATGTCGCTTATAAACAGGACGTTCCTTAGTGACGTACTAATATTTCGGGTCTGCTCGTCTTTTAAAAAAAGTTAAGCTTTTTAACTTAAAAATAAAATTCTTTAAAAATTTTAATAGATACGGTTTTTTTCTGGGTGTGATTCTTTAGGCCATTTCATGAAGAAGAGTTCAAATGGACATATGACCGCAATGGTATGCATTTCTTGCTACAAGTTGTTGAATTTTTCTTTTTTAATATCTCAGAAAGTGCTTTAGATATTATTTTCAATCTTGGTATGTGTTAATATGATATAAAATCACATATTTTAGTTAGAAAATAGTATATTAAAGTATGAGTGGATATTAAGGTCTTTAAAACGCGCGATTTTTCGAGCACGACGGCGCAGCAGGAGAGCTCGAAATAGAGCAAGTGTTTTAAAGACCAGATCCACGAATACTTTACGCTATTTTTTTTATTGGTACACAATACTACAAAAAAAGGAAATAAGAATTAAGAATGTAAAATGTTTGAATTCGTGATGTGACATCAGGATACCTGTCAGTGTCAAATGAGGAATGCAAAAATTAATTTTCAATCTGTCACATAGGATTAATTATTGTCACTGCAGTTGTTACTGATTGTATATTGCTTTAAAATGAGTTCTAACATTGATTATTTAAATAGAAAAGCAGATTCGCGGTTAATACCGCAAAAATTCCTGTCAGATCAATAATTAAAAAGTTGACATTTTGACTCGGGTTGTAGTTGTTGCCATGATAACCTTTAAAACACGCGCGTTTTTAAAAGTTCGATTTAAACACTCTGAGGCGTACTTTAAATAAGAAAAATAGGGTGCCAATAAAAAAAAAATTTATTACTCCACCAGTGGCGTCCCTGCGAACATGTCCTTTGATATTCTTCACCAAAAAAGGTGTACTGACGTTTTTCCATTTGGATATTTTTACTGATTAGCTTGGTTAATTCTACATGAAAACGGCCTCTCGAGTTTTTCTCGTCAGACGCACGGTTCTTAATTGAAACAATTAAATCATCCCTTTAGCACAGAAGATTTAAGAGAGTGAATAGTTGCCTCGTGTGAAACAATACGGAACACGCCGAGAATGTTTGAACAAGTGCGCAGTTCGATGTGAAGACGGCGGAAGTATGCCTATGCCTATTAGGTGAAGGTAGCCATTTCCAACAATTTTTATAAAACAAAATTTATCAGTATCAGTGGTGGTAATAATTAGTTTCAATTTGAATTTAATTGTTTTAATGAAGAACTGTGCGTCTTAAAATATCTACAAGGAAAAATGTAAGTGGCTTACCACTTTTTAGGTGAAAAATATCAGAGTACGTGTTTGCAGGGACGCCACTGGTGAAGCTATAAAATAGCTTTTTTAACTCAAATATGTGGTTTTATATTCTATTAACACATACCAAAATTGAAAAAGATATCTACTTTCTATTAAAATATGACGGTTAAAGAAGTAAAATTGAACACTTTGTAGCAAAAAATTTAAGCCGTTACGGACATGTGTTCATATTATGAACTTTTCTTCATAAAATGAGCTAAGGAATCACACCCTGAAATTAAGGAACACTCTGTATATCAGTCAGAGGCGCTCTGAGCCAGAGGTTATAGTAAGGATATTTAAAACCACTTAATATAGGACAGTAAAAAAAATCGCTGGTAACACCAAAAGTTATTTCAGTCAATAAGTGCTGGAACAGTCACGAGGGGGACTCTGAAAGTTGTGACAGGAGGGGGCTTAAGCAATTGTGGTGTCATAATACATGAAAATAATTTATGGCTAATATTGTGATTATTTATTATCAGTATCCTTGATATTATTAATTTACGTAATAGTGTGACGTGACAGACAGGGATGGGGCGGACGAGATCGGGCACTGTGAAAATGTGTGACACAGGGTGGGTGGGCAGGTGGTAAAAAATTAGCAAAAGACGCGTGGCATCATTTATGAATGATCCTTAATTACTATTTTTTTAATTTATAATTAATTTTTGTTATAAGCAATTTACCAACAGTCAAGGAGTAGCACTACAGGAGATTTAAATTATTAGAAAAATACATAATAACCAAAAAAAATTATAAAATTCATTCAATAAATTAATATTAATATAGCTTATAAGAAATTAAAATATTACATGAAACAAATTTAAAGATGAATGATTGGTCTAATGGTATATTAAATGATCATAAGATTTACAGTACTACTAAGTACTGCTCCCTGTAAGTTGTTATCAACGTCGCGCCGCGTTCGTTTCGATGGCAAGGCGAGTTATAGGCCTAAAACACACTAGGCGGTTTTCGCCGATTCGGCCGCCGAATCGGCAGCCGCCTGTTACAACACACACTAAGCGATTAACCACTTGTCGTAGGAAAGCAACGTTGTCACTGTTTTCAGTAGTGCTGATAATACAGGGACAAAAATGAATTTGTCTGACTCAAAGAAAGAATTAATTTTGTTAGGTTTATTATACTGTCCATCAAAAATAAAAAAAAGAAATCATAGGCGCATCGGGGAACATCCTATTGTTAAAGAACTCGAAACAAAAAGTTTATTTAATACTACATTTAATGACATTTTTCAATTTCATTAGAATGTCGAAAACATCATTTTACGAATGACTGTATATTTTGGAAAATGGTTTAATAAAGAAGAATATCCGAATGAGAAACAATATAATAAAACAGTATAATAACTACTTCTTCCCAGTTCTTTTCTTTTATTTCTGTCACCATAATTATTGTTTCTCATATCCCGTATAGCAGGTCGTTCTTGAATTACCTTTATTAATAGTTCAGTATCAGTAATGGGATCTATTTGCAAGCTCAAACCACTCGACAAATAAGTGAATGTGTGAACAGGTCCATTTGTTTATATTGCAGCATACGCCGCTCGAAGCAATAAAAACGATTCGGCACATGAATCGAACGACGATACACGCGGTGGTGGATGCTGCTTTCTCGCAGCGCGTCATAGTGTGAACAGCTCCATTTGTTTCTATTACAGCATCTGTCGAGTCGGCTGCCAATTCAGCGAAAACCGCCTAGTGTGTTTTTAGCCATAGTTCACGTTTAGCTTTAAACCTTTTTCTGCTCGGTCTATAATGTGTGCTATCTCTGAAACATTAGTAGCACGACTTTTCTAGAAGCTGGAAACTTGTAGAAGATGGATCGAGTTTTGCTACATTATTCCAGATACTGCACTAGAAGGTTTTTTAAATACATCTACAAACAGTTAGATGAGGGTAAATATGTTATGTCGCTGTTTTTCGATTTATCGAAAGCTTTAGATTCGGCAGATAGAAATATACTGTCCAAAAAATTAGAAACCATCGGTATATGAGGATGTCTTCTAAGTTGCATTAACTCCTAAATGGAAAATCGGAAATTAGTAGTAACATGAAGTGAGTGCCAATCGAATATCCAAGATCCTATCACTTGTACCTATTGTACGTGTAAAGTGGGTGCAAGAACTCTTGGTGCCTGTGCTCATGTTGCTAGTGTAATATGGTACTTAGGTTATCCGAGACACCAGCAAGCAGTGAAATACCCATCATATTAACTTATGTATTAGATGCTGCAAATAGGGCTGAAGGGCCTCAAATAATACCGTAATAATTATTATTTTGTTTAAAAGTTATTGTTTTGGACCATAGTTTTGTCAAAATGAAACACCGGCAAGAGACAACCGGCAAGAACCTAACTAATTGATACTTAATATTCTTGTTAAAAATACTAGAGTAATCTGCATATTTATAATTTCAAAATGCTTACTTTTAAGACAATAAAATATAATCATACAGGTAGTTCGGAATTTTTCATAAATTTTTATCATTATCGGTGGACCTCTGGAAAAGCGATCAACACCTCCCCCCCCCCCAAAAAAAAACTCCAATGTCTAAAATAATATATACACGTTTTTTTAACACCAAATAATAATAGGCATGTTTTGCAGGAAAGTATGACGCTAAATCTCACAACTGATAATTCATATTTTGAACCGAATTTTATATGTCACCCTGTATAGCTAGGTCAGTCCAATTGAACAAAATGCTATATTTTGACAGCCCCAACAACATACTAACATTTCAAGAAATTCTGTCGGTGTTTGAAAACTTGAAATTCCCTTAGAGGTGTGAGATGACCTTTGTTAATATACTGTTTGTACATGCGTGTATTTCAAATAAGTACCTACATAGAGTAAATTTTTGTATTATAAAAAGCATGGTGCGTTTAACGATCAAGGAACAAATGAGTAGGCAGAGGAGAGGTTGGAAATATTGCCAGATACTATAGAGAAGCCGCTGCTGAATTTAACGCACAGCATCCTGAGCAGTCCTTTCTTGTTCGACATAAATTGGTGGCAAACATCATGAATAATTTTAAAAACACAGGAAACGTATTTAAATTAAGAAAAAAAAATATAACTTAAAAATTGGACAATATCCAGACGAAGAACATATTTTACAATATTTTAGACAAAATCCAAAATCTAGTGTAAGACAAGCAGCAGTAAATCTTAACGTAAGTAAGGACCGAGTTTGGCGTTGCATAAAAAGAAATAGGCAAACAGCTTTCAAGCCAAAAATATTGCATACTTTAGAGGATGGGGATACACAAAGGAGGTTAAATTTTTGTTTGTGGGCACAGGATGAGTTTTTGAATAATACTAATTTTATGAAAAATATAGTTTTACTGATGAGGCAACCTTTATGACAAATGGAGTAGTATCCTCCCAGAATTGTCGCTTTTGGGCTAACAAAAATCCCAAATGGGTTATCAATACCAAACGGCAATATGTTTCTAAAGTCAATGTTTGGTGTGGCATATGGAATGACCAGATCATTGGGCCACCCTACGTCCTAAGATTAAATGGGGAGGCCTTTGTGAATTTGTTGCGGGATGAAATTCCCCGTTTCTTAATGATCTGCCACAAGATGTTAGAGAAAACCTACATTATTAACTTCATGGTGCTCCACTTCACAACGTTGGAAGAGTGTTTTTAGAAACTGATTTTCCGGGCAGATGGATATGTCGTAGAAGTCTAGTTCAGAAGTTTCCCCCGAGGTCTCCCGATCTCACACCTCTTGACTTCTATTTGTGAGGTCATTTAAAAAATAATTCGTACAAGAACATACCCGTGGTCAAGAAGAATTAGAGAAGAGAGTTAGGCAGGCATGTGCTCAAATCACTTCTGCTGAGATTCGAAAAGTTGTACGTCATGCGAGAAGAAGAATTGAACAATCTGTTCGTAATGATGGTAGTTTTATAGAAATGGAAAGAGTCGTTTATTTAGTTCCCTATTATTATTATAATTTTCGTGTTTTCGATCTTACATTATTTTTAAATATAATATTTATATTCGAATCTTTGCATTACTTATTAAAAAATTAAGGATTTTCTTTCAAATCCAAACCACACTAGTAAAATACATTGTTCTGAATAAAAAAACGAGAATATTTTTTTCAATTTGGGTAACCGTTTTGCAATAAAAATGTTTTTTTGGTTGAAATTTATTTTTGGTCACCTATATCTCAACCATCTTTGAAACCATTATAGCGAAATTTTGTACCAAGGGGTTTTAAGGGTGCTGAGTAAAAATCTCTGACTAGATTTTTTTTTTAAATCGCTAATATAGATTCTGCACCCTTACGTTAGTCTATGTACAAGTACAAGTATGCTAATGATGATTTTCAAATTTTACTACGACTTTAAGTTCTAATCGGAGGCAGTGATCAACTACACACATTTAAAAAAAAAAGATGCACTAGCAGTTTCGGAGATAGAAGTGTGGCTCCACAAAACTTGCGACACACTGTAAATAAAATAATTCACGTTTTTATATTTTCATAAAGATTAATTAATTTTTGTTGAACATACGCTGATTTTTTATTTAAGCGCGAAGTCATTACTACGGTCGAGGCAAGAAAATCGTGTTTTGCTGAAAAAAAGGTCGTTTTGAAATTCTTTATATAATCATATTATTTTAAAATTGTAATCAGAAACTTCAAACTATAATGTGAAACTATGCCTTCAGTAAAACACGCATTAATCTCGGCTGCGGTATACGATATAGTGCTGTCGATTATATGACTTGCTTAAATAAAAAACTTAAATATCTTGTAAAAAGGAGTTTTTGAAGGCCCTGATTAAGAATACTTTACTAGTTTTTTTCCAAAAAAATCGTTAATACTTTTTTGAAAAATTGATTTTTCAAACCCCCTTGAAATCGCACGCTACTGACATGTATACGGGTATACAGGAGTGTGGCGATCTTAAATGGGTCACGCTGTATAACAACAATGCAAACAAAACAGGTCTAAAAAATTTGTTATGCCAAAAAAGTATTATTACACCATGCTATGGCGTAGGCCGAAACACATGTTCATTTAATAACCTATAACCAAAGTCATAGCCTTTAATAGCCTCTAATAGAGGTCGACAAACCATTTACACCCCTTTACATAAAAAAGAACATAAATCCAATTGCACAGACAGCGTTTAATTACTCTCATTTGAATATTCAACAAATAAAAAAGCAGTTGAACCCACGTAGATCACGGAATTAGGCAAAGGACCTTTTCCTTACGTGATCTGCAAAAGCTAACACACCGCTCGCGTGCTGGGTATTAAAGAAAAAATCAAGGACTTAAGATGTGACCTTGGATAAGGGTGTAAGAAACGCTAGGTTTATTTAATGGCGGCGATATCTAGACACTTAATGAAGCTTTAAGTTTATTTCTGTGGAAGTAACCCATGATTCATTATGAGTAATCCTTGAAACTGAAGTTAATGTATTCATTTTCGGTGGAAATATGACGAAGCTTATTGTATGCGGACAAAGGTGAATATTTATTTATTTAAATCCCCAAATGCGGCTTTTCTAGAAACGTACAGTGACGATTCAGTTTTTTTGTTATCTGCTTCTTTGTTAAAATTTTTGCCGAATCTCAATTTACAAAAATCCAATCCAGTCCAGTCGATAAAATAACAAATACACCAGAAGCTCGCAAAAAATGTTATCTGAGAATTTTCTTCCGTAACTGTTAATGCAAGGATTAAACATCACAAAACCACAAAATATTGTTCTGGGGATGCCGCGCAACCCCTCAAAAACCATCCCTTTGGTAGAAAGAGCCTTATTTTACTGAAAACTCGTTAACCGTTGAGGATTTTAAAAAATTGCTCATTATGAAAAAGAAAACTTGACTAATTGCCTAAAAAAAAGTCCTTTTGTAATTTTCTTGTATATGCCAGGTTTTCGAGAAAATCAATACTGACAAAAATTGCAAAATTTCTATTTTTAATGCGCGCGAATTTTCGTTTATTTGAAATTTTTTTGCGTGCAGGCCGCACGCAAAAAATTGAATTGCTCGAAAATCAAACAAGCTAGGAAGAAAAATCAAAATAGGTTTTAAAGGGGATTTTAAATACTCTCTTGTGTTCCCATTTTTGAGGGCTATTGATATTTATTATTATATAAAAATAATAATAGTAATCAGTTTCATGTCATTAAAAAAAACTGGTAATGGGGACCGCCTAGACAAACAAAAAACCTTTATGATTTTTCTCTCTAGGAGCACTTTGAAAAAAAACTGACCTAGGTCAACGTTTTTAATATTTTTTTTAAAATATTAATGTAGAAAATAATTGACAACCACAGCTTTTCTTGGTCAATGAACTTGTAGTTCCCAGTTATACAACTTTTAAATTGTCATAAAAGTGCACAGGCCTTGGATCATCGACCGCCTTTGATGGGCCGCCTCAGCCGAACTGAGGAAATTATAAAGAGGTAAATAATTCGTTATCTTTTCCTGCACAACTGCAAGCAAATAATGGCCGTAGAAGTTTAAATAGAGCATTTCTTTACATCTATGTCTTTTAATTTGGAACAAAATATTGGATTAATGTTTATAATTTAGAATATTTAAATGTGATTTATTAACGTTTGTAACATAAAAATTAAAAGCTTACCACCTAAGTAAATTATTCGAATTCTGCATCCTCATCAATACACAGTTCTCTACGTCGAATTAAGGACATACGTACTCCGTTCAACACTAAACAATATACTATCAACTAACGTTGTCAATAAAGAAAAATAAAAGAAAAACTTGGTCCAAAATCCAAACCGGAATACAAAAAGAAAGAACAAGTAAGTTGCCTCTGTACGTAATCAAAAATTTAACGACTTGAACGGTAAAGTCAATAAAATAAATCTTCACTATAAATACACAGCGACCCGAAATTCAAAAATAACAAAAACAACGAACGTCAGGTTGGACGTGTGTACATAACGAAACACCCACAGAAACTAAAATATTCCACGGGAGAGTCAGAGTATAGTTTTCTTCAGATCAGATATACTAAACACTCAGAAAACGCTGCCGACATTTTATAGCTGTCTACACAAATATTGAATATCATAGGCAAAGACACGCGTGAAGATCTAAACCTACCTCAATATTTCAGCAGTTCTCAAAGGATTTTATTGAAAATTTGCGAAATTTTTGTTTATTTTTTTTCTCCAAAACTATGAACTTTAGACCCCATGTAATATAAGGTTTTTTTGTTTGTCTTGTGGTTCCCTACCACCGGTTTTTTTAATGACATGAAACTAATTACACTCTGTATAATATAGTTATCTTTTAATTTTTTGTGCACCTAACTATTCACAAGCCCATAAAAATAAATGACTCTAATATAAGTTATAAATGCATTCATTATCTGTTAGTTCAAGGTAGTACTTCAATGCAGAAAAAGTTAGGAATAAAAACATTCATATTTACAAATTTAGCAGCATGTTAAAGTTAGCCAAAAAAAAATCCAAAAAAGGCTGCATATTCAATTTTTTGCTGATATTTTTTTTATACAATTTTTTAACTATTAAATGATTAGAAACAATAGTTATATGATACATAAAATAAAACAAAATTGAGCTAAATTTTCAAGATGTTTGAGTATTTTTTTATTTTTAGGAAACAATAAAAAATTGGCCAAAATTTGGCTAACTTCAACATGCTGGTAAATTTGTAAATGTGAATATTTTTATTTTTATTCCTAACTTTTTTTGCATTGAAGTACTACCTTGAACTAAAAGTTACTGCATTTATAACTTATATTAAAGTCAGTTATTTTTTATGGGCCTGTGAATAGTTAAAAGTGCAAAAAATCAAGAGAACTATATTATATTGTTATTTTTATATACTAATAGATATCAACAGCCATCAAAAATGGAAACGCAACACAGTATTTTATATCCCCTTTAAAACCAATTTTGAATTTTCTTCCTAGCATGTTTGATTTTCGAGCAATTCATTTTTTTCTATCGGTCGCGCGCGAAAAATTTCAAATAAACGAAAATTCGTGCGCATTAAAAATACAAATTTTGCAATTGTTTTCAATATCGATTTTCTCGCAAACCACGGCATATACAAGAAAATTACAATAGGACTTTTTTTTAGGCAATTAGTCAAGCTTCCTTTTTTTATGATGAGCAATTATTTATATCTTCAACCGTTAACGAGTTATCAGTAAAATAAAGCTTTTTTCACCGAAGGGGTGATTTTTTGAGGGGGGTTGCGCGGTTCCCCCAGAACTGATATTTGTGGTTTTGTGATGTATCATCCCTCTACTAACAGTTACAGAAGGAAAATCTCAGATAACATTTTTTGTTATGGAAATCTATATAATTATTGGACTAATAAGAAAATGCTGCCACTAACATTTACATAAACATGATTTTTAATATCGGCGACTTCGCCATTTCATAGCATATGAATACATATTTAATTTACACTTATCTGTTTATTACTATTACATTTTCACAATTCTGTTTCGTTTAGTTATTACCTTCCTATTATTTACCTATATGTGTAGCTAATTTTGTACCGTTTAGTTCCGGATAGATTGCGCAGAGCCGTTGCCTACAACAGAAAACGAGTGCTGTTTCCGGCTAACTATTCAACCGTCAAGTAAAAATCGAAGGATGCTGCGACTAGATAATCTACATGGGAACCACTGAAATAAGCTCATATGGTCTCTGGATGTTTATCAAGGATTCTTAGTGTTGTTATTTATCTATATACAGGGTGTTTCGAAAGGAACTGTACATACTTTTAAGGGTGATAAGGGTTCCCTTGCATATTCACTAACAAATTTAGAAACTTTTCTGTAGTGTTTAATTACTGCGATACAGGGTGATAACCTACGTAAGGGCAACACATTTTTTTAGCCAGAACTTACTACTTATCAGAATTTGTATGTAAATAGCACATTTGATAAAAATGAATTACATAATTGAATTAAATCTTACTTATAATTATTGTTTTTATATAATTTTCTATGGTATTTTAATTCTGCCCGATTGGTAATTTTATAGGGTAAATAAACATTATTTGCCAATTCCTGAGAAAGTTTAAAGAGGCAGTGTGTTAGAAACTATTACAGATAAAAAGGTGGCGTTAGCGATTAGGGCTGCTATTATCATACAGATTGTGAAGTGCCAAATTATTTAAATGTTGTTTTCATGAACTTATATTCTAAGGGATTGACTATTGCTAACTGCCAAAAAATAAACATACAAAAATAATCTATTTAATATTTAATTATAATCGTTATATTATTTTTTAAGTTATGTATACAAACTAAGAAACATATCTGCTGAGCACATCAGAAATGCCCGAAAACCACAGTGGCTTTCATAGTCGTAGATGTATTAACATTCAGCTATAGTGACAGGTTACATCCGAGTTATTGACATGAAAAAATATCTCTTGCAATTCAGTGAATTTATAAAATATTTGTGATATTTTAGGGTTTTTCTTAAGAGTTTCAAGTCGGTCAAAAATTGAGAATTTAGATTCCTTATTAACGTTTATTTACAATAAATTACACAAGCACACAAAGTGAAAAAAAGGTACTTTTGAGGAGAGTATAATTCCCGAATGGCTGAATCTGATACCGCCGGCAGAATTGCTCCACCATATCAGGATTTTTCCCTAACCTCAAAAAATTGCTAAAAATCAGTGAAAACCTTAATTGAGGCTCAAAATACAGGAGGATATCATTGGTGCTCAAAAATACACGACTGTTGTTTCTAATTTTAAAATAGATGCAAAGAATTCTCGTTCTTTAATTATGGCGAAGGCGCGGGTGTCAAGAGTTAAAATTTCCAAATGGGGAATCCAATAGGGCTGCCATAATCGCAAAACTTTTGCAGATGTACATGAAACTAAACCACTGGAAAGTGTGGGTAAAAATGTTTGAAGAAAATTGAACCGCCTTTAAAAAAACGGTTTCTAAATATTGTAAGGTAAAATTTCATCCTCGTTCAATTAAATGTATCGGTGAAAAAATGAACAAATAACAAAATCGAACTTATTTCCAAAACTACTTATAAACGTAAATAGTTTGGAAGCACTCTATGAAGCCGATTTAAAGCCTTCATAAGAGTACAGGCGCCCATCTAGAGAAGGGCCTACATGCCTCTTTTTAAAACTACTATTAAAACTTTCAAGTTTTAATGAATTATCTAAAGATTTACTCTGAGAGTATCTGAATAGTATTATAAAACCATACTTGGTTTAGGATAGGCACTATATCAATACTTAAAAGACAAACAAATGCTTTGAGCGGACTTTTGTATTTAATGAAATAAAAGTAAATGCAAATAAATCTATTCTACAAGCTCTGTGGGCCGCTATAGTTATATATAAGTTATAAAATGGACAATTGGTGACTACTAAGAACAATTCAGAAAAACAGTTAAAGATGGACTACTTGAAACATATTCTTTATAGGATTTTGCAAACAGTGGAAAGAAAAGCTATCTATGAGAACTAAAGGAAAAACTATATATAAAAATATTAATGAAATCTTTGCATTGTTTCGATAATCTGACTTCTGGTTATGCTAACAAGTAAAAATTCTTATTTGCCATTCTCATTTTAACACTAGCATCCAACCTACGGCTAAGCAGGCTAAAGTAGTATCTACATGATCCCCTACGATATGTAAATTCAGTTAAAAATGAGAACAAAGGCCTGAAATTAATTTATTTACGTACCTTGTCTTTAAAAATTTTTTCATTCTGATGAATTACATTTTCATAAAATCTCATTCAGTTTCTTGGAAATGCTTAGCCTTTGAAACGTTTTTTGTCCTTATTGTAGACTCATCAGAAAAGCCTAAAGCCACTCATAATGATGTTCCATGCAAAACTAACACAATATCCATAAATAAGTATAAAATAATTATAATTGACATTGACTGATAAAAAAACAACAGATCTTCACCTATCTATTAGCTAACTAGGATTGGAGCCTATATACTCTATGCATGATTAAAAGTGAATTATTTATTATTTGTTTGCTTATAGTAATGAAACATATTCTTTATAGGATTTTGCAAACAGTGGAAAGAAAAGCTATCTATAAGAACTAAAGGAAAAACTATATATAAAAATATTAATGAAATCTTTGCATTCTTTCGATAACCTGACTTCTGGTTATGCTAACAAGTAAAAATTCTTATTTGCCATTCTCATTTATAATTATTTTATACTTATTCATGGATATTGTCTTAGTTTTGCATGGAACATCGTTATGAGTGGCTTTAGGCTTTTCTGATGAGTCCACAATAAGGACGAAAAACGTTTCAAAGGCGCTCAAAAGTACATGACCCTTATATAATTATATGTGCCTGTGTAATTAATTGCAGATATCAATTGTAGACTTTTACATCAATTTTAAAATTAGCGGCGTTTTGTTCTTAGTTTTGAGCAATCTAGCCAAGTGTCTGTGAACAGCAGTTTCCTTTGGATATTTTATATTATCGGTAATATTTTATGTGAAATGAAATCTACCATGTAATGTAGATATTTGTGCCCACGTTTGTGCTATCAATAATAAATGTTTGAAGTTCGAGAAAAAGGATATTTTATATTATCGGTAATATTTTATGTGAAATGAAATCTACCATGTAATGTAGATATTTGTGCCCACGTTTGTGCTATCAATAATAAATGTTTGAAGTTCGAGAAAAAGGATGGATTCATCCTCTATTAAATTAGAGAAATATTTGTCATATTGGTAAGTGGGTATATCTTAATATGAAATGAATATGTGGGTCCTATTCTCTGACTGACTTGTAGTCAATATTATTGGAAGAAGTCTTAATTTATAAGTAAATACAAGATTATTTTCAAAGAAGTGTGAAGAGCTAGCTATTGTTCTTTATAGCTAATTAGGATTGTCTTTTTAGCTTGTCACTGTCAAATAAATAAAAGCATAATTTTTGCATTGCTTTGTATTATGGAGATTTCGGAGGAAAATAAACCTGTACCTATGTGCAACATTATATAAAAAGTGCAGTAAGTCGGCTCCAGTTTAGATCATTTATTTAAGCGAATTATAGTTTATTAGATTTTATTTCACATTTTGTTTAAAAAATCCATAACACTAAAGATACTACAAGACATGTTCAAACATGCAATTATTTGTTGATGTTTGGAGTTTTATAGTTTACCACTTAATGTTGAATACAGATTGTATATTAACTGTGATAAGTACGTCATGAGGTACCCTGTATATAAAATAATAATTGGGCCAAACAAATAGACATTTGTTTTGTTAACCCTTCAACATATGTGTATAGTTGTATTATTCTACGTTTATTGACGGAGAAAAATTATATGAACGTGTGATGTTAAGATCATTAGCAGGAAGTTTCAGTTTATTATATTTCTTGATTGTAAATATAGTAACATCAAGAATACATCGTTCAAAAATAAACAAACTTTTTAGGAGTTCAACAACGTTTTTGTAAGACATTGTTGTGAATTCAATTACATTTTAATAGAGAGATGCGCTTAATATGTTTTATCAATACCTCCGCTTTCTTGATAGAAACCATTATTAAAAGGAGTTTACCGTTTTTATATTATCGATTGAACCAAATAAACAGTCTAGGCCTATTTATACCCACTAAATCTGTTGCTTTTTATACTTCCTGGTTGGTATAATGACTAGTGGTTTTATAATTGTTTAGGGGTCTTTTATAATTAATGTATACTGAATGGCTTAACGACATTTAAGCACTAGATATCATTTTTCGTATCTGCTTGAAATTTTCATCGTTTAAACTGGTGAAGTTAAGTGCTCTGTGAAGTTGCCCTCCCCCCCATTTGTTGAAATTAAGACATTTTTCAATGTGAATCGTTTGCTCGTTGCTTGGAATAGAAGAAACACAGATGGGGTTGAAATTGATAACAGCCCCACCACAATTGAATTTTTCAACCTTCAGTGCCCAGTTCATATATAAGTAGCACATTTCTTCGTGCTATTCGTTTGCTCGTTACCTTATGAGCTCTTTTCGTTTCCTTGTCAATTTTAATTGCAATATCGACAAAAAACGCGAGTGGTGCAATCAAAACGCCCTCAGAAAACGATTATCTCCAGACTCGCAAACGACGAGCAAACGAACTGAGCAACCCCATCGAGCAATTGTGGTATATTAAGGGTAGACGACTTAGAAATTATCAACCCTTACCTGCCTACTTTGATGACGTGTAATGTTTATGTTCTTAAATTTTTACATTAAACTGGAGTTCTTTAATCTTTAACTGTGTATCTGTGTATCTCATTGGAAAACAGAAATAATAACGTGAATCAAAAAACAAATTATTCAGGAAAGATGGGACCACAGTTTGATTGTAGAAGATACCCTCTATTGTAGCTGGTGCAACCCATACAGTGTTTCAAGTTTTGTAGGGAAAACTTATAATCACTCTTACACCCTACCCTGTGTGTACTTAAAACGTTAATTTGAATGATAATTACTACAACGGCGTCGATACCGAGGAATAAATTCAAAATTCAAAAGAAATATAATCAAAATTAGTTTGGCGCTTTGCAAGAAAATTAACTTTGAAATTGTGGCTAATTTTTACTGGTGCGTTAATTTTGATATATACATGATGAACCAATAATAATAAGCCCTAGTGCAGGGGTAGATTCTTACAGGGCGTCAAATTATTTTTTTGTTTTTTTTTTGCAATAACTCTACAGCCTCTTGACTGATCTTCGCCAGATTTGCTAGAGGATTTTTTTTTATTTTAAGACAAACTAATTTATGTATTACATCACGTTAGATCACAGGACCTGTATCTGATGATGAATTTTTTTCATGTTTTTTTTTTTTACGAAACTTTGTGGTGCTTCTGACCAGAAAATCCAATGAGGGCGTTATTTCCACGTATAAAAGGTTCACTTGGTAGTACAGCGTAAACTCTTTCTCACTTTCTTATGAACTAATGGAGTATTTTAATGGTATTGAGATAAATACATAAATCAAAAGATTGTGTAAAATAAGGATCTAATCTTATTAGAAGACCAAAAAATAACATAAAAGTTAACTTAACGACATTAGTGTTTATTGTATAAACTTTCCCCCCATGCAAAAACCCCATTGCTGCAACTTAGAGTAAATTTTCGATATGGTCTCCACCTACTTCTACGCCATTTCTAATTCTTTTCATAAAAGATTTTCTTACATTGAAAAATACATTTTCCTGTCCTCTAATAAAATTGGCTGCGTTTTGTATTTTCTCCCAGAGTTCTTCTCTTGAATTGATAGTATTTGCATAGACTAAGGACTTCATATGTCTCCACACATAATTAATAACCAAAGGATTATAATCACGACTCATTGGTGGCCAAGCAAACTCACTTCCTCGACCGATCAATCTGCGTGGGAAAGTTTTATCCAGATAATTCCTGACTTCAATGGAGGAGTGAGGGGGAGCTCCATCTTGCATAAACCACATTCTGTTCCGTATGTCTAGCATGAAAGCATGTAATATATCAGCAAGAGTAATTTGAAAAAAAAAAACAGATAAGACTGTCCATTTAAATTTGGAGGAAGGACAAATGGTCAATAACTGATCGCCGATAATACCACACCAAACGTTAATCTTAAATTCGTGCTGAAATTGCCATGACAGAACTAAAACGTAACCAAAGCACACTTTTCAATAAATGCACTTTGTTTCATTAAATTTGAATTTGTCTTTCAAAAAATTCAAATGTTTAACGGCAATTTCCTCGAAGACGGTTTGAGTTATCAAGTTCTACCAAGTGTACCTCTTATACGTGGAAATGACGCACTCATCAGATTTTCCGGTCAGAAGTACCACAACGTTTCGTCCAAAAAAATATGAAAAAATTCATCATCAGATACAGATCCTGCGGCGCCCTCTGTTGATCTAACGTGATGTAATATATAAATATGTGCTACAGGAACAGGTCACTCCAGAACCTTGAAGACGTACCTGTAGCTAATAGCAATAGCAAACATCTAGTTATGTGTCGTAACAGGAAATTTTTAGTCTTTTATGCAAAAATAGTACCTCCCTCTTTGCATTCTTAAAGTACTTGCGAGCACTAAGCACTAAGCCTTTTGATATAAATGTCACCGGTGCCGGTGCAGAGGTTATTTGCCATTAATATACTAACTATATCAATTTTATAGATTCCAGAGATGTTATTTTTAGAAGTTAAAAGAAGAATAGAAAAAATCCCATTTTTGCTCACTAAAATATTCTAGCCATCTATCCTATTCCAGACAGCGTGGGATATTTTTAATGTCATAACTTTTATTCTTATTATTGTGATTTGCATTATTTGTCATCATCAACAATGGGACTGTATCTCTCCACAAAATCTAAAGCAGGGCATAAATTTGAACGCACTTCATTAATGCCAACATCCAATAAACCTTGAGATATATTTTTAAATGAAAATACCATAGCCTGGATCTTTTAGCCACATGCGATAGCGAGATTCATAAAATAAGCACTTTATTTAACATAAAAATTTATATATGCTGCAAAAGCTAAATGCGAAAACGACTATGCACAGCTAAGAAAAACACATACAATTTCGTAGAATAAGTGGGTCTCTCTAAGGAGGTCAAGCAGGAATAGTGGTGTATTATGTCCACTCTTGCGTGCTCGAAAAACGGAAGTAATCAACCAGAAAAATATTGAAGAAGTGGGTTTTTTTATTTCAGCACTCGCAGAGGAGTGCTTGATTGGGCCGCTGGAATTAATGATTTTTAAATAAAAAGTAATACTAAGTAAGCGTAAAATTTTATTAGATCCTTTGAAAATAGCGTTTTTATAATACTTTGTTACTCGTATGTGAGGCCTGGGAATTTTAAATAAATTTTATGACATCGTTAATCGAGATTTTTCAAAGTTCAGAAAATGGAGATAAGAGTGATATGCAAATTAGCACTCGAGGAAGTGCATTCCTCCTAACACATTACTCTCATAAATTTAAATTAAATAACTAAACAATCATGTAGATGATTTGTAGTAGCTTTTCTACTTGCTGATTTGTTTTTTAAAAGTATATGTGGCTACAGTTTGATGTCTACAAGAAACATGTTGCCGGTTGTAGTTGTAAGAACGTTCTATACACAAAATTATATATCTGTTTCATTAGTTTCTCCTATATTTAGTTGTAGGAATGTTTTAACAACTTCTTTAAAAAAATTGGTACAGGTATTTATACATAACTTCCCTCTTTATTTATACAGAGTAGTCTAAAAAACTACTAATTAAGAAAAGACTGTTTAGTGTGTCTATGAATTTCTCCTTGTGAGGAATATTTAATTTATGATAAAATTAGTGGACAGTATTTTATAACGATTTATTTAACAATTAACAAAAGCTTACAAAAATATTAACGACTGAACTGTATGATTGCTGTGGCTAGAGACTTGTCTTACTAAACTATTTAACTTAAGCATAAGTGGTGCGAGCCTACCCCAACATCGTAGGGGTGGACGCATAGATTGTGTCACATGTGTTAACTTAGTTTTACTTAAAGAACGGGCTCAATAATAAAGATTAAATGTTTGCAAGATGGATTGAACATACCGCCCGCCTTGAAAAACAATTTTTCAACTAAATAACTAAAAAATATAAATAAACCATGAAATTGTGTGTAACAATAAAAATATATGATAAATATTATCAGTTTATATTATCCATAGGTAGGGGACAAAGTTTGTTCACTGTCCGCTTTAGATTATCATTCACGGTTTTCACTAATACAACCCGCACTTTGTTGTCACTGCCGAAAAACACTTCCACAATTCTTCCAATTCTCCAGCGTAGAGGTGGCAGGCGTTCTTCCTTTATTACAACAGGACCTGCATAGTCTACCCTAATAAATGGTCTGTAATGATTGACTCTGTGATCGGGAAAATTTCCCATTAATTGATACATTCCAGTAGGTTTATTCCAGCATGATTGTAATTTAGCAATCAGTTGTGATAGCAACAGAGCTGCGCATAGCTCTAGTCTGGTCAGTGAGATTGATTTTAATGGGTCAACTATTCCTTTGGAGCACAGAAGATGTATGCCATGGTTGTCCGATTTGTCAGTGGTTCTAATATATACAAAAGCCCCATAGGCCTTCTCGCTGGCGTCGTAGAAGCCGTGCAGTTGAAGCTCTGTGAATGCATTAAAGAAAGTTACTCTTCGAGGTATTTGGGCAATGCTTGATAGTACTGTTCGTTTGGTGTACCTCGATTGTTGTGAAATATTTATATAGAATTTAGAAACATCTTCATTAGAATTCCATATCAGACCAAGAGTTTTCGCAGTTTCCGATTTATCGTGTGGCATCAGGTAATTTTCGATATCGGGCTGTGGGAGGGGAAAGACATTTTGAGAATTTGTGCGCCATTTATGTAGCTTGAAACAACCACTCCTTAAAATTTGGGTAATTTCTTTGTGAATCCTAACAGCCTCCTCTTCGGTTTGTGCGCCCCTAAGGACGTCGTCAACATAAAAATTGTTCAAAATAGTTTGGACAGCATAAGGATAGTTTGACATATTATCTAATGCTAATTGCCTTAGGCACCGTACTGCCAAGAAAGGAGCCGATGTAGTTCCATACGTAACGGTAGAAAGTGTGTAAGTTTTAATTTTGTCATCAGGGCTATTACGCCATAAAATTTTGTGAAATTTAATATCATTTTGGTGGACTTGCACCTGACGGTACATTTTTTGTATGTCCGCTGTGATAGCAACATTATGAAATCTAAAACAAATTATTATTTCAAATAATTCCTTTTGAATGACAGGACCTTTCATCAGGGTATTGTTCAGAGATACTCCAGAAGCTGTGCGCGCCGAAGCATCAAAGACAACACGGAGTTTGGTTGTCAAACTTTCTTTCTTGAAAACCGCATGGTGTGGTAAATAGTCACCCGAATCGTCGTCCACGAGTACTTCTTGCATATGATTTAGTGTTAAATACTCATTCATGAAATGTATATATTGATTTCTTAGCTGAGCGTCCTTGTGAAATCGTCGCTCTAACGAATGAAACCGTTTTAGCGCAGTATCTTTGGAATGTGTTAAAAGATGTTTATTTTCCTTGAATGGCAATTTTACACGAAATCTACCATCAATCTTTCGAGAAAAAGTGTTTATAAAATGATTCTCGCACTCATTTTCTTGTGACATGACTGATTTGGGACAGATATTTTCTAGTTCCCAAAAACTCTTAATTTGGTTGCTTAACTTCTCATCAATGCTTAAGTTACATATTGCAACATTTGACATTTGTGAATTTATGTTGTATTGACTATGAACTTTACCTGCTATCATCCAACCTAACAAAGTTTTTTGCATAGTAGGTCCACCTTTGTCCAACTGTATCTGGCCTATGCAAAGTAAATTTAAATATACTTCTGCCCCAATCAACATATCAATTTTGTGAGATATATTAAATTCTGGATCAGCCAAATTAAGATTTTGTGGAATCTGTAATTGTGCGATATTTACATTAACAACAGGTAAATTATCTGTTACTTTTGAAATGACAAGAAATTTTAAGTTTGTGTGATAATTGTTGAATCGTGAATGAATTGTGAGTTCTACCGATTCAGTAACACGCGCTGGACTGTTGCCGATGCCTTTGATATACATCTGCTCTTGTTTTGGTTTCAAACCCAACACCCTACACATTTCTGATGTAATAAAATGAGATTGTGAACCCGAATCTAGGAGTACCCGACATGTGAATCGTTCTCCTTTGTTATTGAAAACATGTACAACTGCAGTTGCCAACAAAATGTGTGAATATGTGTTTTTTGGCAGACATGAAGTGTGTACATTTGAAAAATGGGCAGTCGAATCCAAGTTCGAACTGCTTGGTTGCTCGGCATTAAATTGTGTTATGGATGAATGTGATTCGATAGTATCTAAATGTAACAAAGTATTGTGCTTTCTGGAGCATTTCTTACAAGGCCCTGATTTGCATTGAGTTACAACATGATCCGCCGTCAGACAATTTAAACAGAGTTTTAATCGTTTTGCCTCTTTAATACGGTCCTGTGTGGACAAACCTAAAAATTTTTCACATGTATAAAATCTATGTTTTTGTTTACATATTGAACAACCATTTTGTGAATTTTGTGTCGCAACATGTGTCAATGGTTGTGATTTTTGTGAATTGAACCCTGAGCTGGGTTTATTAAAATTTGAATTTTTATAAGTATGCTGTGATTGTGAATGCTGATTTATATTTCTTTCTAACGAATTTAAAAAACTGCATTTTTGTTGTAGAAATTGACAAAATTCCGAATATGTTGACAACTCCTTTTTGGCAAAAACCTTAACCTCCCACTCTCTTGAGGACGTTTTGTCAAGCTTGGATGACAGTAATACAAGCAAGAAGAGCTCCAGTAAAATTTCATCCGTGTGTTTCATAGCCTTTAGTGACCTAACATGCTTTTGAAATGAGTCCAAAAACTGTCTCATACTTGAATAATTTTCTTTCGGAATTTGTGGAAGTTCAAATAATGCCTTTATGTGATTTAAGGTTATGGATCTCTTATCCTCAAATCTATCTTTAAGAAGCTGTAATGCTACTGGATAATTATTGTCTGAGGTTTCCATATCCTGAATGATTTCTAATGCCTCTCCCTTTAGTCCCAATTTGAGGTAATGAAGCTTTTGCATATCATCAAGTGTAATATTTTTATCAATTACCGACTGAAATAAATCATAATAACTACTCCATTTATCATATGACCCATCAAAGGTTGGAATATTGATTGGTGGAAGTTTTACTTGTGATTTAAAATCGAATGCCGTTTCGCTTGTTGGCTGACTACAAGACATAACATTTTGTGTATGTTTTTCTATTAATGCATCAGCTTTCCCCATCACATCGTAATAATTTACTTCAAAAACCCCTACGTCTTCTTCATCAATTTCACCGTGATCTATTTCTAAATTCATTCTTATGTCATCATATTCTTCAAGCAAATTTTCCAATTTAGACCTTCTCAATTTTAAATCATTCAGACTTGATTGTTCATTATATTGTGATAAATAATTTGTAAATCGTGTTAACTTTGATTTGATTGCACTACGTTTATATTTTAGTGCTTCCATCTCAATTTTCAAATAGGAAGAAAGGAAAAATAAAGGAATGAGATTCACTTACTAGATAATCCAAGATGCGTATTTAGTTACCTCGAGCCGTCCCTGTGCAATGCTTTCTATATTATGTGATGTTTTCCTGGCCGGCACTGGAGCTGCCGCGTGTGCTATGTGAAACTCCGCCCGCCTTGCCTCTCACGCCTCAACGCTTACCAATCTCCAGCTCCTCGAAACCGATGTCTTCTGCTGCGAGCCACTACGATGCTCCGTGTTCGCTTCTAACCACAACTACCTGCTTGTTGCCGTTGCTGCGATGTGTGCCCCAGAGGATCGCTGTATAGCTCGATGCACGAGATAGTTTCCTAAGCGTTCTTTGTTATTTTATGTGTGAATGTATGCTGTGTGCACTTTCACGTAAAATGTTTTTCACTTGACAACATAAAATGTTTGGTTAAAAAACAACCTGGCTTGTCTTTGTTGTTACTTGTGTGCTGTATACAACTACCACTTTTGATTTTTAACTGTTCTAACCACAAACAATAATCACTTTTCACTCGACACTTTTGTTTATACACTATGTACTTCACGTGATTTTAATCCGACTCGAATCATGGACCAATGTTTAGTGTGTCTATGAATTTCTCCTTGTGAGGAATATTTAATTTATGATAAAATTAGTGGACTGTATTTTATAACGATTTATTTAACAATTAACAAAAGCTTACAAAAATATTAACGACTGAACTGTATGATTGCTGTGGCTAGAGACTTGTCTTACTAAACTATTTAACTTAAGCATAAGTGGTGCGAGCCTACCCCAACATCGTAGGGGTGGACGCATAGATTGTGTCACATGTGTTAACTTAGTTTTACTTAAAGAACGGGCTCAATAATAAAGATTAAATGTTTGCAAGATGGATTGAACAAAGACATGGAAGGATAATAATCGGAATGTAGTTATCACTATTGCTACAAAGAAAACCTGATAACTTTTGGTTAAACAAATATACAGAGTGGTCATCCGACGAAAAAATAAATAATAGGTGCCAAATATTGCAGGCTTGCGTAAATACCTTTACAAGTTTCCACCACAGTTGAGTTATTTCTTAGGATGACCACCCTGGATATTTTTTATTAAAATAATAGTATAGCTTTGCCTTAACAATTGTGTTAACTATGCCAAATATTATTACTATTTGTCACATTTTCTACATTATGTATTCTCCTTAGGCGGTCCATCCACCCGGTTTATTTTTCAGGGAATGTCTGCTTATCTTATCGTAGTAGCGTCAAAGATTTACCAAATTTCACTGTTTTCCGTCAAATAATTTTTTACATAGAGTGCCAATAAACAGACAACAGATCGACAGACAGACAGATTGTTTGAATTGATATACCTTCATTTTCATAATCTACGTGATCTGAAACAAAAAAATCCGAAAAAATCTCGAATGGTGATTTTTTAGCCCAGCCAGTGAGGAAGTACAAAATAGGAGACTACACCCTGAACCACTAAGAAAATTAAATACCTAGGAGCATACCTAACGAATCAACTAGAAAGGAGGGAAACAGTAAGGGAAAGAATAAAAACGGTCTATAAAGTCACAAGAGCTCTACTACCCTTCATTGAGGAAAATAAACCACCATGGAGCCTAACCAAAAAGATATATACGACCATCATAATGCCTAAGATGACAAATGGAGTCAAAAACGCAACAAAGACAACGGCCAATAGAAGAAGTCTGAGAAGAGCTCAAAGGGACATTGTCCACCTGCTAGTAAAAACAGAAAAACCACAAAAACGACATAAAACGTAGAGGGAAAAACAATAATCAAAAGAATAGAATCATAAGCAATGAAATACTGGGGACACGTCGAAAGACGGGGCAAGACACACCTACTAAAGAAAGCGCTGAGACTGAACAGCAACAAACTGAAAATAGGGAGGCCATGCTGCACATGGATAACAACAATCGAGATGATTATGAATAAATTAGGAAAGGAATATACACACTGGGAAAGAACGGCAAAGTAAAAGACGGAATACAATAAAGATATAAGGATATACACACTGCCAGGTTCAGAAACAGAAGAAATAGAGAACTCAAAAGAAGAATAGGTAAGAAGAGGATCACAGACGGAAACGAAAAAGAAGCACCTCACAAACACCTACACTTCCCATCCCACCCTTCTCGCTGCTGGCAACAAGTATATCCAATGTCCAATCCAGCGTATGCAGCCGATTCGGCGGTATATAAAACATCCCGAATGGATGCCCGGAATCGGCAGCAATGCCCACCTTACGTTGGCAAATCAATCAATCAAATACTATTCGTCCCCTCGGCAAGCAAGAGAAGTAAAACGTTTAAAGGACTATTTGTTCTATAGTAATTTATAAGAGCTACCGGGAACCCTTTCTAGAATTATTATAAAACTAGCAGTCTTATTATACTCTTCGCAAATACAAAACGAAAAGTATATTGCATTCGGCACATTTCTAAAACCGGTAATATTGCTCGTAAAGAAAAATTTTCAAATCACTGTTTTGGTGATCGAATTCTGAACAACTTTCAAAATGTCCGTCCGTTCGTCTGTCTGTCTGGCCGTCCGTCCGTCCGTCTGCCTGTCTGTCCGTCCGTCACGTTTGTTTGTAAGCACGATAACTTAAGAACGAAAAATCCGATATTATTGAAATTTGCACAGTAAGTTAGTGTTAGCTAGAGGAAGAACTCTATTGTTTTTTAACAACAAATCGAAGTAATATTTACAAAAAGACTGCAAAGAGTATCCTATGGAATGTGCAACAATTATGTAACAAGTGTAGTAAATCAGCGAAGTATAACGTTAACTTGTTTAATTATGAGGTCTACTAAATATTCGTATGACAAAACCATATAGCATCCTTGGTGACAGATTTGTAGTTTTAAACGGTTTTATTGTGTTGAATAGAAGAACCTTGATATAAATAATGAATAGCAATTTTTTTTAGGCAAATAAAGTAGCTAGAAAACCATTTGAAAGATGAATGTGTGCCAGATTTTTTAGTAATATTGTGCTTATTATTAATGATCGTTTATAGTATTATTAATAAAATTCTTCATATAATTTGTTAATTAATTTTAAAAAGCACGTATGTGAAATATTAATAAATAAATATGTAAAACGCCGTTTATTTTAATTTTTGATTTAATTTTATTAATTTTAAACAAATTTGTTTAGTATTTCCCTCCAACATTCTTCTTATTCATATCGTTTTAGCAGACGATTTGTTGATATTATAACAGGCAATGTTATAATTGGCCTTCCTTTGCTAGCCTAGCGTTTTGAAGGTCGTCCACTTGCAATTTAAATTTCCCTGGATTATTTAGTTCTTCATATATTTAAGGCACATAAAAAACCTCAAAGCTTGGCTGCTGACGTATTGATGGGAGAGCGGGACATGTCATATATTCGTAGAAATTGGTAAATCAGAAATATAATGCATTATTTACCAATATAGGAATAGGATGCACACTTACAAAAATTTAAAGATAATTTACTTATAATGACTAAAAATGTATGTGCCAACCAAATTGCTGCATAGGCATGAATAATCGTTTTGAAGTTGCTTGAAAGCTCTAAAACATGCAATAATATGTAAAATCAGTGGTTGGGTACATATAGTATGCATACAAACTGCAAACAAAAGTACCTAACAGTGATTTGCATAATTTCATTAATACAATTTTATTTGGTTACAAGCAAAGTCGAATGTATGTCATTAAGTAACTTTTCTTTCATATATTTACCAATTATTTTCTAGTGCTTACGTGTTTACATAGTTAATATTTTATATGTAATTGTCCTATATATAACAATTATAATAGCGTTATACAAATATTGCATTTACTGTTACTATACTCTGTTTGGAAAGCACAGAGAGTAATAAATAAACCATGGGCGTACTACTATTTCTCATTACATGTATGCAAATTATACCAAAATTAATTATTAAATTAATGATTTAAGTTATTTCCAGTTCTTAATTTTGTTGCTGTATACATTATGTACTAAACGAAGGGGAGAAAATGTGAGAACTCGACAACTGTATTGTCGATAAATAAACAAAGCTAAAAAGTCTCCCACGATAACTTTATAAATAGTCATAGTAACCCCCAACAAGCTATGTGGAAAATTGAGCGCATCTATGATCTTATCCTCCATGTAACGTATATTATACTGGCTATCTAAGCGATTTCAGCCAGCCTCACCAATTTTATTTTACTCTAGTCACATGTCTGAAAGTATCTGATATAATTACTGGATTAAAAAATAAAAAAAGTAGAGATGCATATGACATCTCAGTTGATATTATAACAGGCATAAAGCATTCCATCTTAATTCCCCCCACCAATTTAATTAACATCAGTATAACAAATAGCATGTTTCCCTAGCCTTTAAAAATTTCAAAAGTAGTACCAGTTCATAAAAAAGATAACATTGATGATCCCTCTAATCACAGGCCAATATGAATTATTCCATGTATCGGCCAAATTTATGAAGTGATTCTGAAAAACAGCTTATCTAGAATGCAATAAACTTAACGTCAATCAGTTTGGTTTCCGAAATAAATTGTCTACAACACTTGCAATTGATAAATTGACATCTGCTATTAATGCTGGATTTGAAGAATCGAATATCGGTTCTCTGCTTTTAGACCTCACAAAAGCCTTCGACTGCGTGTCCCATAATTTCCTTGTTAACAAATTAAATTACTATGGCCTTTCTGGACATATATAGCATAGCTCTTATCAGATCTTACCTTAGTAATAGACATCAATGTGTCATCTATAATGGCAGAAAATCCAACTTGCAAAAATTAAGTCATGGCGTTCCCCAGGGTTCAGTACTGGGACTTATCCTTTTTCTTATTTTTATTAACGACTTCCCAATTTCAGTTCAGGATAATGTACTGGCCATATTATTCGCCGACGACACTAGTTTAATGTTCCCCAGCTGTAACTTGGGATACTTGTTGAATGAATTACCGCAAATCCAGTCAACTATACAAAACTGGTTCATATGTAACAAGTTATGTCTGAATTCATCTAAAACGGAGACCATGATATTCAGTTTGCGTGACATGGAAGAAGTAAAAAACCCTGAATCTATTAAATTTCTGGGGGTGAACTTAGACTCAAAGTTGTTGTGGAAAAATTATATAGCTTATGTTTGTACTAAAATCTCTAAATACACTTACCTGCTCCGAAACCTCGTTGGTAAAGTAACAACTGCTTATCACAGCTTCATCCACTCTACAATTTAATACGCGATTCTAGTATGGGGGCATGCAACGACCTGTGCAAATGTATTTTCATCCCAAAGGAGAGTTATACGAAAAATATCCGGATTAAAATTTAGAGATTACTGTAAAGAACAGTTCAAGAAATTGAGAATTATGACTGTACCCTGTACTTATGTATTCCAGTGTCTTCTATACATAAAAAAAATCAGGACTCATTTAGCACCAGAAGCCAGGTTCATTGCCATAATACTAGAGATAAAGATAATAAAGATCTAAACAATAATTTCCTATAAGTAGAACCAAAGATGGCACTGGTTATCTAGGAATACAGTTCTTTAATGCCTTGCCTCCCCAGGTAAGGGCTTTAAATGAAATTCAATTTAAAAAGAAAATAAAAAATTATCTACTTAACGGCGCTTTCTACACTACAGATGAATTTATATCTAGTGACCTTAATCTGATTTAATATAATTTATATACAATAGAGCAAATCCCTAAACATGTCCAATAATGTCCATGTATTCATGTTTCTCAGACACATATTGTTTCTGCTTTTTATCTGTTTGTCTGAATAGCAAGTTTCTGTACTCTTACCAACTTGCTTTACTTATTTTACCCTATTTACCCCTACTTACTCCCCAGCTCTTCACCGGATATGCACAGAAAATAATCCAGTTCCAGATCTCGTTATAATGCATACGTGTACAAAATTTCAAGTCAATATCTTAAACCTTTCCTGAGAACAAATGCTGACAAAAAAAGTTACAGACAAACAGACCGACAAACCGACCGACAGACAGACAGAATTTTTTTCAGCTCAAATTTAAAATATTGACTTCTTGATTTTTTTTTACGATTACTATACTTCCAATCCACTACGTGGATGTCGAAATAATAAATGATTTAACGTATATTTTTGACTTCTTGTTAATCTGAACTAACAAATTACCGTTATAAATTAATATAGTATTCGACAATGGTGTCATAGCCTAAAACAACGCTAATATTTTCACATTATGAACATATTTGCATACATGAAATAGTTCTTATTTAAGGGAAAAATTAATTTTCTTGGTACCTATTTTGTGGAGCTTAATTTTCAAAATAATTCTATTTCTATATGAAAGAATACTGTATTTTAACTTATCTGATTGTTTACGTCTTCAGCATTAAATGTTTTTTTTTTACTGCAACGTTTTACTTTCTTAATTCCTTCTCAGATCACTTTTGCAGTATTTCATGACAATATTTGACAAAGATAACTGAATAACTTATTCCATATTGGTCATTTCGGATATTATTTTTCAACAAATTGAACATATGATACAAAATTAGTTGAAAATCTGCAAGAAATTGCTAATAACTATACATGACTCTCTTTAACACTCAGTTTGTTAATCCTTTTTACTCGATAACGGTGTCACTTATTGTATTTCTTAAATACCTTTCTACCATAAAAAACCTACTTCTATGTAAAATCTCACATAACAATGTTTTCATTCTAATTTTTGCAGTTATTTTTTCTCTGGGATCTGGGCTAATGTTGTATTTAACGCGTTATTCTATACTGGAATATTTATTTCTATGCCATTAAAATAAAATGTATCTGGTTACATGCAAAACATATTTTTTTCAGAAGCATGTGGTGGAATATCATACCGATCCTGATCCTTCCGATGACGTCACATGGCAGAATGGACTGCTCAAAGACAGAATATCAAAGATGCGTCAGGATAGCGGATCCTCTAGTCAAAGAAGCCCACTTGGTTTTCCCAGACAATATGAATGACATAGACCAAGTCTGTAGGACATGGAATCAATTTGTGGACTGTCTTAAGGAATATACAGATGCGTGCTTCACGACACAGCAAAGGAAACAGTTTAATAGGGCTGTGGAGAGCCCCATCGAGAGCGTCCATCAGATGTGCATGCAACCCAATTATCAAAGAGGTAATATTTGAAGTGTGGTAATTTAAACTATTATTCTAAAATGGCATGACTAATAGTACAGTAGATATATGTAAAAAATAGATGATAGGTGGAAGTAATAAGTTTGAATATTTTAGTTCGTTGTTGGTATTTTTTTGACATACCAAATGTTGGAATGCTGGAAAAGATTATGATGTTGGTTTTAAAAAATAGAAATAATTAATAAAATGGTGGTCGAGGAAACGAGACCAGTTAAACACATGTTTAAGTATGACAACCCTTCGTCTAGTTAAATTTACAGGACTAAAGTAGTTCATTCGGAGAGGATTCAATAGTCTTAGTAAAAACTTGATAGGTCAACTAAGGTAGAATTTTTTGTCCCCATACAAAAGCAAAGTAATGAACAAAGGGGTTTTTTCATCTGCCTTACTTAAAGTCAAGTTTCGCAAATCCTATGGTCCGTTAGGTAATTTCAAATTGGGGTACGGTTTAAAGTAAGGAAGATTTTAATTGGTAGAGAATTCAGGGTATACCGCCCACATTTGAGAAGACTTATTTTCTGTGAGGGAAAATAGGACTTCTGGGTTAGCATTTCTTCGGTCAAGATCTAGCCATAGAGTGATAATAAATTCGCGAACTCTTTCAGTTTTAAAGTTTATGTAAAGTTCGGTACATTCTCGGTTATAACGTAAATTCATGTCTTGCAATTATTCTAAGAGTGTTCGGTCCGCGATTAGTCTAAAGATTTGAAATTGCTGCGGACCGCTTAATTTTCTTATAGTATAATTAATTGCTGTTTGTTAACTTATTTAATCGTTCAATGTTTATGTTTTTCATTTTCATTTGTTTTTATTTTCTCTGTAAATATAGCGGTTTAAGTGTTTTGAAAAATCACATGTTTTATTGCTTGTTACGTAGATGAGTTCACTCTAAATTCAGTAAAGTTTAATTATGAAGTATCCTGTTTGGGATGTACAGAGGAAAGGATAACCACCTAGAAGGGTAAGCATAGTTTCGATTTTTATTGATGTTCTGTAATATCGATGAAGATTGCAAAAGTAATTGAGACACTCCATATCCTACCAATGGTAATCTCCAATATAATTCATGTAACTAAGGGAAAATAACTCCAGTTATTACAAATGACATAAATAATAGATCTATCATCTGCTCCTGAAACTTCCTTCTGATATTTCCTTTCCTCCTCATGACTCTTAGGCAGTTCTATGCTAGTACATGCGCTGCAACGTCGCTTGGCCTTGAAGAGATCATGACAGTCTTTTGTATAGCGCCTCTCATCATTTATTACCTGCCATTGTTTTAATGGACCCACGCCGGCTGGCGCAACATCGCGAGAAAGCATATATAAAATGCTACCGACTGAGGATTAAAAATCAAGTCAATGATGATCATAATGTAACAAAAATCGTCCCGCCAGCGCATGAAAAAACGAGAACGTAATATTATTTTCCATTTCCGAACATTCACCGATCACGAGGGAAAACAATTTTCATAATCGTTCCATAATCGAACGAGATACGAGCGATTAAACATTCAAAAATATTTGAGAGCGCGCCGTTCACGACCGCTCGTTCACGCGTGTGTGAGTTCGAGGAGAGCGAGAGAGCGGCTGAACTGACTCGCTCGCCCGTTTTCGTTCTGTTTTTCCTTTTGTAACTCGCGCGGGCGGACAATGTATGGACATCGGATCAAATGGAGAAGTCGAAAGAAAAGGCTCTTCTCAAAATTTTCATCTCGGCCCAAACCTCCCACCCCTCTCTGTTCTCCCGCTATACAGCAAAAACTTTGCCAGCCTGTATCTCCCTTGCTATTCATCCGATTGCGATGTTTCTGGATGGAAATTGAAGTGCTATCAATTGATGAAAAAATCATTTCCCCCATCCCCTTCCCTCATGCCGAAAAAGACGTGCAAAAAATTCGGCCATTTTTTATTTTGCGTGTCAGACGTTTATTTGCAAAAAGAAAAATTCTGCCAGTGCTATCTTTTAGCAAATAAAAATATGCAAATCGGTCCCGGCCAAATTATCGTAGCTCAATTAATAACGGAGTTATCAGTGTTTTAATAATTTTAGTTTCTCCTTCTAATTGTACCACCACACCCCGTCTTTCCAGCCTCATTAAGTGTTCATCAATACCCTTTTATTCAGAAAAAATTGAGGGACCAATTCCACTCCTTCTCAAGAAAAAATAAATTAATTTTTCCCTTTTTGCAAGTTCAAATCGCGATACCTCGCGAACTAATTATGCGATCGGGTTCAGATTGGAACCGGCTTACTTGTTTTGTCAAGCTCTTCATTTTTGTGGGACCAACACCTGCGGAGATATGTCGGAAAAACTGTTTTCCCATACCTTTAATGGGCCGTTTCCACCACCCCCCGCCGACTACTCCTGTAACATTTTGTCGGAACGATGGAGGAGACCTAACTTTAAAATTCTCCATTCGGAGCAGTCACTTCCAAACCCAGATCTGCCCCATTAAGATGACTGCAAACAAATATTTCGTATATTATGGTAAATCAAAAGTACAAGAACGTCGGTGTCATCAGCAACAACTGTTACATGCTTTTCTTCTGCTAAGGTCAGTGCTTTTTTTCCAATAACAGTGTCAGCATCATCTGTAGCATGAATCACAGTGTGGCCATTAGCTTCCAAGTGTTTCCCAAGCATGGTTATGAAGCACTGTTTGTCTTTATTATTAAAAAGAAAGGGTCTTTTGCCAATAGGAAGTGGAGAGCGCTCAGTAAATTTCACTGTTACTGACCATCTTTGTGTGTATCTGATGCTTTACATGCTTTGTACTGGAGATGGCATAGCCATCAAATACAATTGTCACAACTTTATATTGCCTAGCAATATGACTGCTATATAATGTAACACGTCTGAAAATTTCCCAGTTTTTGACCATAACAATTTGTGTAGTAGTGCACCCCTGTCAAGAATATATAATTTTTCCGCAGGTAACATGTAATTTAAATTAGTTACTATGTCATCCAAAGTTCTTGCAGATAATCATCATCATAACAAAATTATTTAAATTAATAAAATACAAACATTGCCTCCCCGGATCGCGATCCGGAGCCAACCAGACAACCACGTACTTAGGGTTGGGCGGATCACGACCGGTTCAGCGCAATGAAATTAATACAAAAAATTAGTAATATCTGTATTACAGATTTAAAACATTTAAAATTAACACTAAAAACTATTGGGGCACAATACACCAAATACTATTTAAATTTTGATTCCTAGCACGGGGGGAAAAAACTTAACGAATAAACTCGTTTGAAGCAATTGGACCCAACGGTCTACCCACCCGCCGAGTCGGGAAGGCGAAGAAATAAGATTTTTAATAGTTAAAATTTTTAAAAGATTTTTCGGTCTGAAATGAATTTAGAACAAAAAAAGGACAAAATGACAAAAAGACAGAAAGACAAACGATTGACAAACAGACAAAAGGGGGAAAGGATAGATACATATACAGGGTGATTCACGTAGGCCATTCATTAGAAGTTTTTCAACTTGCAGTTGGATTATAAACTTGAAATTTGGTATACAGCCATAATCGATCATGCCCGTTCTATCTAAAATATTTTCAGTCCTCCAACTATACAGGGTGTGCCAAAAATTGGTACCAACTTTCTTATTTTAAATGGAAACCTATCTTTTTCTTTACATGGTTCGATTGGTCTTCTAATTCTGAGTTTAGAGAACCTAAGTTATGTTAACTTATCTATTACAATTTTTGACATATGTCCAATTTTTTGAAAAAAATTGCCGCTGTAGTAGTTTACGAACAAATTTGTATCTCGCAAACCTTTCAAAATTATGAAACCAAATTTGTGAAGCAGTTAGCTGGAAGTCCAGGCTAACTTTTGATGTCCCATCGGTGGTCCCATTTTGTACCATATGGGCGCAGTCGATTTTCAAATGTCGCAATCAAGAATTGTCAAAAAGTCAATTTTTTCAAATGGCACCTACTATTTTTTTTCACACCATTCGAAAGAAAATTGAATTTTAGGGTGAGTTACTTAAGTATTCCCTATACCTAACTCCACCCCATATCGAGTTATTCAATAAAAATCAAGAAATACCTTATCTTGACGAGAGATTCCTTACTTCATCGAGTATGCCATGGAAACAAAAGACAGTTGTAATAATTTTTAAAGAAAAATATGGATTCTTATTTAATTACACACAACACCAACAAATTATTATTAACGAACAAGAACAATGTTGACAACTTCACAAATTTGGTTTCATAATTTTGAAAGGTTTGCGAGATACAAATTTGTTCATAAACTACTACAGCGGCAATTTTTTTCAAAAAATTGGACATAAGTCAAAAATTGTAATAGATAAGTTAACATAATTTAGGTTCTCTAAACTCAGAATTAGAAGACCAATCGAACCATGTAAAGAAAAATATAGGTTTCCATTTAAAATAAGAAAGTTGGTACCAATTTTTGGCACACCCTGTATAGTTGGAGGACTGAAAATATTTTAGATAGAACGGGCATGATTGATTATGGCTGCATACAAAATTTCAAGTTTCTAATCCAACTGCAATTTGAAAAACTTCTAATGAATGGCCTACGTGAATCATCCTGTATAAAGGTGTGAAGGGAAAGTGTGTAATAGAGAAAAGTTATAGTTAAGTTTGCCGATGATGATTTGTCACTTTTTCTCAATAACCGAGTTTCTGGATCAAATAGAGACAGAGGAAGTATATATGTATTTCATAAATGAAGTTCTCCTTTAATTTTAGCAGATCAGGATATACAGACGAACATAGCAGTATTCTTTGGGTGAGAAGTCCTGTATCAATATGTTGAATAGCTGCGTCAAATACAATACCTTTTCTTAATATGTTCATTGTGCCAGCTGGAACCTTTTTAACCATGGTAACAAAGTTGAAACCTTTTCCAGTTATTTATTTGTTTTTATTTTTTTTTAAATCATAGTGTTTTTCGGCATGAAATTTTCTGTAATTTGATACCGCACGATTTTTTATGATTTTTTTTAAATTTCAAGGTGGCGGCCAAAAAACCGCATGTTGCACACTCAGATTTTTCTAGACTTTTAGTATGTCAAAAAGATAGTAACAGCGAACAAAAAAATTCAAACCTCATCCTTGTGGGAATTAGTTCCACCCAAAAATCTATATCTATATATCTATTGGACTATAGATAAGATATTAATTCAATATGTAAATATGTTATTTTGTTATGTTCCCTCAAATTCCAGGGGGCAAATCCACTAATATTATGGTTTTCTTTTCTGTTTCTAGAATATCTCCAACACGCTCCATGTATAAAAAATACAATAATAGATCGAATACATTGCGGACCTCAGTACAATCTTTTAGTAGAGCAGGTAGATCAAGGAGACATAATTTCCAAGTCCACACTTTGCTGGTAGGTTGAATGAAACACTATATACTTTACAAAATAAACCCCTAGGATTACAATAGCGTTGCTTGTGTCTAAGACAACATAAGGAAAATGTGATAAATTTTTTTTTGTAGTTCTCATGACAGATTCAAGCAGTGCATCCAACGGGAGACAAAAAGGTTATGTGACAGGGGCGACCCTGACGGCCCAGCAAGTAGATTTGCTACCCAAATAATTGACAAAGCGTTGAGTTTCCTTCAGGATCAATGTTATAATTACATGTAAGTAAGCTATTTTATTTAAAGAAAAAGATCTATAGTAGAAGGAGTGTTCACATTTTTTGTAAAATCGTAAATATTTTAAAACATTTTTAGTAATCATCGTGGTGAAAAAATGTTCATACAGAAATCTATTGCAAAACAGACCAAACTCAAATATCGAATACAAAATTTCTGTCTGTTTGTACGTATGTAGATCGTTTTTGGAAACACGACATCAGATATATTTAATATTATTGCTTTAAAAAGCTATTTAAATTGGGCCACATCCATCACACAAGGTGATCGCCGCGCCGGAGGAGTTTAAACAATCATGTTTTATGTACACCCTGTTATATTATAATTTTAGAGTAAAATGTCAG
Organism: Stenurella melanura; assembly: GCA_963583905.1. NCBI lineage: Eukaryota > Metazoa > Arthropoda > Insecta > Coleoptera > Cerambycidae > Stenurella > Stenurella melanura. Next base: position 24,975,477 of record OY757315.1, read on the forward strand.
GCATGGTCAGATCTCCGGGCCAGAAAGAATTTGTGTGTGGCTGTGTAATTTAGAAAAGACCATGATTTTCAAGAAATACAGCTCCACAAACCCCCCCTCATAGTACAGTAGCTGATAGGAAACTGAGCTCTAAAGTCAGGCTCTGCCAAGCGTGCGTCTGAACATGAGACATTCTTGTCGTCTTATCATGAAAGTTTTATGGGGCTGAATTCAGTGAGTTATGATTGGTTGAGATGAAAGTGGGGGACAATGTGCTGTGATATTTTATTAATTTAATTGATGATCAATGTCATTTTGATGTTCACCACGCAAAAATTGTCTTAAAAATTCAAAACTTGGTAGCGACCCCTAAAACATTATTTAAAAGTCCGAAATTATTATGGAAGACTTTTTTTATATCATAGAACAAAATAAGAGAGTGCCCCGGGTAAATTTTAAAAGTTGGTTTTTAAGAACCACGTGAACTTCTCATTTACCGACTTAAATTTTACAGCCCAAATTCTGGAGACTGCACTCTGTCCTCCGACTCGTTACCTTACGCCGACCGCTCCGATCCATTAATGATTTCCACGTCCTCCAGCGAGGTCTACCCTTGGAGCACCATTCAACATGACATGGCAGCAAAGGAAGTACTGCCGTCCAGAGTTACCCCGCCTAGAATGCTCACTTCCCCTTCCTGGCTGCCTTCGTCTAGTTCACCACCGGCTGGAAAATTACCTTCAACGGACGCTTCCGCGACCCAAATGTTGGGGTCGCGCACCAGACCGGCGTCGTACGGAAGGTCAAGTGGTTGGTCGGAAAATGCTCCCCAAGCTGCTGGAAATACGGTACAAATGTTCCCGGACTTGCCCTCGACGCCCTCTACGAGGCCGGACTGGGCCACGGTGTCGACTTGGGATGTTAAGGGAGCAGCTCCAGCAGGTGGTTTAGGTACGTATTTGTCAGTTATTAACAGATATCGGGAATTTTATGATGTGTCGTGAAAGTCAGGGTTGGTTCTGCCGGCGCGGAAAGATTTTTATGTAAGTATGATACAATTTATCTTACCTTGTACTTTTTTAGGGAATTCCCTCTAAAGTTGATATGGTCAGTTTTTTTATAAACGCTCACTCGAAGAGGGGGTAATGGGGGATGTAACATTGAACTGAAACACACACGTGTATTTTTCACTTCTTAAAGTAACCCACACATATGTAATTTTTCACGATCTATAACGAGTATAAAAGTATATTATTAATATTTGTTCTGAATGCTCTGAAGTTAACCTTCGCCGCCTGTCATTAAAAATCCATTTATGTTGAGAAAAAGACCGCTCAACGTCAACAGATGTCATCGGACCGTATTCAAAATATGTGTAATTTCTTAAAGGTAGCTACTCACACGCCTGCCGCAGGGGCAATCTAGGGTGTAGACTGTAGAAGTGGGGTTAACTCTTAATTGCCTCCTTGTTTGTGACGTGTGTAGCCAAGCAGTGGCAATTTCCTACATTGCTTCCTTTGCTGCCCGGCAGGCCGCACCGGACCTTCCTAATTTCCTAGATCAGCTCCAGCCGCCCTGCCACAACTTGTGTGTGTAGCGGGATTGGGGCAATTTCGACTCACTTTTCTAGCAAAAGACGTGCGGAGTGCTTGTTTGTATTCTGCAGCTTTAAGGTAAATACTGTTATGAATTACACCCCCTTGGAACTGGAGATGATACGCCTATGCCTACTAATAGTGACTGAAAAGACTCTAGAAAGAGCCATGGACTTTTCTAGAATGTAGTGGAAGAAGATTCTGGTTCAATCTAGAGGTAATTTCAGAGTATATAAGGCGCGATTACCGGCGCAGAAGGAGAGGTTTATTAAGAAGATTATTTTAGAAGTGACACGTTCGGTAAAAAGTGAGGTTAAATAAGAAGTAAATAAAGTTATTTTGAATGTTTGAAGTATAGTATAGTCAGTAAATTGTTAAATAAAGTGTTAGTAGTGTTTATCTCTTGTTGAAATGATTTAGAACCCACGGATTCATACAGGGTGTTTCCCAAAAGGTGAATAAACGCAACAATACGAATATAATGGAAAAAGACAAGGATCAAGAACATGACGTTTGGACGCGAGTGATAGAAGTCTGTAAACACCGGCTGTAAAGACCGGCCGCACATGTGTAACCGTGTAACCACTTTTTCACCCAGTACTTCCCTTTTCTTGTTTTTGCGTTACCACCACGGAAACAACCAAGGCAGTGCCGATCTTTTGATTTTTTGAAAGTGTTGGAGCCATCTTCACAAATTGAAGCGACACCTCTGACATTTACTGTAACACTAAACGGCAGGTACGTGTGAAGAGAAGCCTCCTAGATTGCCCCGTCCGCCCTGCACCCTAGATTGCCCCTGCGGCAGGCGTGTGAGTAGCTATTTCGGCCAATATTTGCGATTATTTTAGGGGTCGCCGGCATCTTACAACTGTAAACTTTTTTAATCGTATTCTACACCAACAAAACTACTTATTCTAAAAAATCCAGCCATATAACATTTAGTGGCCGATTTTTATCAATTTCTGTCTCTGACAACCGGCCTACACCCTTAAATCGAAATAGAATTTAAAAAATTGGTAAAAAATATTTGTTTTCAACGTTTTAATTCAAATTTGGCTGAATGGCCATTGCCGGGCGAAAGCAAATTATTCGCAACCCTTAATTAAGAGGGCCACACCACCCCTATTTGGTAAATTGGTAAAAAATATTTATTTACTTTAAGCTTCAAATTTGGGTACATGGGCTCTCTTAGGCAAAAATAAAATATTGTCACCTCTTAAATGGAGAGGTAGGAGGGGATAGTTTTACCCCATTAAGGGTTGATTTGATTGATTGATTGATTTGTGCAAATTGTATTCTTGACTGATCCTATGAGATTGTTTTCCATTCAAATCAGTGGAATTACTTCACCTGATCATTTCCGGCAGAAAATAATATCATAGGACTAGTCAAGAATACAATTTACACGTTCCAAAATTCTTATTTCCCATAGGAATAATTTCGAGAATTGACCCCCAGTCGTCTATTACATATTTATGCGGCTCCACCCGACCGACCAACGGATCATCTCGCCGTGTGCCGGAACAAACCCCCGGTGCTTTTATATACCGCCGGACCATACGCTGGATTGGACATTGGACATGCTTGTTGTCAGCAGCGAGAGCCGCATGACGCATGGGATAGGAGTATAGGATGGAGCGTATAGATGTTTGTGAGATGTTTCTTCTTGTTTGCCTTCTGTCTTCATCGGATGGAAAGTGTAGGCGTTTGTGAGATGCTTCTTTTAGGTTTTCGTGCTTCTTTTTACTTTCAGGTTTTTGTGAGATGCTTCTTTTCAGTTAGGTAGGTAATTTATATAATATAAATATTATGATTGACTTAAATCAATATCTAAAAAAATTCTGTCTGTGATCAACTTCTCTCCTCTTCTACTTCTGAGTTTTCTGTTTCTGAGTCTGGCAGTGTGTATATCGTTGATATTTCTTTATTGTATTCCGTTTTTTTTGCTGTGCCGATTTTTCCCAGTGTGTATAATATTTTCCTAGCTTATTCATAATCCTCTTGATTGTTGTTATCCATGTGTAGCATGGCCTCCCTATTTTCAGTTTGTTGCTGTTCAGTCGCAGCGATTTCTTTAGTAGGTGTGTCGTGTCTCGTCTTTGGACGTGTCCCCGGTATTTCATTGCGTATGATTCTATTCTTTTGATTATTGTTCTTCCCTCTAGTAATGTTGACGTTTTTTGTCGTTTTTGTGATTTTCCTGTTTTTGCTAGCAGTTGGATAATGTCCCTTTCAGCTCTTCTCAGGCTTCTTCTGTTGGCCTTTGTCGTTGCTGCGTTTTTGACTCCATATATCATTGTAGGCATTATGATGGTCGTGTATATCTTTTTGGTTAGGCACCATGGTGGTTTATTGTCCTCAATGTAGGGTAGTAGAGCTCTTGTGACTCTGTAGGCTGTTTTGATTCTTCCCCTTACTGTTTCCCTCCTTTTTAGTTGATTCATTAGGTATGTTCCTAGGCATTTCATTCTATTCGTGGTTCTCACGGTGTAGTCTCCTATTTTGTATTCTTCCCCACTTGTTGGACTTGTTTTTGTCAATGGGTCTCGGACCATTATTAGGCTCTTCTTGAATTTTATTTTCATTCCAGAGGAATCCAGATGTGGTGTCATGTTTCTCAGAAATTTAACGATGTCTTGTTCTTCCTCGGTGATGATTAGTATATCGTCGGCGTATGCAAGTACGATGGGGGGCTTTATCGTTCCATCGTTTCCATTGAAATTCTGATTCTTCTTTATTGTGCTTTCTATCACTTGGTCCACGACTGTGGTGAATAGTCGGGGGGATAGGGGACATCCTTGTTTGACTCCTATATTTTTCATTTTTGATTCCGTCGTCTGTCCAAACCATTGTATTGCAGTGTTTTCGTGTAGGCATGCTTTTATTATCCTGTGTATTAAGTAGTGCGGTACTCCCCTGTTGGGCAAAGTGTTGATTATAGCCTCATGCCTTATGGTATCAAATGCCTTTTGGAGGTCAATTGATACTGTATATAGTTTTGTTCCTTCTTTCCACTTTTCTTCCAGGATCCGTCTGGTGGTGTACATATGGTCGTCTGTTGATCTACCCTTGATAAATGCCTTTGATAATCTGGTAGTTCGCCGATGTATTTTTTCATTTCTCTGAGGAGGAATTGTGCGTAGTATTTGTACCCTACACTGCGTGTTATTCTTCTGTAATCGTCCACGTTTTGTGCTGATTTGGTTTTAGGGAGTGGTATCTGTATGGTTGTGTTCCACTCCTCAGGCAGGGTGTGGTTTCCGTCCATGCGTTGGTGATGATTTCTAGGGTTAGCTGCTTTATGCTGTCCGGTCCATAGTATGGTAGTTATTTATTTTATCTATTCCCGGGACCGTGTTTCTCTTAGCTCTGGCCATTATTTCTAGTAGTTCGTCTTTTGACGGTGGCTTGCCCAGAGGCCAGTGGTCCATTTCTTGTATTGGTTCTATTTGACTTCTCTCTGCGTTTCCTTTTGCTAGTTTCCTGACCCAATACTGCAGTGGTATGTATTTTCTTGGTAGCGTATTGTTGTTTCTCCTGTATGTTTTGAGGTGTCTGAAAGTTTGGTTTAATATATGTCCTGCTGGAGAGGATTCTATGTTTTCGAAGAATTCCTTGCATTTTTTCTGTTCGTGCCTCCTCTCTGCGTCTCTTTTTTCCTTTCCCGCTTCTTTTGTCTTTTTGTCTATGTTTGGTGTATATTGTTTTCCTGTGGCCTTTATTTTCTTTAGTTTTTCGTAATTTCTTTTCGTGTCTTTTCTTGTTGGGCTCCTAGGGGATTTGTTCCTTTTCAACGTTTTTCTCGCCGCTATTTTGATGTTTAAACTCATTGTTGACCAATTTAGTTCCTTTCCTGTTAATTGTTCTTATATCTCCTCCTGGTATTTCTTTTTGATTTCTTCGTTCTGTAGCAGAGAGATGTTCCATGTGTCATTTGCTGTTTTGTTGTATCTTTTTTTTGCCTCTTGGTTCTTTATTACATAAATTACTTTTGCCCGGCAATACCCATTCAACCAAATTTGAAGCAAAAAACAGAAAAATTCTTTTTTTAATTTACCAAACAGGAGTGGTTTTACACTCTCTGGTTATCCCTAATAATATAATATGGGTATATTTGGTATAAATCAGCCACCTTTGCAAATTAATATTAAAAAAGGGAAATTTCATAGGATCCTTTTTGATTTTTATTGAAATTATCGGGAAAACCCCTCTAAAAGGATGTTCCTTCCGTTCTTAAGGGTCTTCCCCAAATTCTTAGAATTGGGGAATCCCGATTTTCGTAATCAGCGGCCCAAAAAACGTATAGTCAAAGTAGTTTCATATCGGCGTTCTTTCCTGCACCCCTCCCCCGCGTTTTAAATGGAATGAAATACGAAGGATCAAGACGGCTGCAAAACAGTAAATTCAGAAATCTGCGGGGGGCGCACATACTCTTAGTTACGCCACTGGATGAAAAACACAGATCTATTGCATAGTATTCGATTATTTTATTATTTCATAGTTTTCATATCGTTTGGAAATGGATTCACACATATTTGCGCTATATTATTATTTGTACGTAAAACCTGGAATAAATCGCTGCCTCCCGATCTCTTCAATTAAATCAAGCAATATTAAAAAGCATTTAGATATTCAAGTCTCAGCTGCTTTCATTTCCTATAAAAGTAGATTTGTGACACACGCTTTCTGTATTTCCATGTCCCAAGCATGCTCAATGGGGTTGAGATCAGGGAATACAGGAGGCGGTACTAAAGATGTATTGTTTACTTATTTGTACATTTATAGGTGGAACAACTAGAAATGTAGATAAACCTTACACATACCCACCAACCTTAGAAAGCAACCCGGCCATCTCGACAGTGTGGTACCCCGCTGCGGGAACCCAGCTGAACAACGAGGTGGACGAACCAAACCAGTTAGGCCTGCTGAAACCGAAAAACGCTGCCATCTTAAGAACAAAAGCGACATTTTCAACTATTGTTATTTTAGTGACTATTTCAATAGCAGTTTTTTAGATCAATAATAATAAAATTAAATAATAATAAGCAATATCTTAGGACAAATATTAAAATATTTTTTTATTTATTGTTTTACCACGACAAATGTGATTTTTTTTATTTATAGATTTTATCCTTGTACATGTGCACTAGTCAGAACATTACAATAGTCGAATATGTTAAATATTATATATGTATATTATGATCGAGCTTACATGTCTCAAATAATTTTATTTAATAAAATATTAAATGTTTTGTTTTTGTTTTCTTGCCAATAAAGCCAACCCGCATATTTTAGCCATGGTATAGTAGGTTTATCCAGTGTCAATTTTAAAATCATAAAAAAGACCGACAATGGAATACTTCATAACACCAGCGATGTCATGAGCGCCGGCCGACAATTTTTGGAATCACTTTTTAATTATTTTAAATATTGTTTTACCACTTTATATTAATTGATAGAAATGATGTAAATTATTTATTTATAATAAATGATGTTAGTTTAATGAACCACTTCATAAATGATTCAATAAAAGTAAATAAATATTATTTAACCTACGGCTATGCTACCGGCAATATTAAGAATGAACCAAGAGTTGGAAACGCACTTTTAATGCTGAGCCAGGTAAACAATTGCCTACTTTCATTTGAGGTGAGCGCATAACATATCTGGTTAACTATTTTCGTATATGTGTATTGTTTGTAATATTCAAGCACGGTCTCGGTGCCATTTTATCACAAACAGGCTTTGTAATGATCAATGTTCGGAATTTGGGTTTAATTCCAGTGGCGCACATATATGAAATTTTATATCAAAATATTAAGTGTAAGTTTGTTCTCTCTTACAAAATTAAATGTAATACGAACCTACCCTCTATGAGTTTATGATGTACTTTGGCATAATAAATGTATGTACACATATTTCACATATAAATTAATATAAATCCGTATAGCACTTTCAAGTTTCAAATTTTATACTTTTACTACCTAATAGCACATGGACGTCCCGAAAACGTCCCAAGACCGTACTCACAGGACATGAAAACGTCCCGAGGACGTACTCTACCGACGTAAGACGTACCGAGGACGTTTGAGGGACGTTCCGTGTCAGCAAAACGGGGTGTCCCGAGGACGTCCCACCCAGGACTTTTGTGGGACGAATGTAGGTCTAGAGAGGACGTCCTGAAAACGTTGTTGGGACATATTATGCAAAACATATAGGTACCTCCCGCTCCACCACTTTTAAGGTGTATTCACAGCAGAGGGTATTTATGTTCCTTTTTAGGTTTTCTAACCACATGCATTTCTTTCGAAATAGAATCCAGTGATTGGATTCCATTTCGAAAGGAATAAATGTGGTTAGAAAAGTCAAGAAGATAAAAAAATGACAATATATAATTACCATGTAGAAAAATTATTCAATTAGATTGATTTTAATACTTAGTACTTTTATTTATCAACACCAAATGACAAATTTATGCGAACATTTTATTTCTATTGTGCTATTGAAAAATAAGTTATGGCATTTGTATTTTTTTTAAATTAACTTCTTACTCTACAAATTCAAGTGTCAAGTGTCAAAAATACAATTTTTATGGGATTTAAAAGTTATATATTATAATACCTAGTACAGTATAATATAGTTATATATACATTAAGTCATATTGAATATTATAAGAAATAAGCCAAGTATGCAATAAAACGTAAGATAAATGTATATCTCACCTTCTTAACGTTTTGCACACTTCGTCTTTTTATAATTATCTTAGTTTATATTGTTTTCTAATATTCTCTCTTTTTTGACACCCTCTCTGTTCTTTCTTTTGCCCTCTTCAATCACGATGTAATAGCCATTTCGGTGTCCTTCCAAGACTTTGAAGCGTTAGCGACTGCAGCAGCCCCTGTGCAAATAAAAGAAAAATTAACATTTCAGATGAAATCTTGGCAAAAAACATTAAGACTAATATATGCCACTTGATGGCAAGCTTATATTTAAAATAAATTGTTATAATTTTCTTGGTGTCCTATTTAAAAAAAAATCACAGTTTAAATGTGAACATTTTTTTGTTTAACTGACTTTTGCATTTGAAAGGTTCTTTTGTTCAGTTAAAAATTTTAAGAACGCCTCTTTATATGAATGATCGATTCTACAAATAATACCAAAGACCGAGAGAAGCAGAAATATATTTTGTGACTAATGCTACCGCAGATTAATAACATTATTATAAGTTTAACGTTATATTTTTTGCCAATATTATTACAGAATTCAAGTAAAGAAAATGGCTATGGGTTAAGATGCATTAGGATTTACGGTTAGAAGCAGGTTTATTAGGTAGAACATTGATGATGTATAAAAGTTTTTGTACGTACGTACAGCATAATTTCAGAAAAATATAACAAATAGGGCATATAAGTTACAAATTTGTAAATTTTCCTCAAAAAGTACCCTTATTAGTTTTTTCCTTATATTAATTTACTGAAATCCCTAAATATACTTTACAAGTTTGTTGATGTTTTCTGATGGCCAATGTTTTTATTACTCGATGTATCAAACCTTACCTATTAAAAGTTTCATCACCTCCACTTGTTCATCAGAGATGTCGAACCATATATAACACTTCGTTTAACACACTGCATGAGTAGGTACTTCTTTTCAATTTTTACTTCCCTCGCATACCGAAGGGAAGTATTGTATTTATAATGTTTAACCAACAATCTTCTTTTAAGTGAATAAGTTCGCTCCATGGTAAACAACTAAAAACTACATACTCAGGTTCACAGGTGATCTCCCATAGAATTTTAACAGAGCCAAATAAGGTGGGTGGTAGTATATTTATTATAACCTACAAATAAGCGGCACCAAATTTATCTAGAATAAAATATCGATCTAAATACTTATATATTAATAAATCAATTAAATGGACTTACCTGTTTTTGGTACTTTCTTTTGTAGCCGTTAAAATAAGTGACTAGTGCCAGTGTGCGGAAGAAATAAAAATGCAAAGAATTTATATAAATTCTTTGTAAAAATGATGCAATGCCTGCCAAATTGAATTTCCCATAGTTTGACAGCAACTGAGTTGAGTCAGGTTGAGTAACATTACATAAGCTCTGCTTAAATAATGCGGTGAAAATGGCTGTAATATAACCGAAACTCATGAAAAAAATAGTTGAAACGAATATAAGATTTCTGAAATCAGAAAAATCAAATTTACAAAATTTAAATGGACCATGAAATATGAAAATGTTTTGTTATCAAAAGAAATTTTGTTAGCAAAACTTTTTAAGGATTTTAATTTCATTTTTACAGTTTTTAATTTCCTTTTTTAATCATATCCTCATCTGCTCAAAAAAAACATCACTGCTAGAGGTTATTTCACAAATGTGTTTAGGTTTGTCTTGACTAGACTCTAGCAGGATGTCCTCAAAACGTTTTATTCAGAACGTTTTAGGGACGATAGCAAACGGACGTCCCTGGGACGTACCATGTAAACCCGGGACGTTCAGACCAAACGAGGACCTAAGTGAACGTCCTGGGGACGTTTGGTGTTATCAGGGTAGGTGTTCATAGTTTCAAAGTACCTATACAGTAAGTATTTTTCTAAATTTTCATGTGAGAGACGATTTATTTTAACAGTAAATATCCACGGTAAGGTCGAAAATGATCTTTCGCATTTCACAGAAGTGAGGGAATCATATCTAAAGCTATTCATAGGCACCTGATGAAGGAAGGCATCTAGTTCTGTTAAAAAAATTTTAGAATTGCAAATACGACAGCGAAGTCTGGATTCCTTTGTAAAACAGCAACCCACTTTTTTGATATAACCTCACCCGTGGCACCCGGAATTTGTTTTTAAACAGTATCTACTTGTTAAATGTTTCTTCAAGGACAAATTTGGATATTGAAGGTCTTCTGTGATTTTTGTCATTATTTTAGAACGTCCGAAAATTAATTTTAAAACATTTTTAATATTTGGAATATTCATTAAATTCTTTGCATGCTTCATCGCAGAAGCATCTTCATTTAAAGTTTCTACTATTACATTTGTTAATTTATTGAATAAACTTGGTTGCTTTAAAACAGCATATAATTTATTATAGGCGAGTCTGCCTGGGGCAAAAAAGAGGTGATTTTACAAATTTTGTATACCATTTGAGTTAGCAACGGATTCTTATAGGAAAAATTTCGCCGAACAATATTTTCTTATGAAAATTGTTCCTAAACCGCTTCATGGTCAAATAATTTTAAACAAAATTTATTTCGTTTTTATTTAATAAAATAAAAATGGTTTGACGGATCCGAAAAAATCTTGATTCAATCGAAAGATGTTTTCAATACACATCGTATGGCGTTAGGCACAACTCATTTTGCCGACCCGTTCATTTGTTATAGCCAAAATAAATTTCACAATTAACAAATTGATTACTCCGAAACTAAAGAGGTCAGGATACTGCTTTTTTTTTCAAATCATATGCCCTTTATACCAAAGAATACACCATATTATATTTGGCCCGATATCTCATAACCTTTTGATTGTTTAAACAATTGACATAATTTGTTAATTTGCAAATAATTTTTTTTTCGAAAATTTGATCGACTTCAAACCAACTTAAACTAAAAAAACAACTTAAACGATAAATATTGATGTCGGGCATAACCCCCATAGAAGTCTGCACGAATGCAACTTTTTGCTTTTGTTTATTTAAAGTTTTAATTAATTTTGCAAATTATCAAATGGAATATCTCGGCTCTGGGTAAGCATATCGAAATGGGGTTTCGTGCATATGAAAGTGCTTGCAAAAAGGAAAATTTTGGGACCAGAAAGACTTTGATCGGATAATCGGAACTGGAACTAAAAGTGACATTGCGTAAGAGACTCTAATTTGTTTATTAACAACTTTTTGGACAGAAGGTTTGGTGCAAATGAAAGCTTTTTTCATCAACCACAAAAAGTTCTACACAAAATATTCAATCCCTGAAAAGTTATACTTGTTTTTGACCCTTATATAATCTCTCCTGCAACGTGAAAATACTAAGTTTTGAGGCGCAATGGGGTGGCGGGATCGATCCTCGGTGTGGGCAAATTTTGTTGTCAAATTCATTTTTTTTTCGTGCAATAAAATATTTCCTATAACAAAATAATTTTTAAATTGTAAAAAACTATAACTAATTATTATACTCTTCGCAAATACAAAACGAAGAGTACCCATACAGCACAAGGACATCCTCAGAACATACTGGGGACAACTTTTCAGGACATATGGGATATCCTGGGAAAATCCCATTATCACCTTAGGATATCCATAGGATATCCAAATGGGACAGTTCGGGCTTTGCTGATGACGTCCTCAGGACATCAGTACGGGTGTGTATAGGACATCATCAGCTCTTATATGGGTTATGCATGGGTTTTACTATGAACAACCTCAGGACATTGATAGGACTTTATATAGGACATCCCCAGTTCTTTTAGGGTTTATTGAATGACAGCAAAAAATACATATTATTTTATAAGATCATTACTTTTAAACTGCGCCAATAAGCGAAGACAAAGGAATACAAGTTTATATAATGGCAAGGTAAAATGACTAATAAAAATGTGATACATATATGTACAACTCCATACACATATTTGTATCTATCAATTGGCTTATATCACTTTAAAAGTAAATCTACCAAACTAGTAGAGGTTATATATAGTCTAGTGAAATAGGTCGACATATCAAAATTTTGATGTTACTTTGAAGTATTTGAACACGATTAATGAAAGAAATTTTTTTTCAACCCCGAGAAGGGGTAAAAAAGAATATAACAAAGTGTTTTTTCAAAATTACTCAAAATGTGCAAAAATATAGTAAAAAAAATTTCAAATAAAAATTGTAAAAGCATGAAATATTACACAAAAATGATCTCTTGCCGTTTTTTGGTATTATTAAAATCAACAGAGTTTAGGGCGGTTAGAAGTTATAAGGGATTATATATACAACTTTAAAAAATCATAGCGTGCTGAAAAGTTTGTAATGAATTTAAAAAAAAATTATTCAGAAAAATATAAAGAATTGTCCGCAGATGTTATTGTTAGATACGTAATCTAACAATAACATCTGCGGACAATAACCAATCACATTTTCCCCTTTTAGATAATATAATAAATACAAAGATATAACATCCCTAATAGCACATGGACGTCCCGAAAACGTCCCAAGAACGTACTCACAGGACATGAAAACGTCCCGAGGACGTACTCTACCGACGTAAGACGTACCGAGGACGTTTGAGGGACGTTCCGCGTCAGCAAAACGGGGTGTCCCGAGGACGTCCCACCCAGGACTTATGTGGGACGAATGTAGGTCTAGAGAGGACGTCCTGAAAACGTTGTTGGGACATACTATGCAAAACATATAGGTACCTCCCCCTCCACCACTTTTAAGGTGTATATTCACAGCAGAGGGTATTTATGTTCCTTTTTGGGTTTTCTAACCACATGCATTTCTTTCGAAATAGAATCCAGTGATTGGATTCTATTTCGAAGGGAATAAATGTGGTTAGAAAAGCCAAAAAGATAAAAAAATGACAATATATAATTACCATGTAGAAAAATTATTCAATTAGATTGATTTTAAAACTTAGTACTTTTAGTTATCAACCCCAAATGACAAATTTATGCGAACATTTTATTTCTATTGTGCTATTGAAAAATAAGTTATGGAATTTGTATTTTTTTTAAATTAACTTCTTACTCTACAAATTCAAGTGTCAAGTGTCAAAAATACAATTTTTATGGGATTTAAAAGTTATATATTATAATACCTAGTACAGTATAATATAGTTATATATACATTAAGTTATATTGAATATTATAAGAAATAAGCCAAGTATGCAATAAAACGTAAGATAAATGTATATCTCACCTTTTCTTAATGTTTTACACACTTCGTCTTTTTATAATTATCTTAGTTTATATTATTTTCTAATATTCTCTCTTTTTTGACACCCTCTCTGTTCTTTCTTTTGCCCTCTTCAATCACGATGTAATAGCCATTTCGGTGTCCTTCCAAGACTTTGAAGCGTTAGCGACTGCAGCAGCCCCTGTGCAAATAAAAGAAAAATTAACATTTCAGATGAAATCTTGGCAAAAAACATTAAGACTAATATATGCCACTTGATGGCAAGCTTATATTTAAAATAAATTGTTATAATTTTCTTGGTGTCCTATTTAAAAAAAAATCACAGTTTAAATGTGAACATTTTTTTGTTTAACTGACTTTTGCATTTGAAAGGTTCCCTTGTTCATTTAAACATTTTAAGAACACCTCTTTATATGAATGATTGATTCTACAAATAATACCAAAGACCGAGAGAAGCAGAAATATATGTTGACTAATGCTACCACAGACTATAATAACATTATTATAAGTTTAACGTTATATTTTTTGGCAATATTATTACAGAATTCAAGTAAAGAAAATGGCTATGGGTTAAGATGCATTAGGATTTACGGTTAGAAGCAGGTTTATTAGGTTGAACATTGATGATGTATAAAAGTTTTTGTACGTACGTACAGCATAATTTCAGAAAAATATAACAAATAGGGCATACAAGTTACAAATTTGTAAATTTTCCTCAAAAAGTACCTTTATTAGTTTTTTCCTTATATTAATTTACTGAAATCCCTAAATATATACTTTACAAGTTTGTTGATGTTTTCTGGCGAATGTTTTTATTACTCGATGTATCAAACCTTACCTATTAAAAGTTTCATCACCTCCACTTGTTCATCAGAGATGTCGAACCATATATAACACTTCGTTTAACACACTGCATGAGTAGGTACTTCTTTTCAATTTTTACTTCCCTCGCATACCGAAGGGAAGTATTGTATTTATAATGTTTAACCAACAATCTTCTTTTAAGTGAATAAGTTCGCTCCATGATAAACAACTAAAAACTACATACTCAGGTTCACAGGTGATCTCCAATAGAATTTTAACAGATCCAAATAAGGTGGGTGGTAGTAGGTATATTTATTATAACCTACAAATAAGCCGCACCAAATTTATCTAGAATAAAATATCGATCTAAATACTTATATATATATTAAAAAATCAATTAAATAGACTTACCTGTTTTTGGTACTTTCTTTTGTAGCCGTTAAAAGTGACTAGTGCCAGTGTGCGGAAGAAATAAAAATGCAGAGAATTTATATAAATTCTTTGTAAAAATGATGCAATGCCTGCCATATTGAATTTCCCAGTTTGACAGCAACCGTGAACTGAGTAACATTACAAAAGCTCTGCTTAAATATTGCGGTGAAAATGGCTGTAATATAACCGAAACTCATGAAAAAAATAGTTGAAACGAATATAAGATTTCTGAAATCAGAAAAATCAAATTGACAAAATTTAAATGGACCATGAAATATGAAAATATTTTGTTATCAAAAGAAATTTTGTTGGTAAATTTTTTTATGGATTGTAATTTCATTTTTAGTTTTTAATTTCCTTTTTTAATCATATCCTCATCTGCTCAAAAAAAAACACCACTCCTAGAGGTTATTTCACAAATGTGTTTAGGTTTGTCTTGACTAGACTCTAGCAGGATGTCCTCAAAACGTTTTATTCAGAACGTTTTAAGGACGATAGCAAACGGACGTCCTTGGGACGTACCATGTAAACCCGGGACGTTCAGACCAAACGAGGACCTAAGTGAACGTCCTGGGGACGTTGGGTGTTATCAGGGATAGCACCATTATATTTATGAAATATTTAACGTAATCTTATTTGTCAAAGGAACTTTAAAATGAACGCGGAAAAGACATCGACGCCATTCGACGCCCGGCGGATTTCTTAGAACTTTCGACTTGCTAGAAAATGGCGGCCAATTCAAAACACAGTAAATATATTAAAACCAAATTATAAATAACTACTATTTAAATAAGATATACATTTTTAATGAATTATTTGTACTGGAGGGGATTATCAAATAGAACAAACAAATAAGTTTTTGAAGCAAATTTTACAAACCAATAAAAGACAGTTAAAACAAATAGCCTTAAAATAATATATATACTTTTCATTATTTTTGTTGTTAAAATCTCGTAAATAATAATACCTATAATAGGACGACTCTAGGACTTACCCAGGATATTCCCACAAGGAATATTTTGTTAGGCTTTTAATATCTTTGCAGGATATTACTAGGACATCCTGCCAGGATTTGTCTAGGATATCCCCATCTGGGATATTCTCAGGTTGTATATATTTTATTGGGATATCCTAAGGATATCCTGAGGAATGTTGTCCTCGATTGGGATATACGGGACCAAATGAGGATATCCTAGGGACGTCGTGCTGTGTGGGTATATTGCATTCGATCGGCACATTTCTAAAACCGGTAATATTGTTCGTAGAGAAAAACATTTCATATCACTGTGTTAGTGGTCGAATTTTGAACGACTTTCAAAATGTCCGTCCGTCTGTACGTTTGTCTATCTGTCCGTCTGTCCTTCCGCCTGTTTGTCCGTCCGTCACGTTTCTTGTAAGCACGATAACTTAAGAACGAAAAGTCCGATAGTATTGAAATTTGGACGGCAAGTTAGTGTTAGCTAGAGGAAGAACCCTTAACAAAATCGATCAATAAATAAAAAAGTTATTAATTTTTGAAATTAAATAAAAATTGTTTTGTAATTACTTAAACAAAAAATGGTTGAAAGTAATATCATTTACAAAAAAACTGCGAAGAGTATAATGGTTAGCTTGTTTGTTCTTGAGAACTTCATTAAATCCATAACCCTCGAGCTGATGCTGTGCACCTGCTTTGTATGCTCTACACTTTTTATAGTCGAAATCATGGAAAGGTGGAATACTCTAATAGTTATTAGCATTAATAGTTATTAATTGTAAATATTTGTAATTAAAACAATAAAATAATAATTCCATTAAAACAGTTAAATCTTTTGATTATTTTTCATTTACAAATAACAAAGTGTGTGTTTTTTCATGAGACGTGAACTTTTTCTCATTGTAAGAAAAAAGTGAAAAGAAATATTGTTTCTTTTTTATTTTTGGTCTTTTTTCGACAGGCACCCCCCTCAAATAAAGTAAAACAAGCCTTCTCATTCACAAAAAGTAGTAAAAAAAACAAAAACTACCGGCAAACCCTCATTGGACAAGAACAACCATATGTTTGTTGAAAGATAAGCATTTATTTAATGAAAATTGCAAAAAAAATTATTTACGACGTTTTTAAAAATTTCTCAGAAAGTAAAGACATCTACTATCATGAAAAATACTTGGTTACATGAAAGAATAGCAAATTTGACGAAAAAAAAATTACCCACATCGAGGATCGAACCCACCACCCCATTGCGCGTCAAATCTTACTATTTTCACGTTGCGGAAGAGATTTTATTAAGGGTCAAAAACGCGTGTAACTCTTCAGGGATTGAATATTTTTTGTAGAACTGTTTGGGTTGATGGAAAAACTTAGCTTTCATTTCCACCGAACCTACTGTCCAAAAGTTGTTAATAAACAAATTAGAGCTTCTCACGCAATGCCACTTTTATTTCCGGTTCCGGTTATCCGATCAAGGTCTTTCTGGTCTCAAAATTTTCCTTTTTCCAAACACTTTCATATGCACAAAACACCATTTGAAAATATCTTTCGATTGAATCAAGATTTTTTCGGATCCGTCAAACCGTTTTCATTTTACTAAATAGAAAACGAAAAAAAATGCGTTTAAACAATTATTTGACCATGAAGCTCGTGGTTTAGGAAAATTTTTCATAAGAAAATCTTGTTCAGAGGAATTTTTTCTATAAGAATCCGTGGCTAACTCAAATGGTATAGAAAATTGTTGGGAGGCTCGCTTTATGATAGGCATGACCTGATTCTACACCATTATACAGACTGTCTATTTTACGAGGGCCACACCAAATATCTCGCTTAATATCTATTGTAGAAGAATAAAGTTTTAGAAACAGTTATCCCATTTTTGTGAGCTATATTTCAGTAAAAAGAAATTTGAAATCCATAGCCTACTTTATGAGATATATTACAAAAACCTGAAAAATAGGAAAACCACAAACGGTTATAGCTTCCTTATTTGAGGAGATACGAAAAAAGTTAAAGGAATGAAAGTTGACGGCAAAGACAATGAGAATAATAACGTGTAACAAAAAAATCGAAAAATGCAGTTGGCTTTGACATACGCTATTGTGCAAAAATGAAAAATACATATCTCAAAGTAGGCCATGACGCCATTAATTCCGTTATTTTTTTCTCATTCCAACGATATAAAACATGTCACAGAAATTTTAACCGATAGTGTCAATATTTAATATTTTACGAATACCACAATTCATATAATTGAATCGTAACAATCAGCTGTGCCATAATAGTAAAAATTCACTTTATAATAATTATAATTCCGTAATTATTTATTACAATTACAATTTAATACAAACCAATAAATATCTCATAAATAAAAATACAAGTACAAAACGAACATCCAAAGAAAAAAACGAAAAACTATGTATAACAGTACTACCTACTACTATATTGGAAAGAAATTGTGTGTATTTATTTTTCTAACTACAAATGCTAAAATTGTGCACCATGCATTCTGACACATAAACGTGCTCTACGAGACACGTCACGCATTACATTTTGGAACATTTCAGGAGTAATTGCCTCACATGCGTTTCGAATTCTGGTTTTGATGTCCTCAATATTTTCAGGGGCAGTTTGAAATACCTTGTCTTTAATGTAACCCCAGACGAAAAAATCCAAGGGAGTAATATCTGGTGATCGAGCTGGCCATAGAATGGGTCCATAGGTGCCTATCCAGCTATCTGGCATAACTTGATTTAAATAATTTGTACATATTACAGCAGTGTGAGGTGGAGCCCAATCTTGTTGAAAATATGAATAATTTAATCTTTCTGCCACTGTTAATTCATAAAGAAAATCTTGAAATTCGTTTTGCAGGAAATTAAGGTATCTACGAGCGGTTAATTTTCCATCACAAAAATAAGGTCCAATTACTTTAGTCCCTAAAAGACCCAACCAAACATTCGTAGAAAATCTTTCTTGGAAAGCAGTCTCTCTGCACCAATGTGTATTTTCTCGTGTCCACTTATAATGCATATTTCTATTGAAAAATCCATTATTAGAAAAATTTGATTCGTCCGACCAAAGAATTTTGCTACATATCAGCGCGTCATTCCTTTTCTTATTTAATAACCATCTACAAAATCTTACTCTCCTTGGCTTATCTCCCTCATTTAAATGTTGAACTTTCCTCATTTTGTAGCATCGAAATCCGTTTTTTTTCAATATTTTTCTTGCACTGTCTTTTTTTATGCGACAGTTTCTCTGAATTTGTCTCAAAGAGGTTTCCTCATTTTGGTTAACATAATTCATTACTCTATTCACTTTTCTTACATTATCCGCAACATGCGCTCGCCTTACTACTTTTTTTGAAAATGAACCGTGCGTTTTTAGATTTTGAACTAACTTCCTAAACGTAGTTCGATTTGGCTGCGGAGCATCTGGAAATCTATCTCCGTAAACCGTGACTGCCATCTCAGCGTCAAAATTGCACTGACAATAAATGCTATAGTCTGTTTTTAAACCAGGAGGAGCGTTTTAAATTTAACGCGCTAAATCATACATCTGTGATTGGATACGCCCTCGCCAGTTTTACACAAGGCAATATTCGTAAATTTTGACACACTGAAAATTTTAATTTCATGTCAAAAATT
The DNA here is from genome assembly GCA_963583905.1 of Stenurella melanura. Taxonomy (NCBI): domain Eukaryota; kingdom Metazoa; phylum Arthropoda; class Insecta; order Coleoptera; family Cerambycidae; genus Stenurella; species Stenurella melanura. Next base: position 24,994,813 of record OY757315.1, read on the forward strand.
ATTTGGTTGTAATTTCTATTTTATCGTTTGCACATTATATATCAGATTTTAATAACTTTTATATAAATCTGAAGTAAAAGTAGCTTAATTAGCTACTTTTACTTGGTGCCTTTATATTGCGTAATTGGTATGAATGCTGAATAAAATATCTAGAGGTCAAATAGAGGTCGATGCATTATATAATGCAATAAAATACACACAAAAACACTGTAGTCGTGTATTGTTAGTTGCCCAAAACGCCAAAAAGGTTTTAGTGTAATTTCTGGTTAGTTTTATGGTGTGAATGGAACTTCCATGTTTACTCCTCCTGGTTTAAAAACAGACTATAATCATATCGAATTTGTTATTATTGGTGTACACCATAATTACTGATATAAAATTTGTCTTAGAACTCGACAACGCAACATACAACATACAACAGTGACAATCTGTCAAATTTATTAATAACTGTATGCATTGTTTTTCACTAATTATGGCACAGCTGATTGTTACGATTGTGGTATTCGTAAAATATTAAATAACGGAATTAATGGCGTCATGGTCTACTTTGAGATATGTATTTTTCATTTTTGCACAATAGCGTATGTCAAAGCCAACTGCATTTTTCGATTTTTTTGTTACACGTTATTATTCTTATTGTCTTTGCCGTCAACTTTCATTCCTTTAACTTTTTTCGTATCTCCTCAAATAAGGAAGCTATAACCGTTTGTGGTTTTCCTATTTTTCAGGTTTTTGTAATATATCTCATAAAGTAGGCTATGGATTTCAAATTTCTTTTTACTGAAATATAGCTCACAAAAAATGGGAGAACTGTTTCTAAAACTTTATTCTTCTACAATAGATATTAAGCGAGATATTTGGTGTGGCCCTCGTAAAATAGACAGTCTGTATATAGTGTGGTCGATTAAGTGTGCAACAAATAGAAAATTTTGTTTAGTTTCACAACCAAAGTTTAAATACCGCCAAAAGTTATTGCATGTCCGATAACCATTTCAGGTGCACTTAGAATGGCTTCAAGTTAAATAGTATACAGGGTGGGGCAAAAAATATGAAAATCGTTCAAGAGTAAAGCGCGCTAATGTCGAACGCTTTTAAGAAAAAGCTTTTATTGAAAAAACTGTACTAAAAAGAAAAAATATATTTTTTAAATTCATACACCTGGAAACCAAAAACTTTGGGGGCGGTCATTTGAGCAAAGTAACTATGCAATAGTGCTATATGGCCGTCCTTAAAGCTTTTGGTTTCTACGTCTATGAATTAAAAAAAAAATACTTTTTAGTACAATTTTTTTAAATAAAAAATTAAACTTTTTCTTAAAAATATTTTTTTATAATTTTTTTTTCAACGAATGGGTATCGATATCTGTCCGCATAGGCAGTTAGTATATTATGTACTTCACATACCTACCCCAATTACACTAACAGATACGAAAATTCCGCCCGGTGCGGTAGAGGGAATTTTGAAAAGATTTTTTTTTAAACGACATCTAGTAATCCCTAAAACAAACAAATCAGTACATCTGAAAGTCTATATACACGTCTCTAAATGAAGTTACGTCTATAAAATTTATGATCTTTTAGCTTCCCGCGCAAAAGTAGATTCGTAGTCACAGTCACAGTGCACTTGCACTTAATTTTACATGAAAACTGTTGATACTACGAGAAAAATGAAATTGCTTTTATTAAAACATCCTCTTCACTAATAAAGGATTTAACTTTCTTTTTAGCCGATAAATATTTCCCGAGATATTAAAAAGAACGGAATTTTCAAATTTCAAATTCAATAATTTCTATGACGCGCCCCCTATACAGAGGTAAACATTTCTATTTATCAAAGAATAATACTTTGAAAATATTATGCGTCGAATTTCAGCCGTTCTTGTTTTCTTCCGAGGTTAAAACTTTTGGTAACTGGACTATTATTAGAAGTCATATAATAATTCATGTACTTTTTAGACGCATTAGTAGGGCGACATCTGTTAATCATAATCTATTACTAATGGTGCTTGAAAGTCCGCATCAGCAGTTACCTTCTTCGTTATTAAGCTTAGTAACACGACGTGTTAACAGATGTCGCAAAGGGCAATATGTCATGAGATGACTAAATTTGGTACTTTCGAATGATATTTAGTACCCTAGTACTCTCCAAGTAAATCTAGTCCATCCTATTGCGCTATTGCCGCGTATCATCAGAGCTTTCATCCGTCCCTGCACCTAGCCCGGATATTTTGAGTTTTTAAATGCTGCCATCTAGTGCCGAGAAAGTCAGATATTCATCATCTTGCGGTGAGCGCCATCTAGCGGTACAGGACAAATGTTGTTACCAATTTTCTACTACATTTCTTTTGTCTCCTAGCTGCTAATTTAGTACTTTTTTGTTGTAATTTACAATTACAATTTCAATTTAGTACTTTACCTCGAGGGGCCAGGCACAAACAACTATTAATTGTGTTATTTATGATTGCTATTCACTATCTAAAATTAGGAAGTAAACATTGCACTATGTATTAGATCTGTAGATGTATTTTAGACAAGAAAAATTCGCAAAGGTTAAAAAGGTGCATGTGGATCGTCACTTTTTATGATTTACTATAGAATACAATACCAAAGACTAGAGTATTACATAGACTGCGAAGAGACAAAATAAAATGGCAAGAAAGAAGCACATATCCCCTAAAAACTATGATAAATTTAAATTTGCCGCGTATATCAGCATATGCAGCACCGCAACTGTCAAACTGCATAAAATGAAAGTTCCCATCAGTTTGGTGCGTACGACAGCTGACTACAAAGAGTTGTCATGTAATTTTTTAATAAAATGATAAACATTTTCTAAATTTTATGCGTTTTAATCCCTTCATATTATTCGTTACATTCAGATCAGTCCAGTGCATCAAATATTAGATACGACGTGAATAGGTGAGTCCATGAAATATTGATGAAATTTAAACAAAGTGACCCCCACGTATTAACAGTTATTTATGTCTATTAAATAATAGTTAACTAACAATAATTTGTGCAACGTTTAGAAAGCATAGTTATATTTACTATATGTTTCTATTACAAGATATCAGGAATAAAGTTATATATTCTGATTAAAAATTTTGACCTTCGAGCAACATTGTTTATCTGTTCCTTCAAGATATTGCCAATACTTATCTAAGTTGACTTTTTAGTACCGTTCGCGCTGAGGTGCGGTAAAGACACCCAGAATGTCCCACTACAGCGATGCGGAGGATTCAATACACGATAATATGCAAGACTTAGACACCATGCTAAGGAAAAGAAAAATATGGGATCCTGAGAACGAGAGTATAAATTCAGAGATAAAAGACTTGCTAGATGAAGATGTTAACTCTTTGGTAAGTGGACTTATTATTTTACGGAGGGTTCTGGTACAATGTGGATTTCTGCAGAAAGCAGTGACACCAAGCGTTAAATGTTACCTAATCAGTTAGGTAACTGTAATAAAACTATTTCACAATAATATTGGATGTTTCTAAATAATATTTTTTAATTATTTGACTTTGTAAAGTATTGTTTGGTGTCTTGCCAAGTTTGCAATTCAAATGATTATATTTAAGTACCTATATAAAGTTCTGTTCTTAATAAATTCATTACTTAGGTCTTTAATACCATGTAAAAACATTAAGAGTTGTAGAGATACATTTATAAACTACTGATTATTATTCAATATTAGTTTCACATTTGACGATTTGACAGATTACTTGTCTTATAATGATATACTTGACTTGAGTAAATAAGGGGCAATGTGATATTTACAATTATAATTGTAATCCTCTGATCTAGAGAGCATCGCAAATCTAAAAATGAAATGTAATACATGATGCTAGAATTATTGTTTTGGTGGTGTCTTGCCAATAAATTGCAACAAAAAATATACAAAGTTTTGTTTGTACTAAGTGTCAAGTCTTTAAGACCATATAAAACCAGTAACAGTTGTAGATATATATTTGTAAACTTCTGTTTACTATTCAATGTTTAGTTTCACATTTGACAGAAAAAAGAAAAATTCTCGTCTCGTCGTGAATTGTGATAAGACTTAAGTTGAGTAAATCATATTTACAATTTTAATTGTAATCCACCTGATCTAGATAATTCGGCAAGTCTAGAAGTGATATTTGATACAGGATTCTATAATTATTGTTTTGTCTCAATGAGATACAGTGCTAGTTTTTTGCTACTGAATTTTTTTCTTTCGACCGCGTGCACCATGTTATAAATTTGTATTCTGTGTCTATCGGTTAAGATATTTCAAGCTATCCATTATTTTGCCATTGCAGTGAAACTGTTTAGAAATTTAATTACAGATACCCCTGCACCAAATGGATTAATCAGAGGTTCTTCAATACTTGATTGTTACAAAATATCTGACACCTCAAAATATGTAAACTCTCGGATCAAGGATCAAGTCTAGATACATAACAGGTATCTCTTCAGTATATACCTTGTTTGCTCCTAACATAGTCACAAAAAAGGATAGATAATCATAACATCTCATAAGCAATATTGGCTGGTATGTAGAAGGGTGAATATTTTCATCAAAATAAATTATCCTGTAGGCATGTAAAATTGCAGAAGATAATGCTTGATAATCTCCAATCAAAGAATTTAACAGATATGTAACAGCCATGTCTTTAGTACATGCCTTGTTTGCTACTTTTGTAATTTCTGCGTTACCTGGTTTTTATACAAAACAATTTGATATAGGTCTATGTGTGTTAGAAAATATTGGTGTTTCGTTGCTACTCTGTGAACTCATCAGTAAGGCTGGAGTGGCCACTGCCTTATATGTTTTTCCAACAAACCCAACATGGCCGCTCTTACATATACCTACTGTGTCAAATGATGTGGCGGTGAGATGTAAGGGAAGTGTCACACGTCACAGCCTGCACTATTACAGAAAGATAATGATATATTAAAGATAGGTAATTAGCATAAACTATAAAATATAATATTAATATAATAATATATAATATAATAATAATATAATATTGTCATAAAATGACTTATTTAGAAAAATTTCATTGTTCCATTCCTTCCAAAAGTTTACATATAATAAGAGGGTACAATTAACCCTCTACCTCACTATTCCCAATAAAGAGTAAGAAAATTCGAACATGCCATAAATAAACAATTAAGTATAGACATAATTGACATTGTCTCCAAAAGATATTTATAAGAATGTCAGTGTCTGCAATAAATAATTATAAACAGTACTTAATTCTTTACAATTTTTTATTGTAATCATGATTATAAAAATCTACGTTTATCTCTGTTTATATTTTGTTTTTGTGAGGCCTTTGTTTAGAATACTTAATTGTTTCTAATCAACATAAAAACAATTATTGAGATTGTAGGCCAATATTTAGTTCAGTCACCTGTATGTAGTACAAAGTTCTGCTTGTTAATCAATATCTTCGTGGAAATAGCCAGTCCGTGATTTGTTATTGTATGTTGTATGGCTGCTTAATAATTTCAAATACTCTTACATAATCGTTTAATATAAACTACTACACAATAATGCACTATTAAAAATTGGGCTTACAAACCTTTGTGGTATTCTGATCTGCAATTTAGTTTTCTTGTAACAAATATGTTTTGAGTAAAGAATGTATGGAGTATTCTCACTATTGTTGAAGTTTCAACAATAAAGAACACTTACCTTTATCGAATATTGGTCCTTCTAATAATTTCTGAGACATAGTACTAGTGAAATTTGTAATAAAAATGACAAGATTGAAATTTGATTGATTTTGAGGAGACTCCTGAAGATTATAGCCGGATAAGCGGTATAAGGTCGGCCCCTACTCGGACTTTGCTTATGCTGTTTGCTGATGTAGTTCTTCATGTGAATGTTTTCATGCTCAGTTATTAGCGTGTAAATGTTAGCAGTTTTTTAAGAAAAACGTTTTTAAATGCGAAAATAATTTTTTCCAAGGACCTTGAATTAGCTTGAAAGTATAAGATATAGGAGTTGAAAGGGTACATATTAGGTAATATTTGCAAGAGCCGTGCTTAGTCTGTCGAGTCAAAATATTCAAAAAAAAAAAAAAATGAAAAATAGCCTTGACTTTAGTAACCTATTTGAATAGCCAAATCACCCTCTAAATGAAATATTGGCACGACCGTGTCAAGGTAAAGTCAAAGTCACCATTAAGTGGCCGTATAACACCCTTACAACCAGGGCCGTTGGGAGAAAATTTCGAAGAGCGGGGGTCATATGTTATCTCGTTCGGCAATTTGGGGAACGGGGGGATTCCTTTCCTAAGAATATGATATTAATCTCGTTATAGACAATACAAGTTACGGCCATATTAGGTACTTGTTGTATTTATATCTCACTATCCAACTTTAGGTGGATCCCGGGCCCCTCAAAACAACTCCGGGCCCGGGGGAGGCACCCCCAACTCCTCCCTCGGCAGGCCTTAGGGTTACGATGATTTAAATCGTTATTGAATTCATGATTATATAAATCATGTTCATATGAACTGATTTTTTAAATTTAAATCATGATTTAGATCAAGTTGTGTAAAGCCAATAATCTAAATAAATCAATATTCAGAAAATTCAAATAAAAAGTACAGTTTATTTAGAAGCTAGATACAAATTACAAAAAATTTAAATAAAAAGAAGAAAAGAACAGATAGTTAGGTTACACGTATAAAACAAAAGTTACCTTCTTAAATGTACATTATAAATTAGGTGCCTGCTTAAAAACAGAAACATAAAGTAATTAAATTAATCAGAATCAATTCTAAAACAAAATAAAACGTGATTTACTCCAAAACAAAAAATTTAAATTAGGTTAATTATTGTAAAGTTTGTACAAAAAAACTAATTTAGCTGCTTTTTCGGTCCCTAAACAATTTCGAATCTTAGAATGAATCAAACCAAATGTTGAAAATATTCTCTCAATCGAGGCTGAACTAGCTGCAGCAGAAAATAATTGCTTGATAATCATGAATAATTTGTCAATAATATCAATATTTCTTTGGGATTTCCACCGGTTTTGTGTTTTTATGAATTTATTCGTGAAACATATCAGCAAAAGGCTCAGATTTTGCCAGAAATTTAATAATCAGTGGTAATAAACCACTTTCGGGATATAATTTATTAGCGGCTTCTAAAGCACGGTTCTTTTCGCTTTCTGTTAATTTATGCTTTGTTTTCGTAGGGTCTAGAATGAAGGCTAGCAAATGGTATTAGGTGATACACTGGTCGTATCGGTATCTAAATATTTCTATTTGCATTAAGGTAATTGTTTCGTCAAAATGCGACTCAATTATTTTAAATTGTTCTACAACGTCTGATAAACTTGCATTATTACTTTGAAGCCTATCAAGTGCAATAGATATATTTTAAATGATAAAATTGCATTGTTACTTTGTAGCCTATCAAGTGCAATAGATATCAGGTTTTAGTAGTGATAAGTAAACTTCAGCAGTTCTTTTTAAATACATGTCTGAAATTTTCTGTCTTATTATGCTGTCAATTTCATTTTTATGTTCCTCGCTAATTTTAAAAAGTGTGGGTCATGATTTAACGAAACCCTCTAAGCAGTTGGCGAGTGAGTTCCATCTTATGTCAGAAAGTAGAGTAAGTTTTTTTCCTCCTTCTTTTGCATATATCGCAGAGGCAAAATGATTGTTTCGGAAACATTTCACAGCGAACTCAACGTGTTCCTTAATTTCAATAATTTCCAAATCCTTATATAACATTAAAATGTGTGGAGCACAACCGTAAGTGATAACGTTTAATTCTGTTGACTCTTTAATTTGGTTTCTCATAGCATTCGTATTGGCTGCATTATCCATTACAAAACTGCTTACTGTACAGGTATAGTCAGTCTTTAGAGTTTTAATTAAGTTTGTTGCAAGTTCTGTTCAATATACAGATGTATGTGGATTTCCAGATGTGTCTATTGTGTTTACTAAGAAGGAAGACCCATTTTCTGTAGTTACAGTTGCACATATTATTGGTTCATTGTGTATTCTGCCGTGATTAGCAAGAACGCAGTATCTGCAGAAAAGTAATAATGGAGAAAAACAGCTTTTTCTTTCTATTTGCACCCGTAGCAACTTACTCGATTTTGGCACAAAACATATGACGCGTGCTTAATACGAACCCATTAACTCATGCAAACTTTGGATAAACACCTCATCTAACATGCAGATGCCACATTTTTTATAAGTAGCATGTGATGTTGAACTTTTACTAAACATAAACCTGCATTATCATTGGATACGGCACAATAAGGGTCTATATATCTATGGTTTTGGTTATACATATGGCATTTTTGTTAAGTTCTATAAATAGAAAACCTAATTTTAAGCCAGTATATGCTAAAATCTCATTGTTGAAATTTTTTGTAGATATTGCGTTTTCGCTAAGCACGGCAGTATGTTGGACCATTCATCCAATGACAGACAAACTGAACTTGCTGATAAATCTTTAAAACATTTACTTTTTTCCTTGTTATACACTTCATCGAGCAGTCTATTAGACACATCATGTCGAGATGGTGGTACATATCCAGGTCGTAAAAGCGTTATTGCCTTTTTTACTTCAGGTTGTTCAGTACACATGAAACTGCTATTTGTCGCATAAAAAGCTCTAGCAATTTGTTTATCTATTTCTTCTTTATTAGAGTTGGTCGTACGTACAACAAAAGATGATAAAGATCCAGAACTGGAGGTAGGCACTACTATTCTTTTTTTACTTAATGGCGTAGAAGATATGCGCGGCTGTGGGGCACTATCTTCCTCTGCAGCTTGTTGTAATGTGTTCAATTGTACCTGTAATAAAAAATAAGATTGTTATGTTGTTCATTTTTAAATCCAGCTACACACAGATAGGCATAGATACTATGCTTTATTCTTAACACTATGAATAATGAATGAATAAAAAAGTCACATTTGTCCATGGAAAGTTACTAGAAATCTAGAAACTGCACTAGAACATTTTAAAAATTTGAATCTAGCTCGTCTCCTGGCATAATTGGTCTTTGTTGCAGAAATAGACCAACGTTAAATATGTAAATTAAAAAAAAGGTTATCTTGATATTCTGTCCTCGATTTTGTCGTCCTTAGAAGTTATAAATATAAATAAAATAACACTATACTTTCATTGGACACAGTTCCTTAAGTAGAGGGACCTTCATTATTTGTTTCTACACTTTCTACATTACGCGAAGTACATTTTTTCCAGTGGACTTTCAGTCGATCCACAAGTCCACAAGAGATGCATTTCTACTTTACACTTTTTACATGTAGCTCTACTACCACTTTTTCCATCAAACTTACTTGATTTTTCAATAAAATATTGCCAAATAGTATCTTTTTCCTTCCACTTCTATTAGAGGACATGTTAAAATTATTTAATATTTAAATGCTATAAATATAATCACTCAGACTCGTTTTCTCACGCAGCAGATTAGCAGATAATGGCTATTCGCATCATCCCTGCATTATAAAGACAAGCGTGTTTTCAAGTTCTGACAGGAGTTTTCATGTATATGTGCTCTAGCTTATTTGACCATTATAGATACAAGGTACACAATTTATTCCATTTTTAAGTTTGAACAAAAACTATCTTTGTTAATATTTAAGTACTAAATACATTGTTAATGTCAATTATTAGGATGTTTATGTAAAAAAATAAATAAACATGAAAAAAATCATGATTTTTTAAATTTTCTTTAAAAAAATCTTGATTTTTGATTTTTTTTTTTAAATCATGATTTTTATTAACCCTGGCGAGCCTGCTTGTTACGTTTGTCTGAAACATTTTTCGCTATCAGTCAAAACCTCGGGATGGGTCATACGGAAAGTCTGTAATGGTCAATGGCCGTCACTCATAAACTATCATTTAACGCCAGATTCAAGTCCGGATTCGAGGGCGACGGGGAAGAAAAGTCTCTATTCTTGTGTAGTAATAAAACATAGTTAATTTAGTTATTCCTTATCAGTATCCAAGTATCAGTAAAAAATTGCTTTCTGTACTTTGGATTTATCTTGAAATTTGAATATTGAAAATCCACTTTGATATTAGTCATTTGTAACAAATATTATCATTCTTGATCTATCTCTAGATTATTCTAAAATTGGAGAAACACGTGTAATATTATCACCTGCAAAGTTATTATTAAAATTACAGAAGCAGACATAGTAAAAATACAAGATGTTAAAAAAATATGATAGCAGAATCTGTGACTGAAGATGATCTTTTAATTATTATTATTTTTAATATTTGAGCTTGTTATTGCATGTGTCCCTCAGAATGTATTGCTGGAAACTAAAAGTTTAGTTGCGAATTTTTTGCTGCTTTACAAGAAGTACAATAAGTAAACAAATAAATAGGGCTACAAATTAACTCAACTCTTAAAAACTATCCCTTGCCACCAACTTAGAGAGGTTATTGTAGTAATTAAACATATTCGTTATAGGATTTTGCAAACAGCAAAAAAAAATTATCTATGAGAAGTAAAAAGAAAAACTATCTGCAAAAAAGTTTTAATGAAATATTTGCATTCTTACGATTACCTGAATTCTGGTTATGCTAGCAATTAAAATCCTAATTCTTGTAACACTAGTATTCACATAGTTCCCTACGGCTATGCAGATTAAGTATCGACATAACTTCTTACGGTCCTCAAGATTCCGTTAGAAATTATAACACAGGCCTAAGAGCCGGTTTTTCAATGTCCAGTTAAAAATGCCAGATAGGTAGCTGCTAGTTACGCTTAGCTGGCAGTTATATCTATGGTAGTGTTTATCAACAGTAATTTAACTTCCAGCTACGTATTCATGAGTTGAATTATTTCTTAGTTATGTTGGCACTACTGATTCTACCTGAAGTTTCTTTCAATTGGTTTAATTCAAATTGCGCGCGTGTTTTAGTGACAGTTTATCTGATTTAACCTCAAAATTTATTGCGTTGTTTAGCACGTTGATTGATGTTCTGTTCTTAATTGTGTGCGTTTGTGTATCAGCAATAATCGCAATAGAGAGCGTAAAAACGAAAAAAGATGCTAACTACACTTTAAGTGATTGGAGAAACAAAATTATTCCTGCAACTTCCTCTATCATCTCAAAAATATGTAAAACAGTTTCTTTACGCAGTCGAAATCTTATTAAAAAATCTTTATCATCATAATTCTCCAAATTATTTTCTCGTTCCCTTATGGTATAGGGTCTCCTTTCATACTTTAGAAATTGTATAATCATCGTAATCACTCATATCCAGAATATTATTATTATTATTATTCATTATTGGCAATAATGTATTTAATATAAATCACAAATTAAAAACGAACATATCAATCAATCACATTGGTTTTTAGGTTAGAATGTTTTAGAATTGTCAGAAATTGAACCAAATGCGCATGTGCAAATCCACTAACGGTAGAAAAAATCCTTAACTGGCACTTTCAACTCTCTGTTAAATTTACTTTCAGATAGTGAGTTTAACCCTCTGGTAAATTTTACTTGCACATTGAAAAACAGTTTATCTGCCAGATAAATTTTATCTGACAGTTAAGCTATTTAACTGGACATTGAAAAACTGGCCCTTAAATGAATGTATTTACCTACCGTGCCTTAAAAAATGTTCATTCGGATGAATTACATTTTCATGAAGTTATCTCATTCTGCTTTGCCTTTAAAACGTTTTTCGCTCTTATTCTGGAGCTCATCAGAAAGACATAAAGCCACTCAAAGATATTTCATGCAAGAAACCAATACAACTTCCATAAATAAATATTATTATTATTATGGTAGTATGATATAGTATTTCTACTGTCAATTTAAAAATTCAGTCTAAAGTGTTGCTACCAGGATAAATCATTACAAAGCCTGTTTGGGACGGAATAACTCCGTGACCATGCTTGAATATAATGACACATTCACCTAGTGATGTTAAATTGTTTTCCATTGTTTTCCGTCTTGAAGAAAATTACAAGTGTTTAAGACTTTGTCGTTTTTGTGTAGTGAAATTTTGAGTCATCGAAGAACGATTGTTATTTGTTGAAATTTAAAAAGAAGTCAGCGACAAAATTTCGCTTCTTGAGTTATCGTGTTTACAAAAACTTGACCAACGGACAGACAAACATTTTGAAAGTTGTTCAGAATTCGATTACCAACACAGTGATATATATTTTTTTCTCTACGAGCAATATTACCGGTTTTGGAAATGTGCCGATCAAATGTGAGTGCGCAAATAATGTATTAAAACATATTCTTTATAGGATTTTGCAAACAGCAGAAAAAACAAGCTAAGCGTTACTCTTTGCTGATTTAACGCACTTTTTATATAATTGTTGCACATTCTATAGGATACTCTTCGCAGTTTTTTTGTAAATAGTATTAGTTTTATACATTTTTAGTTTAATTACAAAACATACAATTTTTTTTTTTTATTTAAAAAAATTTATAACTTTTATTTATCAATCGATTTTGCTCAAAAACAATATGGTTCTTCCTCTAGATAACACTAACTTCCAAATTTCAATACAATCGGACTTTTCGTTCTTAAGTTATCGTGCTTACAAGAAACGTGACGGACGGACGGGCAGACAGACGGACGGACGGACATTTTGAAAGTTGTTCAGAATTCGATCACCAACATGATATGAATTTTTTTCTCTACGAGCAATATTACCGATTTTAGAAATGTGCCGAACGAATGCAATATACTCTTCGTTTTGTATTTGCGAAGAGTATAATATCTATCTATAGAAACTAAAAGAAAAACTATGTGTAAAAATATTAATGAAATCTTTGCATTCTTTCGATAACCTGAATTCTGGTTATGCTAGCAAATTAAAATCCTAAAATGGATTTGTATAATCTCTTATCTGAAAATTCTCATTCAACAACTAGCATCCACACAGTACCCTACGGCCATGCAGATTATACTAGTATCTACATAACCCCCTACGGTAATGAAGATTCAGATAAAAATGAGAACAAAGGCCTTAAATGAATTTATTTACCTACCGTGTCTTGAGGAGGTTGATTCGTTAGACGAAAATAATGAAAAAAATCCGAAATAAAGTTTTTTTAATAGATTTTTATGACATAATTTTCAGTCATTAGGAAACTCATAAAGTTAAAAAATTTTAAAAACTTTTACATGTAGTCTTATGAAAAATATGTCAACCCAGCATGCAAACGGTCCATTTTAAATTATAGCAAATAATCAAAAAAGAATGTCAGCTGTTCCGAAAACTAACTATTGATGTCTTGCGCATATTTTAATATTGTTTCCAATTAATTCAATTAGGAGACTTTTAATAAATAAAAAAATTATTAAACGTTTGTAAACTGTCAAATTTCTCTTTTCGTTAATGATTTTTAACTGATTTTTCAACTATTTAATGATTTAATTTTAATTTTTGCTGCTTCTCATTTTTTTTTAAATTATTTACTGGAAGAAATTTGTAAAATACACAGATATTTACATTTTTTTTTTTTTTCTAATAAATTTTGTCCAAAACATCCAAAAAATAGATCATTAAGTAAAATAATTAAATCTACTTAAATAATTAATTAATTATAAAAAGTGATTTATTTATGCCTTTATGACAATAATTATTGGTATCATCGACTTATAACCTATTTAGTTGTAATAATTTATTATGGAAAAAGGAAAAGTTCCAATTTAGAATTCGACTTACTTTTGGTTGGGACTTTAATGCATCAACCTCCTTAAAAAAATTCCGTTTTAATGGATTATATTTTCATGAAATCTGTAATTCTATTTTTGGAAAACGTGTTTCGCCCTTCATTACTGTAGGGAGGTTATGTAGATACTAGTATAATCTGCATGGCCGTAGGGGACTGTGTGGATGCTAGTTGTTGAATAAGAATTTTCAAAGAAGAAATTATGCAAATCCATTTTAGGATTTCAATTTGCTAGCATAACCAGAATTCACGTTATCGAAAGAATGCAAAGATTTCATTAATATTTTTTAGTTCCCATAGATAGTTATTTTACTTCCCTCGCATACCGAAGAGAAATATTTATTCGAGAAAAAATCACCCTGCGAGATTTTTTCGGATTCTGACGTTTCATATCACGTAGATTTCGAAAATATAGGTTTTTCAATTCCGTCAGTCTGCCTGTTGGTGCATTAACTAAAAAAATACTTGACGGAGAGCAGTCAAATTTGGTAGGTAGTTGACCCTACTGTCAGCGAAGAAATGGCTAAACTGTTACTGGAAAATATACAGGGTGCACCGTCTAAATGGAATAAATTGTTGAAAAATGTTTTTTTGCTCAAATTGAAAATTTCCGCGTTTCATGACATGCTGAACCTATTTCAGAAAAAAAAATTGAAAATTTTTTTCACCAACATTTTTGAAAAAAATTTTACCACTAAAATTGATTAAAAAAAATTTTTTCTTTGTTCAAATTTAAAATTTCCACGTTTCATGGCATTCTAAATATATTAAAAAAAAAAATGAAAATTTTTTTTAGCAACATTTCTGAAATTTTTTTTTCATAAATAGATGGAAATTTTTTTCTCTCTTCAAATTTAAAATTTGCACGTTTCATAGCGTTCTAAATCTATTTAAAAAAAAAAAAAAAATAGAAAATTTATTTATCATTTTTGAAAAAATTTTACCACTAAAATAGATGGATTTTTTTTTGTTCAGATTTAAAATTTACACGTTTCCATGGCATTCTAAAACTATTCAAACAAATTAAAAAATGTTTTTGACGAATTAAAAAAAAAATTGAAAACATTTTCAATCTATTTATCATTTATCACTACTATAGAATAGACGAAAATTTTTTTTTGCTCAAATTTAAAATTTTCACGTTTCCTGACATTCTAAACCTATTTCAGAAAAATTTGAAAATTTTTTTCATCAATATTTTTTACCACTAAAATAGATGGAAATTTTTTTTTATTTGCTCAAATTTAAAATTTTCACGTTTCATGGCATTCTAAACATATTTTAAAAAAATATATAATTTTTAAATTTGTAAACTTTTTTTACCACTACTATAGAATAGAAGGAAACTTTCCTTTTCGCTCAAATTTAAAATTTCTGCGTTTCATGACATTCTAAACCTATTTCAGAAGAAAAAAAATTTGAAAATTTTTTTACCAACATTTTTGAAAAATTAAAAAAAAAAGAAATAAGAAATTTTTTAACCAAAACTATACTTCCCCTTCATTACGTGAATGTGGGATTGAAAATGTGACAGATGCCAACAATATCTGGCATATGCACCTATTATACTTTTATTGAAAAATGTACAGGGTGGTCATCCCAAGAAATAATTCAGTCATGGAGGACATTTGTAAAGGTATTTGCGCAAGCCTTCCATATTTGGCACCTGCTCTTTAGTAGGTATTGAACTTTTGCTGTTGGATGAGCACTCTGCAAATTTTTTTGACCAAAAGTTATCAGGTTTTCTTTGTGATAATAGCAATAACTATATTCCGATTATTATTCTCAATGTCATTTCGTAATTAATAATTTTTTAGAGTGACCGCCATGCACAAATAACAAGGGAAGTTCTGTGTAAATACCTTTACCGATTTTTTTCTGCTGTTTACAAAATCCTAGAAAGAATATGTCTCAATATAATTAAGCAAACAAATAATGATTCACTTTTAAATAACTTGTTCTCTTTAACAACTGAGTTCTCAAAAACTAAACAAAATTTGAAAAAAGTGTTTTAGTACAAAAACTTGTTTGATTCATTGGCTACGCTACGACTTTGTCATTTATAGTACTTTATTAATAATAAAGTTAACAAGCGACTACTAATAATAAAGTTAACAAGCGACTACATTTTATGCCGAAAATTACAGAAAGCTACGGTATTTCTTTTTTCTTTAACATTAACAATCTTAAATTTTTTAACTTTGGTCATTTCAACGTGATTAGAAAGAAATATTTGAATATTACTTATCTATCTGTATCGATGTAAATCGGAATGCCAATAAAAAAAAACTTACTAATAAAAAAAATATGACAAGTTAAACAAACAGTATCAAGAAATCTCAAATTTAAATAAAAAAACAAAAACCCCACATATCACTGATTTCGCAATTCCAAATTAATTCGCAACCAAAAAATACGGATGCCGCAGGTCATTTTACATAAGTTCAAATGTTCAGTTTCTTTAGGTCCTCGAGTGGTACACAAGGTGTGAAAATTAGATCTCTCGGTTCCCTACTAAAATAAGAATATGCCAAAGCATAGTAAACATTCATTAGGTTTTTCGTGTCCAGAATATTTTTTAGATTTACAATTGCAAAATATTCAGGGTTTAGCTTACTGGTAACCAAACCAACATGTGCATTGTGCATCCCAGGTTAGTTGATCAATATAAACACCTAGAAACTTGCAGATATCTAATCTTTCCAACACCGTGTGGTTAAGTGAAATTCGAGGATTTTGCATCTTTTAGAGAAGATTATATAATGAGTAGTTACTCCGCTTTTTACACTCAAAAATGCATTTGCAGAGGTCGAGAGTAAATCTGCAAAAAATGTATTTCCATAAATTTCTTTCATTTCACTTTGAATGTTAATCAAGGGCATGTATTAGTTTCCAGGTTTCTCAAAGCCGAATGTAATTCTACATACTGTTTTCCACGATGATTAAAATTTTTACATTTTTAAACTATCATAACCAATTTTTTTCAAATGGAGCACCTGCTAAAATGTTTTAAGTAAAAACTCAGGGTGTTCTGTTTGAGAAACATTGAGTTGTGACAAAGAGTTTGAAAGTATAAACATAGCTAACTATAAACACTTCCTCTTAATAAGATGGGAAATAGTTGGTCATAATTTATTTGGACAAAGTCAGAATTCGATATCTGCTAATTTCCGTTATTTGTTTCGGGTACTTACTACTATTACTTTGTTATTACAATGAATCCTTATCAGTTTTGATAATCAGTACTTATTCATTGGAATTTAACGGAATAGATAACCAGACAAGATTTTAGTGTTTATGTACTACCTTCTGCCGAGCTCATTTTAAATTAATCAAGAGTAGAAAATCAATTGGGTTATTAATGTATAAACAAGTTTCCACATTGGATCCATCTGACCTTTTCGACCTCTATGTGGATTATATTATTTTATTTATAATTTATTTATGGGTGGCTTCCATTAAATGACATCTTATTCAGATCCTAAGGAAATAGACATTAAGATATATAGACAAAAAAACACTAAGATATTCAACATAAACAATCATAAAGTAGTCACCAGAAAATATAAAACTTATCAAAAATTATCTTGGGCAAGGATAGTCATGGAATTAAAAACTGCTTATGTCATACTTTTATAATTGTCAGTGTTTCAGGTTACGTCTCACACTGACATCATCTGCAATAATGTACACCTGTTTTTAATTCTGGATATAAAATAGTAATAAGCTAAATAAAGGACTATTAGCGTTTTAATAAACATAGAATTAAATTTAAAGAAACTGTTGAAATTTCACCAGTTTACGAAAAGCATTCTGTGGTATGGTTGCAAGTTCTTCAACAACTCTTTGTTTCACTTCTTGCCAGTTAGGTACAGGAGTTCTGAAAACCATATTTCAAGTAACAAAATAGTCCATATTGCTCAAACAAGGTGAACTTGGACGAGTCTCAACTTGTATCGCTCTGTGCATCGCTATGCTAGCAGTCGGGGTGATGAGATTTACAACTGTTTGTCAGCATTTTTTAATTTTTTATATATTTTTTTACATAAAATAAATAAATTATTTTTTATTAAAAATGCATTGTTAATTTTTGATAAAAGAGATGTAAGGACTAGGTACTTAATAGCAAATATTCGCTTACGTTGAAAAATATTCTTTATTCCTAGTTTATAAAGGATGCCTCGTGATAAGATAGGTGTCTGGGTCTCTTAAAGAAAGGCATCTTAAAATGATACAAAAACTGTACTTTAAGATCCCACACATAGTTTTTTGAGAAAAAAAATTCGCGATGCTACATAACCTCAAATGTGTCAAGAAACAATGGTTTTTGCACTTTTAGGTTAGAATATCTCAAAAACCTGACGTGATAGATCAATCCTGTGTTTATATTTTATTTCAAATCTAATCATACCCGGTGAAACTTTGAAATATAATAAAATCCAACAGTTATCTCTTTATCCAGACTAAGTCTCTCATCGTATAAACTTCAAAAATGAACATGCTAGTCTCTTCGCACGGAGCCTATTATGTTTCTCACCTTGCAAGTGTAACAATATAATTGCTAGTAACATGAGCGATCGACGCACGACCTCACAGCCTCTTACCTAAACAGCATATACTTCTTTTCTCTTTAATGATAGCGATTTCTTCTTGCACCATCTCACCCCTTCATAGAGAACTAAGAAAAAGAGAACAATACAAAGCAATGCCTTTCTATAGAATATAAGTAATTATGAATATGATCTATTTAAACATCAATTTCACATTTATTGTTTGGAACCAACTAATAATAAAACAATCAAATTTTAAATTAAAAAAGTAATGAATATCTCATTAATAGTAATTTGCATACCATTATATGTGCTTTGTTTAGGCATACATTAGCTGTTTCCATGCATCTTTTAAATTGAGAACTTAATTTCGTTTGATTATTAGTTATTGCCCCCTCATAAATGTCAAATTACTGTTTAAAAAAATAAATACAATTAGTATTGTAGGGATAATCCGTGTTTGAATGCGACTCACTATTGTTTTATATTTTATTTCCTATATGTATAACTACAATTAATTAATTGACGTAGCCAATATCGTTTATACGATCTTACGATAATCAAGTTATTATTATTATTATAAAACTTACAAGACGTGAAAAAAATATCATGCAAAGTTAGCCTGCTTGCTACTCATGCTCCATGAATTTTGACCCCAGGAGTTACTATTTACCAATTCTGGATGACTTATTATCTCGGGAGGGTTTGTGTGTGACTTATTTGGATGACCTTTGACCCTAGTGCTTACTTTTTTGCTCTCTGAGATTAATGGTATGCCCTTAACTATCACATATTAGGCTGGAGTAGTAGAAAAGACAAGGAATGGTGTTACATAATTATGAGAAATTTTACTAGTGTTTACTACATATATTATGTTCATTTTGTTTATTATGAAGTCTTGATACTATTTAATAGCGTTTTCCAGTGTTATTGCTATCACGATTAGCGCCTCAATCAACTACTGAAAAAGAAACAATCTTTTGTGACTTCAAGATGTATGTATTATATTATCTCCATCTGCCCTAAACAACTGCACTTGCTGAAGCTGAGCAGCTAAAAAGAATTAGGCTATAATCATTACAAAGGAGTGACATAAGCAAAGACAGTAGTTTTTAAATCCACAACTATCTTTGACCAAAATAATTTTTCATATCACAGTATCAAGGTACTAACTTAGGTTCCAATTAATTTGGCAAGAGTTGGAACATTTCAAACTGTTCGCACAGATGATATCTTATATCCAGAAACCAATCTGCAGACGTTGTTTATGTACCGCAGATACTTACCTTATTTCTTTCAAAATTAGCCATATGCTGACATACATTTATGGTACGGCCATATTCAGTGTTGTGTTAAGTTTGCCTGTTTTCAGGTGGAGGAGGACTGCGTTGGCTGTCCCTTGCCTTCCACACCCGAAGATGAAAACATCTTGGACTCTGAAATAAGTGATGTCCTTAAAGCTGCAGTGCTAGGTACAGGTAGAGTAGTTTAGTTTCATTTTTCGTTTTCACATCGTTTTTTGGTCTCACCCAGGTAGTATCATCCATTGTTTCGTTTTTGTTTTTGACTTTACGTTTTTTTTTTGTTAATTTAACTCAGTCATTGTAGAACTAAACACAGTTGATTAACGAATATTTTTTCGTGATTTTTTATGTAAATATTACATTTATTACTCATAATATACCTATGTAACACATCTTTTTGGTTGAAAATTGGCAGGATTTAATCTTTTTTTTTTACTAGAAATCGCCAAAAAAGCTTGCTCTATTGGCAAGATGTTTTTTTAACTTTCTTTGTTAGTCTTGACAAAGTGCCAACAGAATTTTTCATGTTTGTTAAATACAGTATATCATTTATCTTATTCTGATAAGAAGCATTCTCCTAACGTTTCAAAATGGCACATTAAGTACCGAAACTGCAGTAACGTTTTCGTTACAATAAATTCAGTGATAAAAAACAAAGTAAAATTGTTTTAATAGATCGTAATGATTGATTATCAGAAAATAATTCTTTGATTGTTCAATTTTTCGGTTTCTTATATTATATGGAAAGATCTATTCAAGTTTAAAAGTGAATTATTATTTGTTTGCTTAATTGTATTGAAACATATTCTTTATAGGATTTTGCAAACAGCAGAAAAAATAACTATGAGAACTAAAAGAGAAGCTATGTGCAAAAATATTAATGAAGTCTTTGCATTCTTTCGATAAGCTGAATTCTGGTTATGCTAGCAAATTAAAATTCTAAAATAAGTTTGAATAATTTCTTATTTGAAAATTCTACTAGCATCCTCACAGTCCCCTACGGCCATGCAGATTAATCTAGCATCTACATAACCCTCTACGGTAATGAAGACTCAGTTAAAAATGATAACAAAGGCCTAAAATAAATTTATTTACCTACCTTGTCTCTTTTAGTTCTCATAGATGATTAGTTTTTTTTGCTGTTTGCAAAATCCCATAAAAAATATGTTTCAATCCAGTATCTATAGCAACATGGCATTTAGGAAGATGTCATTTTTAAATAAAACTAACATTTTAATATTGACAATTTATATTCTTTGGTATTACTTACAATAACGGTTATTAAACGTATGACCTAGTAAAGTTGAAAAAATTCAGATATTTAAAGATACACTTTTTCTTTTTTTATTGTCTTGAACATAAAAAATATTCATCAAATTTTTTTATCATTGCTTAGTAAATCAAGCCTGGCAGGTGTTTCATTTTATCACAGACATTATAATCTATCCAGGCATTTAATTTGCACTTATAGCAGTTTTATAAGTAATAATTTCATATAAGTAGTTTAAAATAAATATAATCGACTCTCTTCAAAGAGATCGGTGTTATTTTTCTGAATGTCTTAATTCTAGTGTCCTAAACCATATTCAATATTCGCCCTGGAATATGTTCTAGTTTTGCCATACATTGTTCTATGAATTGTTAATTCTTAAATTCCGGTCATAAAATGTATTGTAAAAATATATTGATAAATAATAATCTGCAGATAAGATTCCTCAACTGAAGTTCAGTAGTTGGTTCTGGAAAGGCATAATTTTGCATTAGCTACAGTTACATTTGCAACAGTTAGTATTATTAACACAAAAGTATAAACAAGTGAAACTAAACTTTTCCCAGGCCGTACTTAAATGGATAATATATTAATTTTCATAAGGTAATCAATTATTTGAAATTGCCCTTGTTAAATGTTGGCATAATGTTAGACTGGTTTTCTATTAAAAAATAATTTAATTATTGCTAATATTTCAAGTATTTCCCCCCTTTTCAACTAATCGATGTGTTCTTCGGGTGCTCTATAATTTTACTTTAATGATATCGATTGTTCTTCATTATATAATTATATATCCAGGGTATTTGCATAGGTACTCTTCGATAGCTCTGTTGCCATATGGATATAAAGTAGAATTATAATATAAAATTATAGAGAGTGGCAATAGTTCGAAATGTTTTCAGTGCAATTTCTGTAACATTTATTTTAAAAATTAATTCTTTGTAAAATGTATATTCATCATATTTTCTAGACGAGAATAGTTTTTATATATATTTTTTTTAAATGAATATGTACAGTGGTAAATTTTTAATTTATAGTTTTATTTTATGAATATGTTAACAGAGCTACCGAACTCCACAGATACAACCAATATGTTTGCGTTTAGAATGGGTGTCTCCAAAAATGCAACAAAGTTAATGATGAGAGGAGGGGAGGGCGGTCACAAAAACAAATTCATTAGAAAATAGTATTATATTGAATATTATATAATTTAAGTTTGTTCTCTCACATACAGCTAGTAACCCACGGAAATTAGATAAAGAAACGGAGGAAACGTGGACAAAATTAGTAAAAATCTAAATGGGCTTGTTCCATGATATTCTTTTTATATGGTTTTTATACCTTTTCATGTAGTACTCGATATTCTCATTATGCACTTAAAATTTCATATTATTAACTATTTTCGTTCTCGAGATATAAGGAGTTTAAATTAGTAATAGTTGCAAAAACCAAGCGCTCATTTGTGACGTCACTATACACAAGTGACGTAAGAAAAGTGGCTTTCTGGGATCTTTCAAATTTAACCTGAAAAGTCAAAAAACATGGAATTTTCAAACGCTGGTAACTAAATAAATACGTTGAGTGGAAGTTCGTTCTATGTCTCTACAACTAAGGAGCATCAAGTCTATTGAGATCGCCGAGTCTATGCGTATAGTGACGTAGCGCCTGGCCACGCCCCATTTTCGTGAGGTGGAGATTTGTAATGGTTTTTAAGATACTAAACGTGCGAATAAGATTCTGATTTTTTGCAGATCCATTATTTTATACTTGCAGTTTCGATTTATGAATTAAAAAAAAAATGCCGAACAAGACCATTTCTACACATACGTTATTTGAGGTATCCCAAACCCAAATCCACAAAAATCCCAGCATGGCTACCCAAGATTTTGAAGGTCAAAGTTTTTTGCAAATATCTCGCGTCCTATGTATCGGATGCCCATGAGGTCAAAGTGAAAGTTGTAGAAAATTAAATTATCTGTAAGTTACCTTTTTTATTTTTTCTAAAACCTCCCATAACGTTTCAAGATATTCAAGGTCAAACTTTCAAAAACATGGTTTTTTGCGATTTTCTCGCGCCAAAAAAAATCAGAGAACAATAAAGTTATCATGAAAGTTGTTGAGAATTCAATTATCCGCAAGATTGGTATTTTACATTTTTTCCAAAAACCTCGCCCTTTTTGAGATATTCAAGGTCGACGTTTAAAACAGCGATTTTTTGCAAATGCATCGGACATACATGAAGTCAATGTGAAAGATGTAGATAATT
This sequence comes from Stenurella melanura, assembly GCA_963583905.1. Lineage (NCBI taxonomy): Eukaryota > Metazoa > Arthropoda > Insecta > Coleoptera > Cerambycidae > Stenurella > Stenurella melanura. The sequence goes on from OY757315.1 coordinate 25,017,908, forward strand.
GAATCATCTACAAGATTGATCTCTTGCATTTGTTTCGCCCTTGGCGAGATATTCAAGGTCAAATTTCCAATGAAAACGGGTTTCCGCGAATATCCCTCTTCATATGCACCCGGACGTCCATGAAGTCAACGTGAAAGATGCAGAGAATTCAATTATCTATAAGATTGATCTTTGCCATCTTTTCCCAAAATCTTGCCCTTTTCGAAATATTCAAGGGAAAACATTGTCTAAATGTTATTTGTGGCATTATCTTAAATTTTTATCTTCAATTCATTGGGGCTTCCTGCCACATGTATGTTTTCTTTTTAAGAGGTGCTAGGGGAATCTACAAAATATATCGCAATTAACCAGTATGTTACTGGTAAATAACCTCTACGCCTGTGACGTTTACGTCAAAGGATCAGTTAGAGGTTGTTTTTTTCTTAAATAAACAAAACAAATAAGTACAAAAACTTGGAATTAAACACTTCGCCGACGTTTCGGAAATCTAATCTGTGTCTTTTTTCAAGGCTTTTTTGAAAAATCTTTTTTGCTGTGGATGACAAATACACAGCTCTAAGAATGTTTGTTATATTCAGTATCCATAGATACTTACTATTTACATAGAACTGTTGATATAGTTAACCGTTTTTTAGTTTTTATACAATGTTAAGTTTGTGAAGTTCTTCTTTTAACATTGGCAGCCAAGTTGTACAGACATCTACGGAACAATTCGACACGCAACTATCCTCATTCAATAATATTATTAAAGAATCCAGGATAAAAAATGTTTTTTAAATTCCATTTGTTTCCACACCACCTACGAGGTAGAACGCATGGCACGTTTTTTTTACATGGTTTCCCCCCTGTGCACGTAGGTCTACCCCATGAAAATTGCGTCGATTATTACATAAGGTGCTCCATATACATTAATCCTACTCTGGCTTATACTCAACTTCATCAAGTTCCAACTCATTCTGTGAACTATCATCATCGCTAACATTATAATCATTACTATCATAAGAATCAGAATCCTCATCATCATTGCTAATTTCATTGTCATTAGTTGTTACAATGTCTGAATATTCGAAATCATCTATTGCAGCAGTAAAATCTTCCAGTTCAAATATTTTCTTTTTGTTATTTATGCACGATATCCCCCGACAATTGGTGCAAGCCTCGGAGCATTCAAGTGCGAGTTATCTGCAACCACACCTTGCATTGCAATCTTTTCGGCAATTGCAGATGATTTGGTTCAGTACATTATCTGATGCTGGTGGGAGTGCATCAACTGTGTCCGTACTCGCAAGCGGTTCTGTACATATGAAACAATTTCCATGCATATTGATCGAAACTCAAAATGCATCTGGCAAAGTCAGAATGAAGCACACTGGACAGATGAATTACGAGAATATTATCGGTAATAATAATAATGCTTCATGGATGTCTGGGTGCATAGGAAGCGAGATATTCGCAGAAACCCGTTTTCTTTGGAAATTTGACCTTGAATATCTCGCCAAGGGCGAAGTTTTGGGAAAAAATGCAAGAGATCAATTTTGTAGATAATGGGCTTGTTCCATGATATTCTTTTTATATGGTTTTTATACGTTTTCATATAGTACTCGATATTCTCATTATACACTTAAAATTTCGTATCATTAAGTTTTTCCGTTCTCGAGATATAAGGAGTTGAAATTGGTAATAGTTGCAAAAACCGAGCTCTCATATGTGACGTCACTATACGTAAGTGACGTAAGAAAAATGGCTTTCTGGGACCTTTCAAATTTAACCTGAAAAGTCGAAAAACATGGAATTTTTAAACGCTGGTAACTAAATAAATACGTCGAGTGAAAGTTCGTTCTATGTCTCTAAGGAAAGGAGAAGGTCGGCGATCAATTCTAATCGTAAATTGCATGGTCAAAATCGAAAATTCGTCCCGGCAGGAGCGATAGAAAATTGTCATTATTTGACATTTCACCAAATTTTACTCCCCTACTGTCAATTAGTAAACAAAACAAACAATACTTTAAAAACACTTATAATTATAACAAGTAAGGAGCATCAAGTCTATTGAGATCGCCGAGTCTATGCATATAGTGACGTAGCACCTGGCCATGCCCTAATTTCGCGAGATGGAGATTTGTAATAGTTTTTAAGATACTAAACGTGCGAATAAGATTCCAATTTTTTGCAGATCTATTAATTTATACTTGCACTTTCGATTTATTAAATAAAAAAAAAATGCTGAACAAGCCCATTCAATTCTAAACAACGTTCACAGTGACTTCATGAGATATTTGCAAAAAATCGTTTTGTTAAACTTCGACCTTGAATATCTCGAAAAGGGCGAGGTTTTGGAAAAAAATGCAAAATACCAATATTGTGGATAATTCAATTCTCTACAACTTTCATGATAAGTTTATTGCTCACTGAATTTTTTTGGCGTGAGAAAATCGCGAAAAACCATGTATTTGAAAGTTTGACCTTGAACAACTCGAAACGTGGGAGGTTTGGAAAAAATAAAAAAGGTGACTTATAGATAATTTAATTCTCTACAACTTTCACTTTGACCTCATGGGCATCCGATGCATAGGACGCCAGATATTTGCAAAAAACTTTGACCTTCAAAATCTTGGGTAATCATCCTGGTATTTTTGTGATTTTTGTGGATTTGGGTTTAAGACACCTCAAAAAACGTCTGTGCAAAGATTCAGATTTTTACAAATTTTGTCCAGGTCGAATGCTAATTTCTGTGGGCTATAATAAAAAATTACTCATTTCATTCCGGCATTGGTTTTTACATGTCGAACCCACTTCACAGTAGCGGGAGCCGCTTGCGGATCCATGCGGCCGCCGTAATTAAATGAGAAACTTGTGCCCGTATATATACTTTATTTAGCCATTTAAATTCAAATAATTAAGAAATTAAAGATTTACTCCATTCAAAAATATAACAAAACATAGACTTTCACAAAAAAATTCAAAATAAAAACACTTATAGTCTGTTTTTAAACATGGAAGTTCCGTTCACACCATAAAAGTAACCAGAAAATACACTAAAACCTTTTTGGCATTTTGGGCAACCAACAATACACAACTACAGTGTTTTTGTGTGTATTTTATTATATTATTAAATGCATCGACCTCTATCTGACCTCTAGGTATTTTATATGCATCCATACCATTTACGCAATATAATAGCACAAAGTAATTAGCCTCTTTTACCTTCAGATTTAGAAAAAAGGGATTAAAAATTGATATATAATGTGCAAACAATAAAATAGAAATTATAACCAAATAATTTATGACAAGAAATTAAAATTTTTACAATATGTCAAAATTTACGACTATTACCTTGTGTAAAACTGGCCAGAGCGTATCCAATCACAGATGTATGATTTAGCGCATTAAATTTAAAATGCTCCTCCTGGTTTAAAAACAGACTATAGTAACGTACTACAGTGTGGTAATGCGTAAATTGGTGTGGGATCTAAAGCAGCCAATTGCACAGAGGAGTTAGAAAAATATGTCCCATATATCTTATGGGCGGATACGTCTGCTTCCAGCATTTGACCCATTCTCCGGCCTCACGTAAATATCTGGTTTCCCTGCTGGGAGCATGAAAATTTTTTGAGAATTCATCCGGTTCCAGAAATTAAAGGGTTAAGACTGATTTTGTCCTTAAATATAGACAGGGGTTGTTTGCAAACGAATGCTATAAAGGGGGGAGACGACTGGGGTTAAAAATAATTAATTTTTGTGAACATATTGGTTGAATGGTCCCATAGGCCAAATATTAAAGAACTTTGTACAGAATAATGGTAAGAAACAAGGCAGCATGAGAATAAGGATAAGTATAGCACCTAAAAGGAAAGAGCCATTTTGAAAAATGTCATCATTAATGTCATTAAGCGTAACGTGTTCATATGCAGTTCATACATGTCTGAGTAATAAATCTTATGTCTGATGCAATTAAACACCCGTTGATATGAAAATTTTTTTTTGTTCCAAAAAAATGAAGCAAACCTACCGCGATTTGCAGGTGATGAGCTAGATATAACAGCGCTGGCGCACAACGCGGCGAGTCAAGCAGAACATGTAGTGAGGAAGATGATCCAGGCCGGATGGTCGGTATGCCACTTCAGAAACCTCCCCGCATGGCTGCAGGACAACGACTTCTTGGTTTTCGGACACCGCCCACCTCTACCGAGCTTCAGGGCATGCTTCAAGAGCATTTTCAGGCTTCACACAGAAACAGCTAACATATGGACCCACTTATTAGGATGCGTCGCTTTCATAGGTTTGTACTATTTATCAACAACTTTTTTAAATATCAGAGTTAATAATAACATTAATTTTATTGGTTCTAAGAAAATGTTACATTGTATAGGCAAGTCAAAAGAAAAAGAGAAATATACTTAATTTACATAATTAATGGAAAGTTATAACGGTAAAATATAATGCACGATAGCAAAGGACAGACAATATAATACAAAGATATTATACTTAGCGATATAAACAGTGGTCGGCAACTGTTATCCTATTTGGAATTTGCTATACTTCTTCTCTTTGTAAATAGGTACGTGCTACATTTCCCATAACAGAAGAACGAGTGTATACGTTTTCACACATAGTATGCTAATGTGATGTACCCATGTTAATTTGATGCCTGTATATACCCCCAAAAACTTGACATTGATTTCATGATTTTGTTCGAGTTTTGTGGGAGGTTTGGTCTCAAATATTGATTACTGTTTTTCTATAGACCTAATTGATTATGTGCAAATTTAACTTTGGCATGTTGCGAAATGTTTTGAAATTTAACTTGATTTTCACTTTCCTTGTCTATGCTTATAATAAACATGATGGTATCTGCATACATTTTAAACTATTCGTATTTTGTAGCAGATCACTAATGTAGACAAGAAAAAGTATAGGCCCTAGAACTGAGCATTGGGGAACTCCTCTTTTAATTTGCAATAGTTCATTTTTTTGTTTACCCCAATCTACTGGTTGGGTTTAGTTAACATCTAAATAATTTTGTTGCCGTTCAACATATGGGCAAGGATGATGTGGACATTGGAGAAAATAGAGTAAATTTATAAAGTGAATAGAAAGAAGGTAAAATCTTGTTGACGTTGATGAGATACCCAACAACATGTAGAAAGTACATAATTAAAAAATGATAGATTACTTTTTGGTTTAAGTGAGACTTCCATATTTTCTAATATTAACAACAATTAATAAATGGATATCAATATTCTGTTACTTCGTTGTGTTGTTTTTATTAATTAAAACTATCGGTAAATATTGATATTAGTAATAGGCTCATAAATATTGTTGATATAAAGCTGAAATCACTCTCTTATTGTAATTGCTTTAATATCAAGAGTTTTATTTTACAAACAACTCTTATAAGGAACTAATATTGTTATCGAAACAATCATTGGTATATAATAATAATAAAAGGTTAAACAATTGAAACACTTATCTAGCCTATCACAAGAAATTCACTGTGAAGTATGCGCTATAGAAATACAGTGTCAAAATATTATTATCCTATGTATATATAGGTCTCCAAATGGGGATTTGAACATTTTTTTTGACATCTTTAATCAGATACTTAATAAGCTAGCAAACATAAACAAATCTATTTATGTTTATGGTGATTTTAACATAAATTTGATGAAGAATACCAACGCGAAAAAAGAGTTTACTGACATAATTGAATCCTACAATTATTGTTTTCTAATTAAGGATGCTACACGTGTAACCAATCGAACGGAAACATGTATTGATAATTGTATAACAAGAACTACTTTTAATAATTGTAAAGCTTATGTTGTGGATCCTAATATTTCAGATCACAGGGGAATAATAAATGAAGTTCAGACGCCCGCCTCTATGGTTAATAGCACAAAATCTAGAATTATAAAATTTAGGCCATACTCACAGAGTAGAGCGAATGAATGTATTTATATCCTAAAAAACTATAATTGGGATGAACTAAATTGTATAGATAATACCAATGACATGTTCAATCATTTTTTTGATATATGTATAAAGACAATAAATTACTCTTTCCCAATAAAAACTAAAACTATAAAAAACACAAATAAAATGAAAAAGTGGTACACAAATGATTTGAAAATAAAACGAGAAAATTTGCAGTTCTTCACATTGTTAGCGCGGCAAAATAATGAAGACGAAGGACTATCGGAACATGTAAGACATTTAAAAAAACAGTATAAAAGTGAAATGCAAAAATGTAAAGCTGACCACATTACTAGCACGGTGTTACACTCATCCAATAAATCGAGAGCCATGTGGAAATTAATTAATGAAGCAAAATCCGTAAAAAAACAAACACAATATAATAATGATATTAACTCTAATGATCTCAATATATATTTCACAAATATCTCGACAAATATAAGCGACAATCTACCAAAGTCGGCTATTAATCCCATCGAAATTATGGCAAATAATCCACAAATTGATAAATCTCTTTATCTGCGACCTATTACAGAAAGGGAAGTTGACAACATAATAACAAATTTATCGAATAGTTCTGCAAAGGATATTTATGGAATAAGTAATAAGCTCCTTAAATTAATCAAAGATGGAATACTAACACCTCTAACAATTATTATAAATAAATGCTTCGAATCCGGTGAATTTCCTGATAAATTAAAATATTCAAAAATATCTCCGCTATACAAAAATAAAGGCGACGTAAATGATATGAATAATTACCGCCCGTTAGCAGTTATACCTACGTTTTCAAAACCTATCGAGGTAGCATTTAACAACAGAGTAGTACAATATTTAGAAAAGTATAATTTGTTCACACAAACTCAGTTTGGTTTTCGACGACACCTTTCCACCATAGATGCTAATATAAAAATGGTCACAGATATATTACATGCTTTCGAGAGAGGCGAGATATTATCCGCTACTTTCTGTGATCTCTCGAAGGCATTTGACTGCGTCTGTCACAACATCTTAAAAGAAAAACTCTCGTACTACGGCTTAAGAGGTCCATCACTTGATTTTATAATAAGCTACCTTCAAAATAGAGTGCAAGTGGTCGATTATAATGGTGAAAGGTCGTCAACTATGTTAGTAAGTGCAGGAGTGCCTCAAGGTTCCATCCTAGGTCCACTCCTATTTCTTATATATGTGAATGATTTCTCAAACTATATGAACAATGTAAATAGCATACAATACGCTGACGACACCACTCTGTATAGTAGAGGGACAGATATAACAGAGTTAAATGAAATTAATGCCTCAGCTCAAACTCGTGCTGATGACTGGTTCGCTGCCAATAGATTATCTCTTAACAAAGATAAAACAATACATATACGCTTTACGTTAAGAAATTCTATAGATGATCAATCCACAAAATTTCTAGGTATAATTTTAGACAAAAGCTTAAATTGGAAAGACCACATCAACATGGTAGCTAACAAATTGTCAAGCCTAGTATTCCTACTACGTAAAATAGCGTCATATGTTCCAATAGAAATAATTAAAATAGCGTATATCGGTCTATTTCAACCACAATTGTCTTATGGTGTACTTATATGGGGAAATTCGACCGAATGGAGTAGGATATTTCTATTACAAAAAATGGCAATTAGGGCAATGACTAACAATACATCACGTGTTACTTGTAGGCCCATATTTGCTGAATTAAAAATTTTAACGTTCCCGGCATTATACATATATCACTGTCTAATCTACATAAAAAAAAATGAACAACAATTTCAGAAACAAAGTGTCAACCATACGTATCAGACTAGAAAATCTAACGAATTAGTTCTCCCCCAATATAGACTAGAAAAAACCCATAAAAGTTTTTTGTATATGGCTATAAAAATGTACAATCAATTGCCTAACAAAATAAAGGAATTATCTTTCTCCAAATTCAAAATAGAGATCAAAGAACTACTCACCACTCTAGTTCCATACAGTATCGAAGAATATTTTGATAAAGTATTTGATACACCATAACTAATAGTCGCCAATTATATATATTTATTATTTACTGCGTCTTAACTTCATTCATCAATTTTTCGGTAGTTTACTTGTTTTATTATTTTTAACTTATAAAATTTAATATTGTCTTATTATAAATTTGTAAAAGTAGTGTATGTGATTGTCATTTTAGCCCTAAGTGTATCTTCTAAAATATTTTATATGTATTTGTTATGAGTTCTATGTATGTCTGTTCTTTATATACTCTGACAATGCTAAAACTAATGTAAAGTTATTGAGCAAATAAAGCAGTTTATTATTATTATTATTATTATTATTATTAATAAAATAAAATATACAATATTTAACAAACATACAGAAAATAGAACTTCAAAATATATTATGTAACATATTGTGTGATCAATATTGGTTAAGCTATTTGTATTTGAGCAAAAGAGAGAGAACATACACGGTGGGAACGAAATAGCACACAGTGACGAAATGTGGCAAGAGCACAATGTACCGCTCCGATTTCCGCATCTAAACATTGACATGAAAGCCTCTGTAGAGCCTGTCCTCTCGATGTGCTCTGTTTTACATTGGGGCCATCCATTAATTACGTCATGCAAATTTCATGTTTTTTTCTACCCCTTCCTCCCACTATGTCACAGGTTATCACATTCGAGTCACACCCCCCCATTGTGACGTCGCACATTTAAAATTTTGAGGTAGAATTTTCTGTTTTTTTTAAATTCCATTCAATGAAAACAATGTATACGTAGATGTAAATAATGTGATGTCACAAAAGTTTGACCCCCTCCTCTCTTATCACACTTTTTGAGGGGGGAGGAGGGGATCCACTCCTCCCCCCCTTAAAGTGTGACGCCATTTGGAAGATTCATGTGTACAGTTCTGTTGTATAATTATTAGTTGAAACGTAATAAAATGTCAAAACAACTGAAATGCAAAAATAAATTTATTTGCTTGCTAATGCTCCGTTGCCAGTTTTCATATATGCATGAAATTCCCATCATTTTCAGACTTTGTATCACGAATTATTTAAGGTAGTTATATCGGGAGAGGTGGGACATCTGTTAGTGAATCGATAAACTCTCAAGTTTATCGATTCACCAACAGATGTCGCACCTCGTGAGAGAGACAGTAAAGAAAGATTTGGCAACGCCGCATATAGTTTCTGATGCCAGCTGATTGGCTTGTCTTTGTACATTGTACTTTTACCAATGTTTATGTACATTTTATTATTTAAATGATTTGAAGGTCGGTTATTTAACAATTTAAAAATGTCAAGTTGCCACGATTAAGCGCGTTACCAAGGGTTAGCACAAAAAACCAAATCCCAAAGTGTGTTAAGAATTGTAGCTGAAAATAAAAACTGATTATTCCTAGTACCTATTTACTATTGAATGTGGAGTTTGCTCGAGTTTGAATCGGGTGGTGAAGGAGCTTCTCATAGCGTAAATAAAAATGCAAAATCATTCCTGGCAGATAACATTTAATTAAACAAAAATTACTGATTATAATATCCTATAATAATTAAATAATAAAAGTATTCTTACTTTTCAATTCAATAAAAAAATATATTCATTCGTCAAAATATATTATACCATATTCATTCACTATTCTACACATTAAGAGTCAGGTATCTGTATATTATTTAAATTTAAAAAATATTTTTACCTTTTACAGTCAGTAAATTAATAGAAAAATATATTATTATATATATATACATACAAAAAATAAAATCGGAATGAAAATTTGTAAATCTTCTACTTTCTTATATGATATTGCATTTAAAATAAACGTAAGTATTTTCAAATATTCGCGCCAAGTATTAAAAATAGTGTGACGTTGCCACATCTGCTACTCATGTCCCCATTCAATAATTTTCGGGTATCTGCCATTATATTATTAGATGGTGAATCATTTCAATATTTGTACATGGAAATTAATTTAAGTTTGCCTCATTTTTGAGATCATTCTTAAATAAGGATCAGTCGTAAGAGGGACATCAATTTATTTTGCATGGCGTCCATAAACGCAAAGTTAAATCTCAAGAACTGCGAACTTTGAGTGAATTAATCTCGTAAATGGTACGGTAAATGGAGTTCATATTTTACTAGAATGTTTATTGATATGTGAATTAAATTTGCTGAATGTCTTGTGACTTTCTTAAATAACGTAAATTGCGATATAACTACCTTGAAAACCAGACACAAGAAGTTTCTCAAACCGGGCATACACTTTTGTAACAGCCAATCAAATCCATTGTTAAAAAATGTCAAAAATCTGACGAGTCCTATATGAATTATCATGATAAATTCACACGAACTTCGATGTATCATAACTGGAAAAGTATACACAAGATTGTTTTCAAAATTTGATAGTGATTTCATCGAATCATCAACATGTTGCCAAATTTTGATAACAATTCCATGTAAACTACTTCCTCGGTAGAAATACCTTAATGTGTCATGACATATAGCTTCTTCTAACTTTAATTTCAGTGTAATGACTGAGAGACTGTGAAATACATTAGGTAGATTATTTAGAATATAGGAAGAAAGATAAGAAAAGCTTCTTGAATAAATTGCACTTCGATGTAAAGGTACATTATCACACGATTATTAATATTCCTTATGGGTCTCTCATGAACCTAATCACGTCTGATAATGTTATTTGATAAATATTCTGGGAGCCCTGTACTTGAACATTTTATTAAGAAAACAAGTATAGTGTACGAACTTAACTTCATTTTGTTTAAGTAAGTCTAAGTCAAGTATGTTGGGAGTAATATATTCAAAGCATGGTGTATTTGTTAAGAAACGAATACATTGCATTGTTTTATTGCAATTTTTACTTTCAACTGATTATATAAATATTCTGTTTATGTATAATTAGCAAATGAAATTGAAATAGCTTAAATTACTGTTTCATTCATGAATATGTATTTGGCATAATTTGTCCTATTGATAACTTTCGCAATCATTAAATATGAACAACAAAAAATTGATCAAGAAAGCCTTTGTTATGTGGTAGTTCAGTATTGCAGGAACACGAGAAATGTTACAGAATTTTTTACTAATATATTACATACACAAAGTGACTGCAGTTTCGACAGTTACATCATTATCAAACAATGATTCAATATATTTAATCAATAAGCTATTTAAGTAGCCAGACCGATGTATTTCATTCTATTTTGATAATGTTTGTAATAGAAAAGACCCATTTAACGATTTTTTAAATTACATATTCTGATAGACATTGACGAGTGTAGTAAATATGTTAAGAATTAAAATTTTCTGACTGCTCCTTCACGTAAAAAAAAATTATTGAAATCGGCGCGCTCAAAAACTGCCCAGAGAACACTGCATATAGACAAAGTTGTTTGAAGGCATGATGTGACTATTTAATTTTTTATAACTTAATATCGCTTTGTTTGAAAACTAGGAAATGAGATATTGGTACATAAAGAACAAGTCTAAATACATAACAGCTATCTCTTCAGTACATACCTTGTGTGCTCCTAACATAGTCACATGATATGGTCCTAAAAAAGGACAGATAATCATAATATTCCCTAAACAGCAGTGGCGAGTATGTGTCGAATGGTAAATATTCTCATCAAAATAATTTTTTGTAATTCCTGCATTACCTGCTCTTTATAGAATAATGTGATGTAGGCATGCAAAATTACAGGAAGATAATGCTTGATGTATTTCTAATTTAATTAAATTAATTAAACTTTTAAATATATCTGTTGACACAAATCTATAAAATGTCTTATCATTCATAAAAATTACATTCCTCTGTTCTTTCTGAAAGTTTATATATAATAATATGGTGAATAGGGTGTGTGCACTATTTTTTTTTAATCGAAAATTATAAAGTACTCATGGTATTTAGTATAGCTGAAACAATTTTTCGGCAAAAAAAAAAGCATTTAAGTAATTTTAAAAGAAATTTAGTTTTGACTTAAATATTCGCCACCAAAAAAGGCAAACCTATATCCTATAGATATGTGACATCACTCATCATATATGTCAATCTTCAATCTGTCAAAAACACGTTCTACGACTTAAGTGAAGTTAGCAACGCATTACCAGCAACGCATTACTTACTTCACCCTTTCAATTTAATTTGGCAATGGAAATAAGTTTTGAATTTGATGATGTCACTGAACTGAACTGAACTGAACTTGATTGAATAAAAACTTTTTATTTGGACTAATATTATTTATTATTTATTGGTGAAGTTAACATCATTGGATACGAAACATTTTCCTGTTGAGGAGGCTCTGTGTCTCACATCACTTTTAATTTTACATGTCACACCCCCACACTTTTAGTCTGTATAATTTGACCTATGTCTTGTTGATAAAATTGTTCTAACACATGTTTGTCTGCATCTGATCAGTGCTCGTACTGGGTTGATCAAAATTTACAACTGGTGATAAATATTCCTGTTCATTATATATCGTTTCCATATTTTTAGCCAGCATAATTTGAATATCATCTTGTTGATAAACATGTCTCATCACATGTTCGTTTAATCTGACCTGCTCAGTGCTTTTGGATTGATGACAATCTGTAACGGGTGATACATCTTCTAATATAATGGAATTCGTGTACTGCATTAAAGCCTACTCAACTAACTGTTCTCTTTGCCGTTTTAAAGGAAGAGATTGTTCTGGTGCAGACGCATCTCTTTTTGTTTCTGGTTGGTAGATAAATATGTGTGGAACTACATCCTCCTTCAAAATCATATATCCTCCCATAAGTTTGTATCGCATGTAATTTTTCATGTCTTCCTCAAGCTGAAAATAATAAAGAAGTATATTTATATCTTGTAATAATATATAACATAGTTCATAGGGTTAAATATAACTAAGTAATTAGATTATTAGTTTCAATTCAAAATACATATCATACCATTACAAGCATATATCTAGTATGATCCATTTACAATATTAAGGGTAATGAGTCATTTAGCTATTGTCGATTAGTTTCTACCATGATAATAACAAATAAAGTGTACTTACATTAAAATGATCTTCACAACAATAAAATGCCCATTGCGATTTGGGAACATTGCGATTCTCTGCTTCAAATCATTTCATTCTTCGTGATAAAGTTATTGTTTGGGGAATTTACAGAAGTATTTCTGCATGTTGGCACAAAACACCAATTATTTGCTACTCCACTCATATTTTTGACTTATATTAATGACATTAATAATATCTGACATATTGCTTTTAACATTGGCTCAAAACTTATTCCCGTTATCTCCCGTTGACGCCACGTGATGTCATCTTCTATATCAATGTGTGTGAAGTTAGCAACGCGTTGCCAGCAAAGCGTTGCTAACTTCACACATAAGATGTATGACGTCACATGATGTTTTCGAAATCATTCAAATATTTGAATTTTAGGTCGATTTGTTTATTAAATATTTATTTATATCTCATGATATGATTAATATGAATGCGTTTAGGCTTTCATATTTATGTATTACTTGATATTAATGCATCATTATATAGTGCACACACCCTATTATGCATATTTACATTTAATTGTTAATATTGAATGTTGGTCATTATAATTTATTATATTTCTGCACAATTGAATGGCATATTTAGTAAACACACCACACATTAGACAAGCTTCAAATTCAATGGTAAGATTGTCTGGGAGGGAGTTACATATTTTAAATAATACAGACATCCATTTGTTACTCGCCAAGATTACCATGTAGAAGCTGAAAATTGAGTTTAGTTATTGTTAGACAATGGGATCAAAAATGCTACGCTCAACACCCTTTAGCTCACTGAGAGCTAACAGGTCGCTCAAATATTCACTGCCATCAGTTGTACTGAAAGTTAGAGAAAAAAAATTATATTGTAGTAAAGCATCTTTATTTACATATGCCAAAACAAAATATTATTGATTTTTAAACAGTACAGTTTTCGTCAAAATACTTCTTATTCTGATTCCTCCTACAACTTTCAATTTTCTGGTTTCATAATGAATTGTGATACTAAAATATTTGCTAAGCGTTAGTTTTATTATAATTTCCATCGGGTGAAATCGTAATGGTTCAGTATTCAAATATTTTATGCCACTCGGCTTTATAAAATCATTTGATAGTGATCTGAGCATATTGGAGGTGTCGTTGGTGATATTAATATTTTCTTTTCCCAAAATAGAACACCATAGTTCTCTTATATTACCATCCTTTGGGAACCAGCAAAGCAATGTTAATGTGAATAGCGCTAAGCTAAACTTTCCTAAATATTAGGAATAATCATTGTAAACTTTTATTCCCAAGAAAATAACTATATTATTGTGTTCTGTTTATATATTAGCATAAACAAAAACATAAATTATTTGTTTTACTGTCCAGGATCTAAAAAATAGTAATGAAATTAACATGTGCGCACATCATGTGTTGTGAGTGATAAACACATATTTGTTTCTTTGTAATTTCCATGCATTGTTTAGTTTATCCAAGAAAATAAATGTGTAGGTATTTATTAAAATAATAACCATATTGTACCTATTTTATGTAATAATTATCTATTGGTTAAATTTTCATACATTTCTAAGTATAGTAAAGGAAATACATATAGTTACACGAAGAAGCAAGAAGAGCGGCAGTGTCCTCTGTCGGCCTTAACCGCTTTATCATCATCTCTTTGATGTCCTCACTGTATCTCTTGCATCTACTATACATAACCGCGGATTTAACAAATATAATATATAGAGAGTACACATGTTTTATTCTAAGGGAATTATGTATTGAAAGGATATTAAAATTTAATTGCTATTTCACCTTATTTCAAACAGAATCCCTCATGTTACGACTATGAAGTTTATATTTAATTATGAAACGACCGATTTACATATTTTCTAAGCCATTTCTGCAAACGGCACAGCACTTCACCATTTTATAATAAGTATATTATCACTAAACTGTATAAAATATCACTTCTTCACCACCAAATCACTCTGAAATACTAAAAACACCTGTTACTATTAATGGCGGACATGTAAATAGAGATCATCATTACAGTAAATGAACCGAACCGATCGTGTCCCAAACGTTATGGATTTTTCACAAATAAAAGCCGCGAATAGATCGTCTAGCCAATCAGGAACTTAGGGAATGTTTGCAATTGAAGTGCCTTAGACTAGGTTAGGTTAGGTTGACATGTGAGTGGGCTCTTGTCAGACCCTCCACTGCGACCATCAGGTCTATTGTGGCTCACTCCTAGTTATAGTTCACCCAACAGATTCAGCTTTTTTATAAAGCCGATAATCTGGTTGGGTGAGAAACTGTCCAGGTCCTCTGGCGCCAGTTGCCCTTTGCCAAAAAGTGAGAACTTCTTTCTGCTGCAGGACAGGTACACAAAACGTGTTCTGCCGTTTCATCATCCTCCAGACATAGACGGCATTCGGTGTTTTCCACCAGTCCAATTCTATGTAGGTGATGATTTAGTCTGCAGTGCCCAGTGTATAGGCCAATTAGAGTTCTTAGGTGTAGCCTATTTAACTCTAATAGTTTTTTAGTTCTTGACTTCAAGGGGTATGTGATAAACTCCTTTGAGTGAACTAAACCTGGTAGTTCCTGCCAGTGTTGAATTGTTTTCAATTCAGCCCAGGTCAGGATGGCAGCCTTGGCAGAGTTAGCAGATATGCCAAGTGCCGGTTCTGGACCAATAAATTTGGTTGCCGCGCCTTCTCTGGCCAGGGAATCAGCAACTTCGTTGCCCTCGATGCCAGAGTGGCCAGGTATCCAGATCAGAGTCAGTTTGTTGTTTCTGCCCAATCGGGCAAGAGCTTCCTGGCAATTCCATACCGCTTCAGAATTACAACGGTAGGATCCAAGGGCTTTAAGAGCCGCTTGGCTGTCTGAAAATATTTTTATTGATTTGTGTCTCGGCTGCATCTGTTCGAGCCTCCGTACACACAGCTCAATGGCATGGATTTCTGCCTGAAAAATAGTCGCATTATCACCAAGGCTTGAAATTATCTTTACCTTTGGTTTGCGACTATATACACCTTAGACTATGATTATCTCGGCAACAAACAAACCAATACACGTTATGTATTTCGGGATAAGTTCTTTGATCGGAGTAAATGACCCTATTGATAAATGACATAACTGTCGAAATTGCAGTCACAACATTTAGTATTGAAAATACTACTGGGCGCATGATATAGGACCCATCTTACGAAAAACGTATCTAGAGCGACAGATCTGTCTAGGCCGCTGCGCCGGCCTTGTAGTAGAGTAACAAGCTGCCTCTATTGTGTCATTCTGTTTGCTGTGTTGCTAAAAGCTACGACCTATTTTAAACGATGCCCCATCAGAAGAGAAGAAGATTTGACTTGGTGGTGGAAAAATCGCCCTGTACAGGGGGTTGCAGGGGGCGATTTTCCGAAAAAGTCAAAAAAAAAATTTGTATATTTGAAATTTACAGCACGTCAGCTTTGTTTTCAAGTAATATTACGTACATATCTTAATACTTAATGTTTTTTTCTAATTATTCAATATTGTCTGCATAGCTTCTTATGGAGCGCCTTAATGAATTAACGCTTGCCCTGAAACGTATCAATTCACAAATCCTTTAACTCGACATAACTCGAAGCGTGTTCATTTTTCGAAAAATACCCCTGAACTAAACGTTGTACGCTTGTTATCGAGGATTTACTTGGTTTTTCAAATTTATAATAGGATTTACCGTTTGATTTGTGGGAATTTTTTTGTGGACCGTTGTCGAATCTCGCCGATCCGACCACGGACATGCGAGGAAGGTTCATAATTACCGAACGTCCCTGCTATACTCGTCCTTATGCTATTAAGCACGCATACAGTCGATTTTCGTCCGATAACTCTTTAATCGTTACCTTCTGAGACCGTTTTCTTTCTAATTCTTTATCTCAACGGTTGTACCTATATTATAGAGATATATTATCGAAGGTATTTAATATATAATTATTCAGTTTTTCGTAGTATGATTAATAAAAATAATATTTATAAAAAATGAAATACAGAGAATAATTTGGTGTAATTTAGCAGGCATATCAATAGGACGATCCTATAGGACTTCGGCCTAGGGCGGTATAATTGCATCTGGCATTTTCAATACGCTTAAGATACTTGCGAAAGATGCAAGATCTGTGAATTTTTTCTAAATATAGTGGTAAAAAACACAGTAGTGTTTTACATGTTTCTGCGATAATAAACTACTACATAGTAAACCCTTCCTTAATCAGTTTATTATTATTTGTGTCTAATGAACAATAATTGTATCTGATGATATTAAAATAGTCCAGGTTGTAACTAATTTTTGAGCACTAAACTTACTAGCTTGATTATTTTATGTAGTTTCTTTAGGGGTTGGAAAAAACATATTTAAATTGTCAGGAAGTACCCTTAATTTTGCAAATTAGTTTCCAAAATCTGATTTTGTACAATAACTCGTTTTCTGTTTAAGCTACCCTCAAACTTGTTGAGTATGAAATTGAAGCTAAGTAAATTTATCTATAAAAACGCTATGAAACCTTTGTGTTGAAATAATTGTCGTCAAAATTTTTAAATTTTATAAAAAGTGCGAGAAATTAAATCAGTCCTTCTCTGTAACTTTACATAATATTGTCGTCATTGATTTGTCTGTAGAATATCCGGTATTAATTATAAAATTTGATATTTTCACTTTATGGAGTAGGGTCAAAGGTGTAAAAAACAAACGATTGGTTCAAGTTAAGAGTCTGGTTTATAGATAGGAATAATGTCTTTTAGGAAATTGAGAATAGGAATCGTTGGAATATAATAATTAGTGTTAAGTTATCTAATCAGTGAAAGGGAAAAACATGTCATTATTGCTTTTATAACCAAATTAATCAATGTGGTAAATATGAAAAAGAATTGAATCCCTTTTTTCAAGATCACAAAAAATTAATACTGCATGTATCAGAATAATGTCTGAGTCTACCTGAGAATCCAGGGCGAATTTTTTTTAGAGAGGTGGAACGGGGGTCAAATATTTTGAAAAATATACATTTAATGTCAAAATCTTGTTTACAATTTATTAAATTTCTGTTCATTCCACACTTCTGTTATTTTCCATAAAAATTGATCGAAATACAGTATTTTGAAATTATGATGTTATTCATCGCTTTGAAGAAATGGAATTTTTACAGTCTATTTTTGCAATTTGTTCAAGAACAGTGAGTCCAACTTTAAAAATACTCTATATACAGGGTGTCCCAGCTTTAAATATTCTTGCTTAAACAACTTTCAGTATAATAACATAAACATTTGAATATAGTTGCTTCAATGTATCATAAATATATCTCCAAAGTTTGAAAATGATTTGTCTAATAGTTTTCCCGATAAAAATTCCTAAAAAACACGATTTTTCAGCTCATTTAATGGGAATCCCCCGTTAAACCGACAAAACCATATTAATTTTTTTAAAATTATTTATTTATATGATTATCCTTCATATATCTCTTCTCTATCCCTTCCCTATCTCTACCCTTTCCTCCTCTCTACCTCTTCCCTCTTCTCTACCCCTCCCCCCTGTCAAATATGACTGTCTTAACACATTCAGCGCCAAGCTAATATTGTTGAATCTAGGCACGAGACCACCCATAAGACAAGCTCGGCAGACACAGGTGTCTGATCTGGCCCTATATAAAAAAAATGCATATTTTTTATCACACCAGGCCATAGCGGACACATTTATCGAAAAATTGGCTAATTTCCTAGACCACAGCGGTAATTTTAGCGGACACAAATAAATCGACAGACCACGCTATGCTGTTGATATGGATTGACATGTCATAACGTGCATCTTGTTATTCTTATTTGGTAAGCATCGGCCTTTCGCAGAATATGCACCTTTAATTAGACACTGAAATTCCAAAAACCAAAGTTAGAAAAGTCACCACCTTTCGTAAGACCCACCCAGACGAACCGCGGTGTTGTTTGAAATGTTTTAACGCATCCCACAATAAATAGTTTCATTTTAGTTTTTATATATTATAGTATATGATTTTATTCTGATAGTTTGACATATTTTTTATTAGTTTTTTAAGTTTATATTTGTTTTGTAATACCTGTTTTTC
Source organism: Stenurella melanura (assembly GCA_963583905.1). Lineage (NCBI taxonomy): Eukaryota > Metazoa > Arthropoda > Insecta > Coleoptera > Cerambycidae > Stenurella > Stenurella melanura. The sequence goes on from OY757315.1 coordinate 25,037,026, forward strand.
TTTAAAGAAAAATGTTTATTTATATAATCTAGTTTCTTATTGGTATAATAGTGTCCGCCCTGGCCTCTAAAATATATATAATTTTAAGTTCTCAGCAAGCCACAGCGGTCACAATGGCAGACACAGCTTTCAAAATCTATATAAATTAAGAGTCCATGGCATATACGCCATTATACAGGGCCATAGCCGGAAATTAATGATAAAAACTCTTCGAATGTGAGTGTCCTCTGGCTAATGGTAATGGCTAAGTAAGGCGAACAATGGTGACCACTATGGCCTGATCTAACTGTAGCTTATCAGACACCGGTGTTCACCATGGCGCTGAATGTGTTAAACTATAAATGTAATTTTTTCACCTGTATGTCCTCACTGATAAAATATTGCCTAACTCTTTTATGTTACAGGTATAGCCATATATTTCCTCATGAGACCTGTCATAGAAATCGAACTGCAGGAAAAAATCGTCTTTGGTGCTTTCTTCGCCGGCGCCATAATCTGCCTTGGGTGCTCCTTCATGTTTCACACCGTAAACTGCCACTCGCAATTCATAGGGAAGTTATTCTCGAAGCTTGACTATTGCGGGATTGCCTTACTCATAATGGGTTCCTTCGTACCATGGCTATACTACGGGTTTTACTGCCACTTCAGACCGAAAGTTGTGTACCTATCGGTGGTTTGTGCTCTGGGTGTGACCAGCATAATGGTAAGTTTGTGGGACAAGTTCTCGGAATCGGGCTGGCGCCCATTCAGGGCGGCTGTGTTCATGACGTTCGGCTTGAGCGGCATCGTACCAGCGATACACTACGGTATCGTCGAAGGATGGTTCAACTACGTCAGTCAGAAGTACCTAGGATGGTTGATCTTAATGGGCGTCCTCTACATCGTGGGCGCCCTGTTCTACGCTCTCAGGGTACCGGAGAGATGGTTTCCCGGCAAATGTGATATTTGGTTCCACTCGCATCAGATTTTCCACGTCTTTGTGCTGGGTGGAGCCCTCGTGCACTACCACGGCATATCCGAGATGGCAATGCATAGGGTGACCATCGGACAGTGTGAAATCCCAGACTCGCCATTGTATTGATGTTAGAGAGAGCCAAAGATATGATTAGTTGTTTTTTTAATTTATTATTGCACTAAATTTTAAATTTGATAGTGTTGAGACACTGGGCTTTTTGGGAGTCAATTCATTCAACTTAAATTTTCAGTGTATAGGATCTGTGCATCATATTTCGCACATAACCTCAAATTTCGGTTCTTGTAAATTAAATGAAAGTTGTTGTTTATTTAATTTTTGAGATTGGTGCCAGTATCATAATTCAATAGAAGCAGTAAATAGCATACGTCAATACTTTTAGTTACCAAAATATAACTTTCTTCTTGGATAGAAACCTAACCTGTAATTGGTAGTTTATTTTTAGTAACTAACAATATTGATACATTCGGTGTATTGCTTTTGAGGTAAAATGCTGGAACCAATCTCAAAAATGAATATTACAGTAAAATTTTCATTAAATTACAAAAACTGGAAATTTGAGGTTGTAGATGAATGTTGATGCACTTGTCCTATTTTCAGTTCAGTCTCGAAATGTAATGTACTTTTGTACAAAGAAAAGTTATACATGCAATCATTTTATCGAGTAGATAAATGTAAAACGATATTAACTTTCACACATGAATTACTGGTCGTGGTATATTAACAGAATAATGAAAATGTTGATTTAAATGCTCAGGTAGATTTCCAATTAGATCTCTCACACAGCTTGGAACATTTGCCTGCTGTGTATCATGTGCTTCCAATTATTATGACCCTAGTTTGCGGACAACTTTAAAGAGGGATATCAATGTGCCCCAAGCCAGTATTACTTTTATTTTGAATTCTGAATGGTGAATATTATTTGTATTGGATGATAATATATAAAAATATGGAGATGTTAGGTGCCACAATGTGTCAAAAATTTTAACCCTGGGGTGTGTTTAACCCCACCTTGTAATCCAAATGTGAAGCAGCAAAAAAAATTATATGTCCAAAAATTTGCAAAATTTCAGTTATGTTTATGAACACTATTCTTTTGCCAAATTTACAGGATTTTGATCAATTTATTTGTTTCATAAAGGACCCCGCAGTTTTTTATAGTAAAAATGGGTTTCAGTCGATTGTTCTGAAACTTGGGAAAAATGTTCTCCTGGGCCCCCTGACTAAAATTCTCTTTGACCACCAGTCCGACCGAATTCGATTTTTTAATCTAGAAGCGATTGAAGCTGAACATCTGCGAAGGTCTGCTTAAATGTTCCATAAAAATTCTGAAAATATTCCGGCTCATTTTTTGGAGAAAAATAAGCATCTTTTGTCTATTGGTGTTTTTTTTTTTCAAAGTGCTTCTCCCGGAAAAAAAATAACAAACAAAACTTGTTTTTTTTGTAATTTTTTTACAGGAAAAGGAAGCACTGAAGAAAAAGTTGGGGGGGGGGGGGGGCATAAGTTGATTATTTTTACCTAAAGAATATGCCTGAATATTTTGGGTTCTTTCTGAAGTAGAAAAAAATAAAAATCTAGGGAAATTCTTGATTGAAATTATTTTTGTGTAAGAAATTCTGAAGACCGGCAGGTGTGTTCTTTGAACAAAAATAAGCAACTTTTGGCTCTTGGCGTTTTTCTCTAAAACACTTCTTTCACCCTAAACTAATTAATAATATTCTATTGAATTCTTTTTTTTCACAGTTTTTTCGCTGCTAATGGCAAAGCACAGCCGTCTAAATTTTAAGAAATGTCATGTTTTTCAGACGTTTGAAGAAAAAATAATTGACAGTGTAGTTAAAGACAACATTCGTTTATAAAACATTTAAGGAAGAAACGAATGTTGTCTTTAACTACATTGTCAATTATTTTTTCTTCAAACGTCTGAAAAACATGACATTTCTTAAAATCTAGACGGCTGTGCATTGCCATTAGCAGTGGGAGCTGCATTACAAAAGAGATGAAAACTGCAAAAAAAAAGAATTCATAGAATTTTATTAATTAGTTTAGGGGGAAAGAAGTATTTTAGAGAAAAACGCCAAGAGCCAAAAGTTGCTCATTTTTGTTCAAAGAACAGGCCTGTCGGTTTTCAGAATTTCTTAGACAAACATAATTTCGACCAAGAATTTCCCTAATTTTTATTTTTTTCTACTTCAGAAAGATCCCAAAATATTCCGGCATATTTTCAAGTAAAAATAATCAACTTATGCCCTCCTAACCTTTTCTTCAAAGTGCTTCTTTTTCCCGTAAAAAAATTTTGTTCGTTATTTTTTTCCGGGAGAAGGTAGCACTTTAAAAGAAAACACCAAGAGACAAAAATGCTTATTTTTCTCGAAAAAATGAGCCTGAATATTTTCAGAATTTTTATGGAACATTTAAGCAGACCTTCGCAGATGTTCACAGTTTCAATCGCCTCTAGATCAAAAAATCGGATTCGGTCGGGCTGGTGGTCAAAGAGAATTTTAATCAGGGGGCCCAGGAGAACATTTTCCCCAAGTTTCAGAACAATCGACTGAAACCCATTATTACTATAAAAAACTGCGGGGTCCTTTTTACATTTTGAAAATTCTACCTCTAGCAAAATAAGGTTCTGTGATGATACAAACCAAGAAAATGTGCAATATATTGATAAGACGTTAGTGGTTCCTGAAGAATAAAAAATAGAAAGTTATGCTATAGAAAAGGAAGTTTTTTTGTACCATAATCTCACAATACAATTTAGTTTTTTTCGTTTTTTAATTTTCCAATTGTTTTTTTTATTTATAATAAACATAATCTGGTAACATAGACATAAATTTTACAGAAACTTGAGCCTGTTTATATTTTTCCTTGAGAGTCGTCATTTCATTTTTAATAGCATTTCCTTTTTTAAAACATCCTTAATGCTAACCCAAAACTGGCAACTAGCTGGCATGTTTCTAATATGGCGGCTCAACCTCATTTGTTATCTCTGTGAAGGCTAAATGCACTGACTATATATATTTAAAAAACACTTGCCTACACTGGTCAATTCCGTTAATTAAGTTAACCATGTTATTTACAAAATATTTTGTGAGGTTAAGGTACGAATTTCCATTTCGAATCTTGAAGATAGTGTATCACATTACGGGCATACAAAATTCACCATATTTCCTTATGAAACGAATCAAAGTTAACATTTATATAAGTATGCAACGAAGAAAAAAACTTTTTTTTTTGCCATATCCTTTATTTCTCATTAGGAACAAAAATACTTAAAGAGACATAACCTTATGAAACTTTTGATTTTTATTAAATATCCCGAATTGCTCCCAAACAGTCCAGTTTGCAGTTCGAAAAGTGAAGACTTAATAATTTCAGGAAAGTTTGTTTCATAGACAATTCTACAAATAAAAATAACAATGAATACAGGATTTTTATATTTAAATAAATAAATCAATAAGTTGTTATATAATTGTAATGAGTGTCAATAATAAGATTATATCACTTAAAAGAAAGAAAAAAAATGTGTGAACATAATTCTTCAAGATTATCGTTTCCCCATAAATTCTAAACGTTGTACAAAATAATTTTGTTTTCTGTCGAATTTTTTTTTATATAATTATTAACAATTATTTTTTTTAAACGCTTATAGATGATACTTTTTATCTCAGTACCTTTTTATTGTTAATTATACTTTTTTGTTATTGTGTATTACCCATTTTTTGTATTACTTCAACAAAAATATAGCTTTGAAGGGATGTACTTATAACTTGGGCAAATAGTCTATTTGTACTACTTTTTATGATACTCGAGAAGGTACTTGAATTTTTCCAATTATCCACTCCCCGTTGTCAGATATGTTGATTGCAGAAGTAAAGTATTCATCTTAGAAGCACCATATTTCATAACTCAATTTTTGTTTGTTATTTATCGAAACAAATTGTTGGTAAATGTTAAAATCCACTTCAGACTCCTTATAGGTTATCAAGACGATCATTTTTGTGCCAAATAAACAGGGTAGCTTTCGATTTTATGCAGTCTTGTAGAAATTATTATTGAGCTCTTTAAGAAAAGTTATTACTTACGTAAAAGAAAGCATAAATCCAACAGAGAAAATTGCTAAAATTATTTGTAAATAATAGTAATTGTATTCTACAAGGACAATTTGTCGAGCAATTTGTAGAGTTCTTGACAATGGTGGACTGCATTTTTTTCCGACGGAGTTAAGTCAGGTGAATAAGGCGGATGTGGCAGCAACATCCTTTTAGCATTTGATAAAACAAAGATTACAACTTTCCTTGCAGACAAAATGGCCCCTTTTTGTGGCAGGGAATCACTAGCTTGCATTGTTTTTATTGTTTTGTATCTGGTGTGATGAATGAAATCAGTTGTATTCTTCATAATACTGTTGAAAGACATTCGAATGTGATCAACATAGCACACATTTCACTCTCGTGGTTACCTAGTTCTTCGATGTTCATTCGTCTGAGATGCTCACACTTCTAAGGTCAGATACTTTTAATTGGTTCTCCAAAACAGTGTTATATATTGGTAACTTATGGTGTACTATTTTTTGGAATCCACTGCAGGGCTCATCTTCTAACCTCCCGTGATCACGTTTAATTTCTGCAGTCCGTTTTTCATCTCTGAAAGTTTCAGTAGCTTTAAATATAAAAAAAAAAAACTATTACTATAGTCTAGTGTACTTTAACTTGGCTGATACATAGATCGCTTCATCAGTTGGACTAAGCTTTGTCGACATACATGAACAATGTTTTTAGGCCATTACTTGAACATTATGCGCAAGAGAAAATGAAGTCATGCGCACACTTATTAACTCATACACGAGACAAGTTAAAGTTTACTCGATTCTAAGTATTATGTTCAATTTTGTTAAAAGAATGCTGTGAAAATGTTACTTAAACAGCTATTTACAGCAAACTGCTTGATCGACATAATATTTTATGTCTGTTTTGTAATGATTAAAAGCATCAAACATTATAACAGTTCAGATATCTACAAGTAATGTCCTGAACTTTTCAAATTGCTCTCGTATAACATGTCCATTGCTTTTCTTTGTTTTGAACGACTTTACTGTTAACACGCTCAATTCTAACCTTAAAAACAGGTGTCAATTATGGCAATCAGGTATTAATATACCGATTATTTTATTATATGAGTTTTGACATAAAATAACTACGCATGTTGAAAAGCTGTTGTAATTGCATGGAAAAATTTTTCCAGATACCTACTGTATTCAGGATGTCCCACTGAAAACTTACGACATTTTCTCAAGAACTAAAAGAGATATTGGGGTATAGATGGCGATGCAAAGAAATTGTTCGATCCCAACAGACTTGAAATTAGGTGTATATGATGGGGAATTATAACTTATGGTACAAACAATTTTCTGTTTTTGAGATATTTAAACTTCAATATAATTTTTTTAACAAATATCGCCATATCTTTTTAAAATGAAGTGAACGTAAATTATTTACAGAATTGTTTTAGTATCGTTATTATTAATCAATTGTAGACATACGATTACGTTTGAAAAAATGCTCGAAATTATATCTTCTTTAATTTTTTTTATAAAAACAAAGTACGTCAAAAATAAATAATATTTGTAGAAAGACTTAAGTCATCTACATACTGGGAGATCGAGAAAAACTGAACATGTCGCTCCTTAAAGATTTTTTGTGTGAGACACTATTTTGTGATACTTTCAACAATTGCATGTTGGTGACTTAGTAATTTAAATAGGTTGTGTGCTCTGATGTCACAAATTTATACATTTGTCCCTGTTTAAGGACAACAAACTCAAATTCCCAAGATGTTAAATGGGAACTGATTGAAATTTTTATTATATTAGTATAGTAAACGAAATACGTGTTGTGACACGAAGAAGCGAAAAGAGTGGCGGTGCCCTTTGTTGGCTTTAACTGCTCTAACGGCATTTCTTTGATGGCCTCACTTTATCTTTTACGTCTACTATTACTCCAGTCACTTTAGACAAAAATTTTGCTTCTGATCTAACAAAATATATCCCTCATTTTTTTCTTTTAATCGATTTATTTTGGTGTGTTCATGAAAATATTAAAAATCGAGAACGAGATCACTATGGCATCGGAGGCCAATTGAGGTTATTTTGAAAATGAAAGATAATGAAATTCCGCACGAAAATAATCTCTTCTATTTTTTATGTACAACGAACGGTTTAGGCAAAAATGTGCTTCGAAGTTTCCGCACAAGGCAAGGTTTCATTTTCATAATAACCTTAATTGGCCTCCAAGCCATAAAAAGCGCGGCATTCGCAAAAAACCGTTCTTGTGAACTTTAACCTTGAATAATTTTTTCTGCCATAGCGATCTCGTTCTTGATTTTCGATATTCACTTTAAAACACCAGAACAAATCGATTTAAAATACAAAAATGAAGGATATATTTTGTTAGATCAGAAAAGTCTTGATTTCGCTGGGTCTACGTTTGTGGACTATACAGAATGCCAAGTTTTGGCTGTGTTATTAATTGTGGAAGTGTGGCAATAAAAAATGACACCAGTTTTTATTAAATTACCTCAACTTTTCAACTAGGAAAAGTTGACGTTGAAACAATATATTGTGTGTGTAATATTCGTAAATACATCTGCATCTATACTAAAGTCTTCCTTATTTAATATATAGGGATTTAAACTGATAGCACACCAACTTTTTTCCATAGACTTATTCTGTACATCATAAGACAATTTCGTAAAATATAAACTTGTCTCCATCTTAATGAACAAAATTCGCTACATGAATTGATTAAGGATAATTGTGTATGTTAACTGATCCAAAATTAAGCTTTAAAACATCACAGAATCCCCACAATATGCAGTTAAAACAATGCGTTCGATCGGCTGATCACAAAGTGGCGCCCATTTGTATTTCAGTATTCCCTAGTTTAGTAACATAGGAAATTAGTTTTTATAATGTATGTAGAATAGATATCAATTTTAATAATTTTAGTGACCTCTCTGTGACATCAGCTTCATTCTTTCTCGATCGCACTGTATATTCTAGTGAATACCTTTTACAGAATTCCAATATCTCTCGGCTTTCGAGAAAATGTCTGGTAGTTTTAAATAGGACAACCTGTAGGTATATTGAATTCTGTTAAATATGATTACTAAATTCTTAAGTTCCTATTTACAAACAAAAAAATTGACAAAATATAAAACTTTTAGTAAAGTTTTAGGAATTCAGTAGTAATTTTTTAAATTGGCCTGATATACCTGGTACGGGTGTGTGGAGTTGCGATGAAATGTGCCTCTTCGATTATCAAATGTTTACGTTGGTTTCTTATAGCAATTGTAATTTTGTATTTAAGTGTATGACGAAATTATTTCAGAACACGTATACATCTTCTAAGGTGTGAGGCGCTGCCCTTTTTCTATCGATACTCAACGTTATTTCAAGAAGCGAGAATCTGTCTGCTGTGTTTCCTAAAAGTTTTCATTTCTTGAAATGATGGCGTCGTTGAAAGAGGCAGTAGCAGTGCACCTGACCATCATAATATAAAAAAAATAAAAATATATTTTGCTATTATTATGAGACTTTTTAAAGGGTACAATTTAAAACAAATACAACATACATTAATGAATATATGTAGTGAAAATGTTTTTTTCTGGATTGGTTTATTGATTTTGGAGTTTCTTTTACTTTTGTTTTAATAGCGGGGTAGATTATGTGATGAGACAAATGAGGAATATACGTAGTATTTCTTACACCATGGGTTTCATAGTTATTAATTTTTTTTAGTCTTTAATTGAAAAATTAGAATCTATAGATTTTAGTTTTCTGTTGTGATACTTGGGTACATTTTTTTGTATTTCCCATCTCTATATATATTTATTGCAATGGCTTTATTGTAGATATATCTGTTTTAAATTATAAAATGTAATGTTAAGAAATAAGTATATAAAGTAAAAGGAGTTGTTTCATTTAGAAGATCTAAAAATACCTTATTTCGTTACTGCACATTTGAAAGTGCGTTTGAACCTAGAGCCTTGCCACCATTAATAATAACGCACGAGTTAGTCTGCACCCAAGCAACTCTAAAATCATGGATGTTGTCAGTTTGTTGCTTTCCCATATCCTATCTCGTGATACTCGATGAGCAATGTTCGGAATTTGGGTTTAACTCCAGTGGCGCACAAATATGAAATTTTACATTAAAATATTAATATTTTAATGTAAAATTTAACATTTAAATGTTAGTTTGTTCTCTCTTACCAAGCGCGGATCCACCGTTGTGGGCATGTCCACAACCCTAATTGAGGTCAATAGGATAATGTTATATCCAAATGCCGCAATATATATATTTTTTAAACAATGATTCGTGCGCGAGTGACTTTACTTTGTGTACTAGTCTGTATTATTCACGGAAGGCTGAGACAAACAAATATGCGTGATTGCCTCGTGACCGCGATGTGTACCATCCCCATTGGTTGCATTTTCCAGGAGATTGCCAAGGGTTTTCTCGACTTTGGATGGCCAAATGGAAAAGAGAATTTGCGCCATACCAGAGCCGTTAGCTCATCTCATTGAAACATGCGACCAAGATTTGTACCCTAACATAGCCAGCGTAGCTACCGCGAAGAGATCGTATTCTACTCTGCGCAGAATAAAATCTTGGTTGCGTTCCTCAATGGCACAGGAAAGATTATCCGGATAATTTTTTAGCTCTCCTAAATATACACAAAGATGTGAGCCTGGATATCGATGAAATTATTAATGTTTTCGCGAAAAAGAAACAAGCTTGAATTTGTTATTTAAGTAAGCACCTAAATAAAATTATTCAGTGTAAAATGTATACTATCTTAATAAAATCTGATATGCTTTCAAGCTGTAAAAGTTTCATTAAAATCGGTTCAGTAGTTTAGAATCTAGATGTGATATTGTGATGTGCAAACAGACACACATTTATTTTGTAATTTTCGTGAGCAAACAGACTAACATTTTACAAGTTTATTAATTTACTAGTGTTCGCCCCGCGACTTTGCCCGCGTGGACCTATACACTGTACAAGGTCTTGGCCGGGGCGTCAAATTTTGTAAAGGTCTCATTTGTAGGAATGCAATGTATTGGTCGTAAGCGAGTCCGTGTTCGACTCGCACTTGGCCGATTTTCGGGTGGCCGTGCCCACAACCTATTTTGGGGGCTGGATCCGCGCCTGTCTCTTACAGAATGCAAAATGCAATACGAACCTACCTTATGAGTTTATGATGTACTTTGGCACTTTCAAGTTTCAATTTTTATACTTTTACTGAGTGTTCATAGTTTCAAAGTATACAGTAAGTATTTTTTCTAAATTTTCATGTGAGAGACGATTTCTTTTAACAGTAAATATCCACTGTAAGGTCGAAAATAATCTTTCGCATTCCACAGAAGTGAGGGAAGCATATCTAAAGATATTCATAGGCACCTCGTCAAGGAAGGCATCTGGTTCTGTTGTAATTTTTTTGCTAACGGCAAATACGAGCTCGAAGTCTGGATTCCTTTGTAAAATAGCAACCCACTCTTTTGATATAACCTCACCAGTTGCACCTGGGATTTCATTAATTATTTTTTGAACAGTATCTACTTCGTTAACTGTCTCTTCCAAGGACAAATTTGGACATTGAAGGTTTTCTATAAATCTTGTCATTATTTTAAAATGTTCAAAAATAAATTTTAAATCATTTTTAATATTTGGAATATTCATTAAATCCCTTGCATGTTTAATCGCAGTAGCATCTTCATTTAAGGTTTGTACAACTTCCTTTAGTGAGTTGAAGTTAACATGGTAGTAACATGCCGCGTTTATCCATGTTCCCCAACGTGTGACCTCTGGTTTTGGAGGAAGCGGCAAATTAGGACATTTTTCTTGGAAATGTTTTATCCTACTAGGAGATTTTAGAAAAATTTTGTTTATATTATTAATAAGTTTGTCAACATTTGTGAAATAATCTCGTACTTTTTCGCATAAGTGGTGTAACGCATGCGCTAAACAAGTAACATGTAGCACTTGAGGGTATTTCTTTTTAATTTTTGTTCCAGCACTTAACATATACGACACTGAATCACTAGTAAAAATAACAATTTTCTTTAAATTTCGTTCAGCCAAGTCTTGCCAAAGCCAATTTAAAGTGTTTTCAAAAAAATTAAACACTGACTCGCCATTAACTGTTTCTAAAACCTCGGAAGCTATTAAATGGCACTTGCCAGGACCATCAACGTGTAATTTTGTAACTAATAAATTGGCAACTTTATTTCCTAAAACGTTTACCGTTTCGTCTATTGTAACCCAAAACCAGCCATGCCATTTTGAAGATCCCTCCGAATACCTTCCAGTTTCTTTTCATATAGTTCGTTGAGGACTTTTTTACGAAGCAGACTTTCACTTGGAACATGTTGCCCCACGCAATATTTGTTTAGAAAATGTGTAAAATTGGCGTTATTTAGTACACTCCATGGAAGATTTAAACATATTAACAAAAGAGCCAAATCGAAATAAAACTCGTCCTTTGAAACTCTCTTTTCCAGTCTTGTATTACTCTCGTGTGTGTAGCTATTTACATGTTTTAAAACCACACACTTCTGTAAACACCATATTGTGACTTCACAAATATTGCAAATTATTTGTTCGCCATCAAAATGTAGTTCTTTATAAGGCTTAATCCATTTTTCGACTGTACTTTTCTTCGGACAAAAACGTGGCATATTGACAATAACTTGTTCTTTCTGTAAACAATTATAAACGCATAGATAAACTACACTTATAAACGTCTGATCCACTATCCAGTCCCCACAGATTACTCCAGCAGCAGGGTGACGACTGACGGCATAGATAAAGAATTATATATATGATATAGATAGGCAACTCTTCCAGCAACCGCCGGGAAATGCGTAATGCGCCCTCCCGTGTCTGGTGTGTGTACTAAGTGATTATTGGCGGCCATTTCAAATATATTAATATTGCTTCGGTTTTAAATTACTTAAATATTTATAGTGTCCACGAATTGTGTTCGGAAGGAAACTTTATTTGCAAGTTTACGAGGAAAAGCCATTTATAAAAACACCAGCTTTTTATGGAGTCCGAAGATGATACTGTTTTTCAAAATATATATATACAGGGATATTTACAAAAATCTGAAAAAGTACAAAAAGTGAAATACTTCTATTTTTTAACATATTAATAAATGTTATTAAAACATGAATGATGAAAAAAAAGTTCCATGTTGTGAAAATGAATATAAAAATAAAGAATAAACTGCCCTAAAAAAAGAAATTAAAGATAAAAAAATTATTCTTAATCAATTAAAACTAATTAATCTATTTATTAAAATAATTTCTCCTAATAAATTTAAAGATTGAAAGAGAACAGAAAAATGACTACAAGTTTTAATCCATATCGTGTCTGTAACTCGGTCTTAATAACATTTTTCAATATTTTTTAAAAAAACATACTACATTTGCACATAAAATTTGGAAAATAGTGTCACTTGGTATTTCCATGAAAATCATTTTTATAAACAATGACTTTTTCCGTAAACTTACAAATAAAAAAGTTTTCCCTCCTCCTAACACAATCCGTTGACACACTGTATATGTCTCGGCCAGATAGCAAAATCAGTCAATTCACAAAGACTGACCAAATAGTGTGAAGAATGGTCTTTTTATATAATTACCCATTTTGCTATCTGGTTGTGGCATGAAGGCAAGATAAAGATCTCAAATAAAAAAATAACCTTTGTTATTAATATATTTGAGGCCTCTATTACAGGAGGGAGGTTTGTGATTGAAAAAAATATATGTCATATAAATGTAGGTACTTATATTTTTGGTACTATAATTATACAGAGTACACAAAACATTAAATTTAAAATAAAAACTATAGTGATAAAATATTAAAATAAAAGGCATTTTCGTTGAAATAGAAAAAATATATATTGACATTCTCTTCCCACATTGTCACCCTAAGTTGTTTTTGTTCCCCTTTTTCCTTTTTTACAAATAGCGTTTAAATTCAATACACTCCATTATTGAAATTTTTTAAAAGTGCTTAGTGCTCGTGAATATAAAGCACTTTTTCAGAGTCCTTAGTAATCGCGAGCACTTTGCTATTAAGACAACACAAAACAAAGCACTTCCAATATCCCATGCGGTCACCACTTGTACTGTATAGATGCATGTCTTTTAATTGTTTTCTATATACTGTACCCTCTTTGCATACTAAATACAGCCAAAGCTTCATATTTTACTACAAATAAATATGAAGTTGGCCTCTCAAATATTTATTGAAAAAATCGCTATCGTCGAATCAGGTCCCGTCTACTAGGACACTTATAATACTAGTGAGCTAAAACTTTTACATCCAAAGACGAGCAAAAACGATTACTATACTGTAAGTCTTTCATGGCTTTAATTTTTAAACGAAATTTTCTTCTTTGCTTGAATCTCTCTCGTAAATCAGTAGGTATGTTCCTTATTTAATTGCTTGGCAGTCTTTCTGAAACCATTAACCATCCTATACAGTCTTCTTGCCTTTGGTGTTAGTTCGCCCACATTTCTAGAATTAATGCTTTTCAGGACATCAATTCACCTTTTTAGACCTATATAAAAACACAATTAATAAAATAAATATCACTTCAAAAAATAAATACGTACCTGTTCTGCTAGTTTCTGGAGTAGAAGATATTTCATGCTGAGGTAGGCTGGTAGGAGTAGAACATTCTTGTAGACGCAATGTTGATGGACCACTTATGGCAGCTGGTTCTTCCATTTCCTGTAGCGTTGATTTTGATGGAGCACTTATGGTGGCTGGTTGTTTCATTTCTTGTGGTATTTCTAATAACATAGAGAAGTTTAGTAAAAAACAAGGCAAACGAACATCCCCCAATATTAACAAATTTAGGTGCAGTTTGAACAGCTGTAGCTCGTTTACACCAAAATACATGGACAAATTTTGAGAGAAAATCAAGCTGCATTCTTTATATATAACATCATGTTTTTACTATTACAGACGAACTGCAGTTGGGCTTGCTAATTAACACATTATGGATTTATTTTTAGCCCACTTTATCCAAATCTTCCTTTAATATTACTAATAGACATGTGACACAGAATTAATGAAGAATGCAGACCTGTGTTATTATTTAAAATGATCTTCCATGCAAACGATAAAGAAAAATTGAAGCAAGGAAAGGCTAAAGTAAATGAATCATTCAAAGTCTTCATTGTTTCGAGGCCCTCAAGATCTCTAATCTAAGATGCTAACTTATAGTGATTTACTCACTTAATTATAACCTCTAGAAAAAACATTGAAGACAAATGTTCTATTAGCATGTTTAAAAAAGAAAATTTACCTGGCGTGTAGTAAGGTAAATGCATGGAAGGCACACTGTCTGCTTTCAAATTCGCTCCCCTTCGACCAGAAATTCGACAATCATTTGCAAAATGAATATCACAAATTCTGTAGCTAGCTCTGATATTACTCATTTCCTTGCCTTCAAATTTGCTATTTCTAATACGTGTTAACCACTCGCTGAAAAGCTGTAAAAAAAATGTATCATTACATTAATTTGAGGATTAATAATAACAATATTACTTAAATATAATAAAATATAATGCAATTTATACAACAAGTGAATAAAGTAATACTTTTTGGTGAATGGGGAGTTATCAGCAATCCCATGAGTGAAACAAAGATACATTATGCATAAGTTTCATTCAATATTTCTTTTACGACTGTCTGCAATTACAAAAAGAAAAAAATATTAAATCGAGAAATCACGAAATAAAAACTATATCAACTCTATTCTTTAGAATTTCGGGTGACATTATGAAATTTCCTGATTATTTAAATGTCAAATTTAAAATTTCTTTTGTAAAATGGGATAGGTACTTATTGTTTTATATGGAATAAAAATGACAAAGCGGCAACCAAGCCAAATACAAAATTAAGTATATCTAGTATTTTGATGGCGATTTTGACATTCTTTACTGCCGATTTAAAAAAAAATGTTACACACAAAAAAAATAATATAGAAACTACACTGTATATATATTCAATGATATCTTGCAGCATAAATTGCAAATGCAAATATTTTAAGTACTGATAAAAATTTAATAATTTACCTTTTGATCACTAGGAAACCGCATTTTATAATTACTTGATATGTTTTTACACGATGGAACACAACAATAAAAAACCATGATAAGAACACACACACTTTGACAACTATACTTCTCACAATCCGGCAAAACAAAACACACGTGCAAAATGATTAATGACTGCATAAATAAATAAATTATTAATGGCTGTCACTGTCATTTGTCAGGAATGTCTTTAAAATTATACGCAGGCGCAGAGTAAACAATACCATACTAGCGACATACCGTGTTTGGTGTGTCAACTATTTGACGACTTCTTGACCTTGGGCATATAAGTTTCCCAGCCATGACTGACGGGTACGGGTCGACGGGTGACCACATGTTGAAAACCAAATCTACTGGAAGTATCAGCAGAAATTTACTAAAATGGTTTGAAAAAATACTATATTATATATCTACAAAAGCGGATACTGACTTATCGACAGCAGGAAACTAGAATTTGACGTCCACTAATTATGCTTTTCCATTGATAGAGGATAGAGGACGTCACCTGAATAGGTTTTAAAAGGAGAAAATCTTATTTTATAGAAAATATCATATATTACATACAAGATAAAAAACATAACAGTCAGTATAATTATAATGATGAGGAAAAAAAAAGCAATATCAAAAGTCATAAAATAAATAAAAAGTAAATCCTTAATACAAGTGTTTTAAAAAATAAAAAATCATGGGTTATTATCGTTGTTTTTACTATGGCCATTAGGCTCATCCAAATCCTATGATTTATTGTTCTTATATTGTCAATTAAAATATCACTATTGACACTATAATAATAGGGAATAGGAATAGGAGAAAACGGAAAACAGCAAATAGCAAAATCAACTGATCATAGTGCAATCTATAATCTTTATTTGTATTAAGAAACAGAATTGCAGAAACCTGTAATTACGATTTAAATCAAGTATTTATACCTAGTAGGAGTTACCTACTTTTTTACGACTATTTCTTCTATTTCTATCTACTAATTAAAACTTGTCTACTAAAGTTTCCTAATTACCATAAAAAAAACTACTACAAAAGTAGAAATCTACCAAATGTGGTCACCCTGAACTCCAGACGGTTTACTAGTGTTTACTTGTGTAGTTTATATATGCTGTTTACTTTATTAGAAAGGAATTCCGATTATTCCATCTCTTTTCCACATATTATTAAGTTAACTATAAATTTATCCTCCTCATTCTTCTTTTACAACAGTCGTACAGGGCGGAACTCTATATATGCAGTAGTGCGTACGCAAACTAGTTCGGCAGTAGAGTACTTTATTTATCCTTCTTTGTATGGAAACTAATTCAGTTCTGAATAACTCTTGGAGATGGCAGTGGTAGGTGTATGATAGCCGCGGTTTACTAATTGGGTTTTGTTATTTGTTTAGACAAATAAATAAACTTCAGGGAAGTGTGTTTATTTGTCAGTGAATTCAGCTCTAAAATTTTTCAGTATTAATGAACTGTGAGGATAAGTGATGTTAAGTATAGCAGAGGCGTAACTAAGAGTATGTGCGCCCCCCGCAGATTTCTGAGAGCGTCCTGCTATTTTACACCCGTCTTCAGTGTGACCATATATTTTTTAGTGATTTACTGTCCAGTTGGCAAAAAATATACTAAATCTACTAAACCGATTAGATAAATCTACTGAAAATCTACTACATCAATTTGATTAAAATAATAAATATTTAATCTTAAAATAATATACCTACGTCAAAAACTTCAATACCAAGTATTCATTAACGAACTCACCATCTGTCACAGTAGAGAAATAAAACAAAATTAACTCGTTTTTCAATGCCTGCTTCAATTTAAGAGTAGGAGAGGGTAGCTTTACCCTCTTAAGTGTTGAGATTAATTAACTTTTGCCCGGCAATGCTAATTCAATCAAATTTGAAACGAAAAGTAGAAAAACATATTTTTACCGGTGTTCTTTCTGGTACTCTTTCGCGCGTTTTGAATGTACGTACTAGGTATATTTTCACTTTGGTAAAAAATGTCATTCGTAAGCGTTTCGAAATGTTTATTAAATATTGTATAAAGCAATTTTTTTGTTGTAAAAATGATGTAATTTCAAGATGCTATTAATTAAAATTAATTAAAATAACATGTTATTGATTAAAACAGACATTGAAGTCGTACTCGCTGGGGTAATATTGGCGCAACGCGGGGCTTGCGGGGCAGGCCTGTAGCTAGGGGTGGGCCCCCAAGTAGCACAGATTGCTTTTTAAAAACGCTATGAATATCTACTCCACCTTTTTATAAAGCTTAATACTTTATAATTAAAAGTTAAAAACAATAGTCCAGTATTAGAGGTGTTTCAGAATCTTATGAGCCGCGAAATGCGCAAAAGGCAAAGTTTAATCTGAGTTATAAGTATGTTTTTGAAGGCACTGGAGGCTGCCTTGCTGTATACATAAACAAGAGCTCGGGATAAATTGTAAACAATAAATAAAATATTTTTAAGTAGTGTAACTGAGTCAACAGGACGGATTATGTCTCTGCGCATGTGAAGGTTTTGAGGTTTTAAAACACCTCTAATAAGGTATCTATATACCCAAAATAGGCGCAGTTTATACAGCCTCGGTAAACTCTGTAAAAGGTATATAGATACTTAAAGTAACATTACAGCAACCTCTTTGTTTCGACTTACCAGCTATTATAAACCATGTTATATGACTGCTAAGAAGTTGTTATATAATTGCTGCAAATACGTTTCTATGCAGTAAAAATTGCTCTAAATGTGAGTTACTGTTTGCAATTATAAAGCATCGATATTACAGTGTCTTTAGCAGCTTCACACACACACATACATAATAGTTGATATATTTTTCTGGGATAATGACGCAAATTGTTATGGCAACTTATTAGGAAGCTGAATGAATATTACCTGCGAATTAGTGTATGCTGTCATTCGTAGAAAACTAAATTTGTCATGCGAAGAAAATTTTTCTGTTGAAATGTGCTATTCTACTTTGAAATAAATAGACGCGCCTCCAAAATTCCTTGAATTTGATAATGTTGAAAATTATTAAAAAAATATATTTTAAAATTTTTTTCTGCGGAATTATTTTAAAATGATGAGCCACGTATATTGAACACCCTATTAGCGATTGCTGTAAATATTTTGTACAATTTTTCTTTTCAAGTGATAAAAAGTTAATTATACCTCGAACCGGTAACAATGGCCGCCCTGTCATATATACTTTTAGAAAATACAATATGGTTCCCAATAAGTATCGAAAGAAGGTCACTACAGAAGCTGTTATGAATTCTTAAAACAGCCCTTTGGCTGTCTAGAGGTGATATAATAGCATTTTTCGAGGATTATAAGATATTCCAATGAAACCTTCATCGAGCTGTCTCATAATCAGTGGCATATCCAGAGAAAGATGAATTTTATTTGAAGAAAATCCACATTTTATGTAATAATTGAATTCATCATTTTGATTTTGAGGGATATGATTTTATTACTTTTATTTGATTTGATATGATTTTATTACTTTTATTTCAATTTCAGGTGTGAATTTGAATTTTTTATTGATATTGGTAGATATTTGTAGTTTGTAATGATAAAATGATGGCATAAAATTTTTTGCTACATAACAAGAAAAACTCGAAAGCAAACCAAATGACATTGGAGAATTATCACTTTTATTAGCACTAATATTGTATATACAAAAATATCACCAATGGTATTAGCTACATTATATCAAATAAAATTGAGCTGTCGAGGCATAGGGTCCAGTAAGCTGAAAGAAAATACTTAACTAAGCATCGATCAACCAGTCATTAAGTTTCATTTCCATACATTTGTGACGAGCATTCCATTACGACTTTTGTTTCTTGTGTTTTTTTAAGATCTTATTTATTTTACCGCCCTGGCGGAGTTAGCCATATAATTCCATCACTCACCCAGAATATAAGCACACAACATACAAGTACACAACAACCATTCCTTGTGACATTCCCACATGCCGCAGCTGAGAGCTAGTACCCTAGCTTAAGGCAGCTTAAGTGTTAATTTAACTTTCCTCCTGAAATGACCACTTCGCTTTGTCTTTCTCCAATACTTATGCATATTGTAATGTAACACTTAACAACAAACAGCACATGAAAAATGTACGGAGTTTCAATGAAACTATAAGCGATTTTTTAAAGGTTATAAAACGGAGTAAGTTTAGCTGTATAAGAGTTCTATAAAGACGGAAGATTGTAACTACATAGCTCCAAAGCAGAATTTCAATGGAATAAGCGCTTTATAAAGTATTCCTACTACACGTAAAATGCAGTTATAAATAATCTATATTAGGGCTGACGTAAATGGCATTTGGATTACACAACTACATTGCTGCAAATTTTTGCTTTAAAAACCTTTAAATTTCAATGTTATAAAGCCATTATAGAGAAATTGCCAAACTGTAAAACAGATGTATACATGTTATATAGAGGTTTATGCATCTGTTATAAATATACATGGTGTGTGTCTGTATAATAGACCTTACTAAGCCTTTATAAATTAAATAAAAACTATATAAGATGCTTTAATAAAGAAGATTTATATTCATGGTGTGAAAGCATTTTATCACCAATCTTATTCCGCCGACTTACTTTATAAGCAGTTTAGTGCTGAATAAAGCTTCAATATAACTAATTTTCTGTATAAGTTGCCATAATGTATAATTTATAAAGCTTTAAGCGTAATAAGAGGACGACTTGTGTTACTTGAGCCAGGACGGGCTACGTCCTTGAATAATTTTTGCCCGTCCTGCGGAGACTGCAGAAAATAATTAAAATCACAGTACACCCAAACCACAGTTGGTGAATGGAAATAATTGTTGAGAGGACGTAGACCAAGCTCCCACTGCAAAAATGGTACCCCATCGAACATCTAAAAATGAAAATGTGAAAATGGTTGCAAAACATGTAAAAATCATGTTACGCTCGACAGGCAAGTAAAATTTTTTTATTTTTTTATGAATTTTTCATTTTAAATTAAAAAAATGTTTGCACTTTTTAAAAACCTCCTTGAAATTTACACAACTTGCGGTAAATAATGAACCATTTTTGAAAAACTTTGTCTGACTGACAATATTTTTGTTAATAAATTTGTCATACTTAATACACAATTTTTTCATGAAAGTGCACCTCATAACACCTTCTTGATTTTTGTTTTAAAATAAAGTTTAAGATCTCTTCTATCTATTACAACTTGTCTGCCTGACAATTTTTGTTAATTAATTCCTATAATATATTGTTTTATTAATTTATGATTTTAATAAAAGTACATTTCATAACACCGGCAATATTCTTGACTAAAGATGACGGTCTCGGATGATTAGGGGTCGAGCTTGAGCTCTTTGCCCCAATCATCGGTGTAGATCTGGACCGACCTCGTAAGGGGTGGGCCTGCTTTTTCGCCTATCCCCCCCCCGCAAATGCGGACGGTATTGGCGATGCTAGCAAACCTCCCCTGGTCCTGGCTGTTGGACCCTGCCAGATAGGTCGTTTCTTCTGGTGCTCTTCTGTCTTGGTCTTCTTTCTTCGCTGGCATGTATACGCTCCCGGGAGCGTCTTACGTCTGTCGCGAGAGGGAACGGCTGTTAAAACGAGCCCTCTCGGAGTTTTCATAACACCACTCTTTTTTTACTTATAGTTTGAGATCTCTTTAATGCATAAAAATTGGTCTGTCAGCTCGCAAAAAAGCTTAAAGGAGACCAACCGCTTCTGATTAGTATACCGTCGGCGTTAAGTCGTACAGCACACAGGACTGGACTTCAAATGGATTTTCAAATTCAAACAGTAAATTAAGGTATTTGAATACTTGTGCAATTGTTTCTCATTTTCATCGTATCATGATGTTCTTCTTAACAATTTATTTTTGTAAAGTTTAATTTTACTGGTTAATTTCAAGATAAACTATTTATTTCAACAATAGTGTGGAAAAATTAATAAATTTATTCATTAAACTTTTATGACAAAGAAACAGTTACTCCACCCCTGGAAGTCCACGTTGACTAGATAGCTCATTTCAACGAATCATCAATTCGGTAGGACAAATTTCAACCAACACATTCGGTGGAATCGGCCCACGTTCATATGCATGAAAATTTTTTGTGATGATAATAAAAGAAGCCGAACACTTTCTTTATGCACTTTTTTTGTACATAAACTGAAAATTGATTGCGGCCGGTATTATTATTATTGTTATTATTATGATCATTATCCTTATTCTGTTAAGAAATTTTGAAATATATGTTTTTACGGGGATTATTTATAATTGAAAATATGGATATTTTTGAACATTTTTATGTTTTCTCATAGTCTTTCTTGAATATCTCAGCTTCCTTACATCAGACCGAAATTTAGAAATAGATGAATTGTTCGCAAATAAATATTCTACAACTCTGTGCCGTCGATTTTTTGCCCTAAGGTAACCTCAAAAAAATTCAAGATGACTTCAATTAAAATGTTAGTAATTTGTTGATATCTTTTGTTCTTACATATATTTTTTAATGAAACTGTAGGAAAATATAGTACTAATAGTGATTAATAAGTGTGTCAAATTTAGTTTGAAAATATTAAGCAG
Source organism: Stenurella melanura (assembly GCA_963583905.1). NCBI lineage: Eukaryota > Metazoa > Arthropoda > Insecta > Coleoptera > Cerambycidae > Stenurella > Stenurella melanura. The sequence goes on from OY757315.1 coordinate 25,058,772, forward strand.
AACGGTCACAGATGCGCCAATGTGAAAATCGTATTTTGCTTCCCAGTTTTGGGTAAATAACCATAGTAGGGCATTTTTTAAATTGTAGCCTTTCATAAGTACTTCATAGTACTTATCGAAAACATAAAATAGTGGAAAAAAAAATTTGTTGTAAGGTTTTTTCGAAAATTTTTAATGCATTTAAAAAATACCCAGCTCTACAAAAGCAAATTAAAAGCTTTTTATACTGCAAATTAACGGTTCTTCCACCTACTAAAAAGGCTGATTAGATGTACAACATTCATTAAGACTGTACTCGATGCCTTAGCGCGCAAATGTCCTAAGTGTAAAAAACACGGTTTTGAGAAAACATCGTTTAATAGTTTCCACTTCTATTTCAAGTCAATAAACTTTGCTAGAAGTTCTTAACTTTGCTACAGCATTAGTTGGTGAGATTTTCTTAAACACTGATAAATAGAATTTATAATTATGTTCAATTTGACCTCAATTACATTTTTGTTTTGTTTTTACTTTGTAATTAATACATTTGCGCACGGTACTATCGAGGCACATTTGAGGAAGAATACTGTTCATCATGAGTACCTACTTATCACAAATGTCAGATGACGCTAGACATCGCAAATTTTAGATTTCATTTACCACTTTTGTGCATATGAAAATTTGAAGTAAGAGTTATTGCTTGCTGTACATAACTCATTTTAACCAAAAAGTGCACTTAACACATGTGTGCGCTAAGCCATCGACATACAAGTACAAAAATGGATGTTTGATAGCGACAAAGTACTGGAAAATATGGTTGAAAGATGCAATTAATTTACTATCCGAATTTCAACACAGTCGGGCTTTTCATTCTTAAGTTATCTTGCTTACAGAAACGTGACAGACGGACATATTGAAAGTTTAGAATTCGATCACCAACACAGTGATATGAAAATTTTCTCTCTACCAGCGATATTATCGGTTGTAGAAATGTACCAATCAAATGCAGTATACTCTTCGTTTGCTGTGGACTGTCAATAAGTGTGTCCTGCTTTAAATGAATACTGTTTAGTAAAATTATGTTAAAGTTGTAAAACTCCAAAACCCCAAACAATCGGAAAATAAATAAACAAAATACATGAGTTGAAGTTGAGAAGTGAAACTCAGTGTAGAATGCACTTTAATACTCTACTGTCTTGCACATAGAGACCTTAGTATTATAAATTGTATCGGCACATTTTTGTGGTACATGTTTTGCAATTTTCTCTAGTACCAAATATCGCTTGGCGTACTATACTTACCTCAACCTAGAATAACATTTTCCCACCCTTATTATATGGCATATAATCTATTCTTCAGCACTCGTGATTCAAAACATTCTTATTTATTTTATTTATTCAAGCCCACAAATTGTGGGTGATAAAACGACTGGGAATAAACACACATGAAATATGAGAATTATTGCTTATAAAAAACGTTGATTAGATTTACAGAAACAGATTTAATTCTTGCCCATACAAAGTGGTAATTTTATTGTAGCTACTAACGCAAATAGATAGTTTGTTCATTAATATAAAAATAATAGGAACAAAATGATCTTATTTTATCAGATTAATAGACCCAGGTCCCACGACAAAAAAGGTATCCTATCGAACACCTCTAATTTAAAAGGTGAAAATGGTTGCCAAATTTGTAAAAATCATGTTACGCCAGTGAGACTATTAAAAATTTGTTAATTATTAATTTTATATGAATTTCAGTGGCGGCTCGTCAGGGAAGGCAGGGGAGGCTGAACCTCCCCTTGGAAGAACCACCATATCTTCAAAAGTAATATCTTAAGAAATTTCTATTAGGTATATCTCAATTTTCAATATTTTTTATTGTTTATAATTCATTAATTAATGTTCAGTGTATATATAAAAGTTTTGCATTTCCTTTCCACAAACATATCTATAAGGTTACAGTCCGGATAGTCTTTGTATGCATATTTCCCCGTCGGCCGGTCTTTTACTGAATGAACACTGCGATTCGCTGGAGGCTAATACGAAATAACTTCCAACTTTAACGCATTTACTTATAACATGAATGACCTTGAATTTCTTTGCGCTGTGTAAAATAGCAACACTTCGAATAGCCAAAGGAAGCTGGCCTCAGATCTCAGTTCTTTACAGCGCATGTGCACAGGTCGCTCAAGATTTCAGGTGATTCACAAAAAAAACGAACTGTTAGTTTCGTTTAGCCGGTTAAGATCAACTTGACGTAAAAATACATAAAACATTTGATAGGCGGGCTAGAAATGAGTGCTCTAGGTGAAAATATTCCCAACAACATGTCTTGTCCAGACGTGGTGGATTATTTGTTATTAAATGGATTTACTACTCTTACTTACGACGAAAAGGTAAGAATTAAAAGAAATGCCAGGCCTACACCAGCAATGCCTTTGTTAGTTTTTAAAAGTGGTAAACAAAACAGAGGGTTTTGTGATAACAATTATAAAAAAAGTCGAGTGGTTACCGGCATTAACAGTTAGAAACAAATTATATTGTTGGAGACGTCTATTATTTACTAATGATCAATCCTCAATTTGGGGCAGGGCCGGGTTTAATAATTTGCAAAATTTGTCGCGAGGTTTAGAAAAGGCACGAAAAATCCCAGGAGCACATTTCATCTTGCATTAAATTCGAAATGTTTGGTAAACAAAATATTGTAAATTTCTTGGATTCTGCACATAAAAGAGAAATAGAACATTTTAACGAAAAGGTCCGTGAAAATAGGGAAATATTAAAGAGGGTAATAGATGCCGTTAAATATTTATCTTCACAAGAAAATTCTTTCCGCGGACATGACCAAAAACGAGAATCGTGCAATAAAGGAAATTTCAAAGAGCTGATAGATTTTTTAAAAACGTATGACCCAAAATTAGAGAACTTTTTGAATAACGCCACTATTTTTTCCAGAACGTCTAAATCAATTCAAAATGATCTAATTGAGAGTGTTAGCTCGATTATTAAAGGCAAAATTTATGAAGAACTATATAATTGCGAATTTTTCTCGTGGCAAATTGACGAAACGACGGACGTTACTTGTAAATCTCAACTTTCCGTAATTTTTAGATATGTAATGCACGGAGAAGTTATTGAAAGGTTTGTTGGTTTTCTTGATATGAGTAGTGGAAGAAACGCGGGGAGTTTATTTAAATTATTAATCGATGAATTTGGTAAATTTCATTTTAAAATTAAAATTTAAAATAAATTAATAGCACAAACTTATGACGGCGGTGCAGTTATGTCAGGGCATCTTAATGGACTTCAAACAAAAATAAAAGATATTGCTCCTCAAGCTTACTTCATTCACTGTTACGCACACCAGTTAAATTTAGTTCTGAGTAAAGCATGTAACGGAATTAAAGAAGTTAGAATATTTTTTTCAAATATTACACTGGTTTTTCGTAATTTTTTTCAAAATCTACCAAAAGAACTGATGTTTTAAATAGAATTAATATGAAACATAGAATTCCGACAAACGCTCCCACTCGTTGGAATTTTTCATCTACAGTTGTTTTCACTGTTGACAAATACAGGAAAGAACTTATTGACGTTTTTAATTTTATTTCGGAAAGTGAAGATTTTTTAAACGATGATCAGACTTTACGAGCAGCTTACGGATTAAAATCGTTATTGTTGGATAAAAATTTCATATTTTTTTCTAAAGGCTTTTAAAATGATTTTTGAGCAAACTGATGATGTTTTCCAAATTTTACAGAATAAACTAACTGATATAACATATTCTAAAAATAGACTTAATTCACTTATATCTAAATTAAAAGAATATTTTTTTAGAAAATGTTGAAAAAGTAGACGATGACGATGACCCAGAGCCACAATGTAAAAAGAGAAAGACAACATATAACTTTGACAGGGCAGATATACATTACAAACAAATTTTTATAGAAATTTTGGACACCATTATAGTCCAAATTGAAATGAGATTTTCTGATTTAAATTCTTTTTTGAATTTTTTTTTTTTGTTTGTCTTGTCGTTCCCTACCACCAGTTTTTTTTTAATGACATGAAACTAATTACACCCTGTATATTATATATACATATATATTTTTAAAAAAGTTTTTATTCCCTCTCCATACGATATTTATGACACAATTATTGAGTTATGCCACTATTGCAGCAGTGTTTATTTGTATCATGTTGGACTAACTAGAAATTACCCCATTGAATATCAGATACATACTAAGAAATGTCGCTATTGTAGCCAATATTAATTACCAAGTAGAAATAGAATACCATACTGCCACTTCGGGCACCTAGCGATCCAGTATTAAATTAAGGGATGAGGCAGTGTTGCTGCTGGAAAGATTATGATTCTTCACATTTCGATCTGTATTTACTCAAAAAATCATATTTTTTTAGATGTGCCACTGTTGCAGCCCATGAGCGAATTGATCATATTGAATAATAAAATGCCTTTAACCAATTAGTTCCTTTTACCCCTGTTATTTTCGACATAGTCCTATACCTACACTCCATGAAACTGTTAAAATAATACACCAAAAGGAAGAGAATAGTGTGTAATTGGCTCTAATTAATAAACGTAAAAGCTTGAGGAGCTCTAATTAGAAATTAACTTAGAGCATATTTTAACAATTTCAGCAGTTGGTTTTAAAAGTGTATTTCTAAATTATTTATTTTTACATCTTTCGCAGAAAAGGTAAATTGCGCATATAAAGAGTAAGTAAATAAAATAAACAATAAAAGTCTCAAAACATTATTAAAAACAGAGTATCCAAGCGTCGTAATCTGTTTAACACCCGTCGGCTGACTTCTAAATAGAAAGGGAAGTAAAAAAAGGTAAATTTTTAACTGATAATATGCAATGCATATGTTGGGCGACACAAGGCAGAAGGATGTAAAATTGAAACTTGTGTTTGTGTAACAGTAGGGACCATATAAATCAAATGTGACAAATAAGTTTGTACTGAGAGCGATTGCCGAAACGAATAAGCGACCCTTGAGGTCCTGAACAAAAAAGGCGTAAAGGTTTTAAATTGACACCAGCCGGTTTTATATTTTTATATAATTTATTAGCCCTCTATAGTTTGTTTATTTCTTGTAAAGAAATATTCAATATGATTATTTTTGAAACATATATAATAAATAAGCTAACCATACCCTTCGCCGACTTACTGCACTTTTTATATAATTGTTGCACATTCTGTAGAATACTCGCCGCATTTTTGTCGCAAATAAAAAATAATGTTAGTTTGTAATTTGAGAGTAGCTAGACAAGGCAGAAACCTCGCCATCGTATGAAAAAAACGTCCCATACGATATTTTTTCGGGACGTGCCCTGAATAAGGATCAAGAGTTTGTCGGACGATAATCTGGTCCCAATTTGTTTAAACTATTTTTTTTAAGCAAATTGCAAAAATCGTTTTTGTAATCCAGTAACTCTATACATTCTACCTGACATTAAACAGGGTATCTATGATTTTTTTAATATGGTGTATATGACTATAAATTAATGTTGAATCTAAATTTACGACCTCGGCAGACCTACGGATCTTGGTAAAAAAATCCAAGAAACTGCAAAATTTTTTACTTTTTTTAGGTTTTGTCAATTTTGATCCCTATTGTTTTGGTAAAAACGATTTAATACTTTTTGAAAATAAATAAATTTGCTACAAATTGGTACCAGAAAGGACTCTGTAGGCCAAATAGTCTCCGAGGTACAGCTATTTAAAGTTTTGCAACATTTTTTATATTTTGCCATTTTTGTAATTTTTAACCCAAAAATCTGTAAATTTTTTACTTAAAAATCTGTGAAATACCTACATATCTCTATATAAAATACATATGTACCTATATTTTCTGTTACTAATTTTTTAAACAGATTCAAGACTGATATTTTACAAAGTTATTTTACTAGAGTAAGGTAGATACATAATATGATATCGCTTCAGAAAAGCAATATTTATGTTTTAAGGCCTGAGGCCAGTCTAATGATGTAAAACCGGAAAAATCGCTAAAAATTACGAAATATTTTGAACAGCTGTCTACAGACAATTTGTAGCAAATTCAGTCTACTTTAAAAAGGTACTAAATTGTTTTTACCGAAAAAGTAGGCTTTAGGGGTCAAAATCGAAAAAACTGAAAAAAGGCAAAAATCTCGCAGTTTCTTGCATTTTTTACCAAGATCCGGATCCCCCGTCCTAGACCTCTATCAAGGGTGGTGATTTGACCCTGTATGGCATCAATTCCAAAAGATTATACATTTCAAATTTAAAAAAAACATAACCCGTTTAAAAAGAATGGGTATTATCAATGTAAATAAAAAAATCACCCCCGAGAAAGGGAAAAACTCACGTGTTCTAGGGTAAGTTTATTTGATACTGTACGGCAATTTATTTTTTGGATTAATATAGGTTAGATTTTTTATTTTATTTAGTAGCCGTACAAAAATAATGGACAATAATAAAATTAGAACATTGCAAAAGAAGCGATTTTTTTTAAATTATCCAAATTAAAAAATTCTCTATTTTTTAATACAATGGATAGATTTTCAACTTTACATCGTTTTTCCTTTCCTTAACTATAAAAGAACACGACCCTTAATGGTCATTAGATACCGGACGGCGTTTGCAAAATATTATTGAAAATAGCAAAAGCTGATAAACAATCACAATGCCGTACATTTTAGATCGACCACAATTAAATACTAGAACCAAATATGTATTTTAAAGACAATTTTTTTAAAGTAAAACGGGAAATTGGTATCTATCACTTTTAAATTTTAAAACAGAATGTAATATTAATTATAAAAAAATGTGTACAAAGCACCCAAAATGTTCTTGTTTTGATTAACTTTTTTTGAAAATTTTAGGAAAAAATTATGTTACAGTCTTTGAAATTTACAAAATTTTAGTAGGTATGTTTCGTAAGTTTATTTTCAGGCAAAATTTTTTTCCAACATTTTCAATTTTGCAACATACTACATTTGGAAAACCTAAAAAATGTAATTCGTCGTTCATATGATAAAAAGAATATGCATACATTACTTACTTCAAATTAGCGTGATGGTTTCTTAAACAGTAAATTATAGAACAATATATTTCATACATTTTTATAGTTAGTTTCAGGTGAAATCGACACATACTAGTTTTTTAGTGTTTAATATTAATAGGGGTGTAAGTGGTTATAATAAAAGTACACAATGAATAAACTCCCATTAAATTTGATGCTAAGGTGGCACCAAAAATATCGATAAGGGTTGTCCCCCCCCCCCCAAAGAAATTCACCAAAAACAACTTTTTTTACTTTTTTTTAATAGTGTGGCAAGGACCAGCGAGGGAAGTCACGGGCAACTAACTTTGCCGATATTTTTTTTTATAACGAGTTTATAACACCAGGAGGAGATTTACAGTTTCACTGTGATATTATTGTGTATTGCGATTTTGTCGTTGTATATGTCAGTATTGTCAGTACCCAACTTATATTCTGGAATTAAATGTATGTGGATCACACCTAGATAGAGAAGTGGGGATGTGAAAGTAAACAAGATGCTCTCCTTTTTTACTAAATCACCTTTGTTCCAAGTACATAAAAAATAATATTTTTCTGCAGCTTTTTTTTCTGTCTAGATATTTGGCCTTACAGGCTCGGAGTTTTGGCCAGGCAGCTTTTCTATTTAATCTTTTATTTAAGTCATAAAAAATATCGATAAATATTAATTTTTATAAAGTGTAATTTATTTACGCACTGTTTCGACATAATATAGCGGAAAATTTTCGAAAAATCACTTTACATTTCATATCCATTAATTTTGAATAATAGGTTTAGAATAATTAGAATACCAAGTATTGCTCAAATGTAATAAAGTCTTACAATAATTTTTTATTCAGAAAACCTCACTTTGGGACGGAAAATTCAATTTTCCAGACACATGTACCAACTAAAATATACGGCATGGTAATAAAAATTTGTATTATATGAAATAGTATTAAAATAATCAAGATTTATGTGGTGTCAAATCACCACCCTTGATAGAGGTCTAGGACGGGGGTTGATCTTGCGTTTGCCACCCCATGTTCCAACCGATTTGTACGGCATAGCAAAAAAATTCATCTTTGTTAACATAAAAATCGAATATCATAAAAGCCGTACGGTGTCATATGACCTTAGTACATAGAGGTCACTTTTCGGAAAACGAAAATTTTTCCTGTACTTCTGTCCCATTATTTTTGTACGGCATTTTCTTTTTAAGAGTCACAGGTAAAAATACAGTCCAAATAAACGTAAGCCGTATAGTGTCATTTGAAAAAAATTTACCTCCACGGATTACGATTTTCACTTTTCCGCGGCTTTCCCATGTCCCACCTAAAATTTACGGCATAGGGCTCAAAGTGATTTATTTTTGTAGGACTACAAAAATTATACCTTTTCAAACGGTGTCATATGACCTCTTAAAAATTTAGCATAGGCTTGTAGTCTAAGTATTTATTATTGAAGCATAATGGAACCAATTTCCAAGTACATGTATTCCCGACTAAAATGAGCTTTGGAAAGTTCAAATTTACGAAGCCCTGGAAGGAACACCTAAAATAAAATAATTTCTGTTTTTAAAATTCCGTGTTATAACTGGGAATTTTACATAAAAATTCCGAATTATATCTCAGAATTTTAAAATTCCGACTTATAAGTCGAAATTTTATTTCAAAATTCCGAATTAGAAATCGGAATTTTAAAATTCCGAGATATAACTCAGAATTTTAAAGTAAAATTCTTAGTTATAACTCGAAATTTTAAAATTCCGACTTATAACTCGGAATTTTAAAATTCCGACTTATAACTCGGAATTTTAATATTCTGAGTTATACAGTGTCCGCCAAGAAGTCTGTACCATATGGAATATTTTTTAATTCAATTGTTTTTTAAACTAGTTTTAACATAATTAATAACCTTAAAAGTGAATAATATGAATTTATTTAATAACTTTCGAAAGGTAATCAAATACGTTTTGAAAACAAATGCTAGGATTTTGACGTGTCGATGCCTTATTAATGTCTCTAATAAAATCAAATTTTTTCTATTTGTTGATCGTTTAAAAAATTCAAACTAAAGAAAAAATTGAAATTATTTTAATTCGAATATAGAACCAACAGGGGACGCCTGATATTTTTATCCAAAAATATCCCCAAAAATCTGTTTCCCATTCAGCAGTTGGGCGTACTTACTAAAAATTCAAAGCAACCGGCTCAATTGAAAATCTTTACAAAAAGCCACACACGAATTATTGTAAAGTTGATAAATATAAAGAAAACGTTTTGCTTGAAGTAGTAGAACATAAACAAACTTTGATTTCCACAATTGCCGACAGAATTGACGCAGGAGGAACTACTAATAGTGTAAGGAGAATTTTGAAGAAACCCAAATTTCGTCCCTATAAGCCAAAGTTTATTAACAAGCTTAAAGGACGAGATCTATCTGTTGCTACACAGATTCTATTCACAGACGAAGCAACTTTGTCCTCAAATGGGGTAGGTACCTACTAAGTTCCCAAAATTGCAGGTCGTGGGCTGACGGAAACCCAGGATTTATGATTAAATGTAAAAACCCAGTACTCTTTAAAACTAATGTTTGGTGCGGTATTTTTAATGGCAGACTAATTGGCCCCTTTTTTCGGCATAATCTCAATTTGGAATTTGAACTTTCTATGAATGAAATTACTGAACTAATTGACGACATGTAGTTGGAGGAAAAAGCCGTTTTGTGGTTTCAACAAGACAGCGCTTCGATTTACAGTGCTATTAATGTTAATGTATCCTACCGTTTTTACAAAAAACGATAGGATAATTGTGGACTATTTTCAGTAATTCATTTATTGTGTGTGTGAATTTTGCACGATAATAGGCTTAAATATTAAAGCAACGATTGTTAATTTAAATCAAATTTAGATCAGATAAATAAAACCAAAAATTCAAATTAAATATACTTCAGTAATCTAAAAGGTGAATAATACAATTAACCTTAAACCATGTTTATGTCTTCCTTCTCTTTCCATACACATGATGGTGTATTCTAAATGATCGATAATTTGGAATGGTCATCTATGGTAAACTCTATTTTTTAAGTAACCCCATAAAAATAAATTAGAGGCGTTATGTCCAGTGATCTTGCGGGCCATGGGTATTGTGAATATCTGCCAATCCATTTACCTCTAAATAAGTTGTCCAGATAATTTCTTACATTAATAGCACTGTAAATTGAAGCGCTGTCTTGTTGAAACCACAAAACGGCTCTTTCCTCCAACCACATGTCGTCAATTAGTTCAGTAATTTCATTCATAGAAAGTTCAAATCCCAAATTGAGATTATGCCGAAAAAAGGGGCCAATTAGTCTGCCATTAAAAATACCGCACCAAACAGTGGTTTTTAAAGAGTACTGGTCTTTACATTTAATCTTAAATCCTGGGTTTTCGTCAGCCCACGACCTGCAATATTGGGAACTTACTAGGTACCCCATTTGAGGACAATGTTGCTTCGTCTGTGAATAGAATCTGTGTAGCAACAGATAGATCTCGTCCTTTAAGCTTGTTAATAAACTTTGGCTTGTAGGGACGAAATTTGGGTTTCTTCAAAATTCTCCTTACACTATTAGTAGTTCCTCCTGCGTCAGTTCTGTCGGAAATTGTGGCAATCAAAGTTTGCTTATGTTCTACTACTTCAAGCAAAACGTTTTCTTTATATTTATCAACTTTACAATAATTCGTGTGTGGCTTTTTGTAAAGATTTTCAATTGAGCCGGTTGTTTTGAATTTTTAGTAAGTACGCCCAACTGCTGAATGGGAAACAGATTTTTGGGGATATTTTTGGATAAAAATATCAGGCGTCCCCTGTTGGTTCTATATTCGAATTAAAATAATTTCAATTTTTTCTTTAGTTTGAATTTTTTAAACGATCAACAAATAGAAAAAATTTGATTTTATTAGAGACATTAATAAGGCATCGACACGTCAAAATCCTAGCATTTGTTTTCAAAACGTATTTGATTACCTTTCGAAAGATATTAAATAAATTCATATTATTCACTTTTAAGGTTATTAATTATGTTAAAACCAGTTTAAAAAACAATTGAATTAAAAAGTTTTCCATATGGTACAAACTTCTTGGCGGACACTGTATAACTCAGAATATTAAAATTCCGAGTTATAAGCCGGAATTTTACAATTCCGAGTTATAAGTCGGAATTTTAAAATTTCGAGTTATAACTAAGAATTTTACTTTAAAATTCTGAATTATATCTCGGAATTTTAAAATTCCGATTTATAACTCGGAATTTTGAAATAAAATTTCGACTTATAAGTCGGAATTTTAAAATTCTGAGATATAATTCAGAATTTTAATGTAAAATTCCTAGTTATAACACGGAATTTTAAAAAACAGAAATTATTTTATTTTAGGTGTCCCTTCCAGAGCTTCGTAAATTTTTCACTATTTTTACAAAAAAAAATCGGCGTGCTGAGAGCAACAACACTTTTATAAATGAAAGTCAGCATTTTTTCTTTGTGGGCCTGTGTTTTTACTTGACTGGAATCTACGAAATTTTGACGGATATTAATTTAATAAAATTTGCTGTTGTATAAAAATGTAGTATACTCCTATGTCTCACACTCAATGATTGATTAGGGGCCATAAATGCTTTTTTAAGGGGTGAATGCCGAGAAACGTAATTTTTTTTTAAAAGCGGTGGTGCACTTTTTCGTTCGCATAATTACCCATAATTTCCAGTGAATTATTTTTAATGATTCCACGAGTGTAGCAAATATTTTGAAATTCTTTACTCACTTTATTCATATCACCAGCAGTGATATGAACATTTTTATGAACAAGTTTTAGAAATATGCCGATCGAATGCAATATAATCTTCGTTTTGTGTTTGCGAAGAGTATTATAATTAATCTATGAAAGAAATTGCTATAGATCGATTTTAAAGCATAAGTACCCATACTTACTGTAGCTAATGGCTAATGTATATCATCTCAACTGTACTTCCCAACTGAGCTTAAATAATAACGTTCCCCTACCAATTAAAATGTTATTTATTTTAATGAAGTAAATTGGTTGTAATTATAAACAGATAAAAATTTATTATAATAAGTTTGTTTACGATTTACGAATAAATCAAGAGCTAAAATCGATATACCTACCTACCAAAATTGCTAACTCAATTGAATAGTATTATTTTTAGGTCCTAAATCGATTTAAAATAACTTTGTATTTATAAACAAAAAATTAAAGGCACAGAAAAATAGTGCTTTATACAGTGAGTTTCATGAGGAACTGTACATACTTCCAGAGGGGCGGTAGAGGACCACTTGGGTATTCAGGAATGGCCATTGAAATTTTCCTGTCGCTCTTAATTTCTGAGATACAGGCTGATAACCTGATTTTGGTCCAAATTTATTTTGACCAGAACGTCCTTACTATTGATCGAATTTTGTTTAAATATTAAACACTTTATACACTTATCACATTTGATAGATTGCTGTTACATTTTTTTTTTAATTCCAGTGCCGGACTTTTTTAATTTGATTTTTCCGATTCCTGTAAAAATTATCATCATGTAATATATTTTTTTAACATTCAGGTGCCAATTATAAAAGTCCATATATCACTAAACATAAACATGTAACTAGATCTTTTGTCGCACCTTTGTTGATTTTTTTACAAGCCATTGAATTTGGCAAAAAGGGGAATTTGAAGAAAAACAGCTCTATTTGCTTACATTAACTGTCCAAATAATGGGCTTATTCGGCTTTTTTTATTTCATAAATCGAAAGTGCAAGTATAAAATAATGGATCTGCCAAAAATCAGAATCTTATTCGCACGTTTAGTATCTTAAAATTACAAATCTCCACCTCGCGAAAATGGGGCGTGGCCAGGAGCTACGTCACTATACGCATATACTCGGTGATCTCAATAGACTTGATGCTCTTTAGTTGTTATAATTATAAGTGTTTTCGAAGTATTGTTTGTTTTGCTTGCTTCTTGACAGTAGGATAGTACGATTTGGTGAAATGTCAAAAAATTACAATTATCTCTCGCGTCTGTCGGGACGAATTTTCAATTTTGACCCTGCAGTTTAGGATTAGGATTCATCGCCGACATTCTCCTTTCCATAGAGACATAGAACGAACTTCCACTCGACGTATTTATTTAGTTACCAGCGTTTGAAAATTTCATGTTTTTCAACCTTTCAGGTTAAATTTGAAAGGTCCCAGAAAGCCACTTTTGTTACGTCACTTGCGTATAGTGACGTCACAAATGGGCGCTCGGTTTTTGGAATTATTACTAATTTCAACTCCTTATATCTTGAGAACGAAAAAAGTTAATAATACGAAATTTTAAGTGCATAATGAGAATATCGAGTACTACATGAAAATGTATAAAAACCGTATGAAAAGAATATCATGGAACAAGCCCATTGAAAAATAGCCACATTAATTATTTTCAAAAATTATTTAAAAATCTTACAAATACTTACAGCAAATGTTCAAAATGAGAACCTCCAGCTTCCATACATTTTTGTTCCCGTTTATTTAAATTGCCAATAGATTTTCTAATTTGCGCAGGATTGTTTCTAATTTGGTCACTACAGAGGACAATTCGTTGAAATAACTGATCTCTAGTAATTAAGGGGATTCTGTAGACTTCAGTTTTATGATATATAAAAAATAATATTTTTCAGCAGCTTTTCTTCTTTTTCTCTTTAGATATTTGGCCTTACAGACTCAGTGTTTTGACCAAGCAGCTTTTCTATTTCATCTTTTATTTAAGTCATAAAAAATATCGATAAATATTAATTTTTATAAAGTATAATTTATTTACGCACTGTTTCGACATAACATAGCGGAAAATTTTCGGAATACCATTTTACATTTCATATCCATTAATTTTGAATAACAGGTTTAGAATAATTAGAATATCAAGTATTGCTCAAATGTAATAGTCTTACAATAATTTATTATATAAAATAGTATTAAAATAATCATATGGTGTCAAATCACCGCCCTTGATAGAGGTCTAGGTCGGGGGTTGATCTCGCGTTTGTCACCCCATGTTCCAACCGATTCGTACGGCATAGATTGCCAATAGATTTTCTAATTTGCGCATGATTGTTTGTAATTTGGTCACTACAGAGGAAAATTCGTTGAAATAACTGATCTCTAGTAATTAAAGGGATACTGTAGACTTCAGTTTTATGATATCCCCATAGAAACTAATCAACGGGGTTGAAATCTGGTGATCTAGCCGGCCAATGATGATGTCTTCCACGTCCATCCATCTGTTTGGATACTCATTATCCTAATGCCTTCTAACCTCAATGCTAAAATGAGGAGGAGCTCCGTCATGCTGGAAGTATTGTCCTCTTACATTAATACCTTGCATCAAACCTGGTAAAATATTTTGTAAGAAATCTAAATAAACCTCTGTAGTTAATCTTGTCGGAAGAATATGTGGGCCAATTAGGTTGTTGTTAATCATACCACAACAAACATTTACCGAGAACTTATGTTGAGAATCGCTTTCTGTTATAGCATGAGGATTGTTTTCGGCCCAGTTATGCGAATTTCTTGAATTAAATACGCAATTCCATGTATGTCTGTGAAAAAGTTACATATGTAGTCGGTCTGTGATCAATAATCCACTGGCAAAATTCTAACCTATTTACATTGTCATCCTGTTGAAGCCTTTGCATTTGCTGAATATGATATCGATGTAATTTTTCTTTATTTAGAGTCCTCCGAACCCGCATACGAGGAACTCCTAATATACTTATTCATGGGGTACTTACTTCAGGGCGTTCCTGAACAATGTTAATGATAGTTTCTTGATCCTCAACGTTTTGAAGAATATTTCGTTCCACTTTTGATGATGAAAGACTGCCGTGCTCTCTTGCATAGCGATACACAGGCGAGAATTTGTGGAATTTCTTCGCTCTGCATTATCACTTTTAGAAAGGTTTCAACACACTTTATTACTTCACTGGCAAAAATAAATAAAATAATAGTCGCATCGTTATGAATATAAAAACAACCGCATAGCCATATGTATTTAATAAATTATTAAATTCATTTATTGCATTTAAATTATGTAGGTATCTAAAGTAGAGTGAAATATAAAACGTTGTATGCACCACTGGCGATATAGGATGTTTATGCACTTGTGTGACTTTTTATCCTCGGTCCCCCTCGGATAGAAATTCGTCGCCCGCGGACATAAACATATCTGTATCACCCATGGTACATATATAATATTTCATCAACGTTTCTTAATTAACTACTTTTTACGTTGGCCACCTTATATATTTTTTTTAAGGGAGGAAATTAACATTGATACAGTTACCGAAAAGGAAGCCTACTACACTTTTAGAAAAATTATACAGAGTGGTCACTTTAAAAAATATATTAAGAGATGACGGAGGACAATAAAATTTTGAATGCAATTGTCACAGTTGCCAAGGAGGGCACCGGCTGCAACCTGCTAGACTTTCCATAAAAATCATACATCACTTAAAAATAGAATTAGAAAACGATAGAGGACAATAATTGGGAATGTAGTTAATCGTGACTTTGGTTAAAAAATAATAGTTTAAAAAAACTAAAAAAAAAAACACGCTTTAAGAGCAAATCGAACTAAAAAGTAAAAAATAATTTTTAATTATTAAGATTTTGTTTAACAGCAATAGAGAGTCCAATCACTCAATACAATTTTTATTAAGTTTAAAATAAGAATAACGTGATTAACAAAAATATTTATTTAATAATAATAATAATAATAATAATAAAAGGTCTTTATTTCCAATACAAGTATAAAAAAAATTAAATAATATACAGTTTCTGAAAAAAAAAAAAAAATACAATTATTGGAAAAAGCCGAAGATCAGGTAGTCATGCGGTGCATGACTTCTGTTTTTCATCTTAAGCTGTACACTAGTAAACATATCCATATAAGCATATACACAAATACACATACAGACATCCATTACACATACATACACACCATACATACACACCTGCAAGTAACGTATAATTATGTAACACGGAAAGGGAATAACATTAGTCCAGGGCATGCTCAGATCTATTTTCTTTATTCAACAACTCAAGGAGTTACCCTGCTCTGCTAATAACAATTGCCTATAATGACGCTTGAAGGATATAATAGACTTATTTTTTATGGCCGTTGGAATCGAGTTGTATATATTAGCGATTTGGTAAGTAAATGAGGCTTTGAATAGTTCCGTACGATGAGAGGGAGGGGTGAGTGTACCTTTATGTCGCAAATTTAGGTTATGGACGTCTGTAATTTTTTTATGAAGATATGCAGGTATTTTATTTTCTATAATTTTTTTAAAAAGACATGCGGAGTGCAGTAGACGTCGCCTGGACATATTTAACCAACCTACCTCTTTAAGCTTGCGTGAGATATGTTGCCCACGCCTAATACCGAATATTAGCCGTAGGCAGGAGTTCTGTATCACCTGTATTCTGCGGGCATCTTCAGCATAGATGCAGGGGCCATAAATTACACTACCGAAATTAAATTTGGATAATACTAACGACTCGCATAGGATTTTTTTGGTTTTTTTGTTTAGGAAAAGTCTGTTTTGGTATATAGTTTTTAAATTCATATATGCCACACGTATACAGTTATTAATATGAACTTTAAATCTCAGATGTGTGTCAAAAGTCAGTCCTAAATTTTTGGCGTGGTTAACTGGTGCAATTAGCTGTCCATTCACATTTACATAGACTTGTTGGGATACTGAGGACCGTGCATCTTGTGGACCAAAAACAAGCACAGATGTTTTATTTGCATTAATATTTAATGTGGCGCTTAGATATATTTACAATGGCCGCGACATCAGTGTTTAAATTATTTATTGCGTTTTCAGTTTCGGAGGGGTTAAATGATAAATATAGCTGCGTGTCGTCAGCATACAAGTGTATGTGACAGTGCTGAAGTGCTTTTACAAAATCAGATGTGTACAGAGTATACAAAAGAGGACCTAGGATTGAACCCTGTGGTACTCCAGATGATATTTCAAGGGGAGAAGATATGTCATTGTCGATTTTAGTTCTTTGAATTCTGTTAGAGAAATAATTAAGAAAAAAGTTAATTACGTTTTCAGTTTTCAGTTACGTTTTCAGTTTTCAGTTTTCAGTTTTCATTGTAAAAATAGCATGGGGTGCTTATTACTATTCGAGAAAAAAATCACTCTCTGAGATTTTTTCGAATTTTCGCGTTTCAGAACATGCATATTACGAAAATATAGGTTTTTCAATTCCGTCTGTATGTCTGTCGGCCTGTTGGTGCATTAACTAAAAAAGTACTTGACGGAGAACAGTCAAATTTGGTAGGTAGCTGACGCCACTGCCACCGAAGAAATGGTTAGACTTTCACTGGAAAATATACAGGACCGTCTAAAGGAAATAGATAATGGAAATTTTTTTTTGCTCAAATTTAAAATTTAAATGTTTTGTGACATTCTTAACCTATTTCAAGGATTTTTTTTTGAAAGTTGATTTGATTGAAAAAAATTTTGAAAATTTTGTGTAAAATGGATGATAGTAAAAAATTTTTGTTTGCTCAAATTTAAAATATCCACGTTTCATGACATTCTAAATATATTTAAAAAACATATATATTTTTTTGAAAATCAAATAGAAACAAAATTTTGTAATTTTTTTACAAAATGGTAAGAATTAATGAAAACTTGGTCAAAACACGCACATTTTAAAAATAAGTATGTAACTAATGAAGTCGACAGTATGACTATCCAATTTTGAGACCCCACAGCTCATAAAATTTAATTCTTTATACAATGGAGGTTTTTTTGCAATAACTTTTTTACCTGTGGAGTGATATTAATTTGGAAAGTCTTGTAATATACCCATACAGCACAAGGACATCCTCAGAACATACTGGGGACAACTTTTCAGGACATATGGGATATCCTGGGAAGATCCCATTATCACTTTAGGATGTCCGTAGGATATCCAAATGGGACTTTTGACTTTTTCATCACGCATCGTACAAATAATCTATTAATTTGTATTATAACAATATAGACTGGCACGTTCTTCATTTAAATGTGAAATATATATTCCAGAAATGTTCGCAAATTACTCTCATATCTTGTTTATTTACGCTGCCTTATAAAATAACACAATTATTCATATTTTTATTATTAGGACAATCAAAATTCTTTTCTCGCTCTGATAATAAAAAATGCTTTCGGAGTTTGACTAAGTAAATAGTCATACATAGTGTTTATTATGTCATTGATTGATTACAAAATGAATTAATAATGTTGACAACACGACACAAGAATTTTGTCGATTAAAAAAGATAGTGGTTCTAAAAACATTGTGGCATTTCCTATGAGGGCCGTGACTCCTTTAGGTCCAAGTAAATATTTTTATTGATGCTAACAACATCATGCTATTTGATTAAAGTAAATAAGTACAAGTAGTAGTAGTTAGTTAACAAATTAACTACCTTTTCACTTGTCAGTAAAGGATGAGGGTCCATAAGAGGGTTTTTCGGTCCTAAAAATGAAGAAAATATCAGCGCGCATGAAACTGTTGCATTTAATTATTTTAAATCCCTATATATTTTGAGTTTTCATCAATATTATTTATACTATTCTAGTAATTGTTTGTTTCCCAGGGGCCGAAAGACTCACAATTTTGCACTTTTGGCAAAAATCCCCACATTTTCAGAGACTTGACCTACTTTTTTATATGAGCGCAGGGGCGCAACACCTTCTAATTGAAACATGTTATAAAGTACACTAAATATTGTCTAAATGTTATTTGTTGCATTATCTTAATTTTTTCCTTCTTCAATTCTTTGGGACTTCCTGCCACATGTATGTTTTCTTTTTAAGCGGTGCTTTGGGAATCTACAAAATATCACAATTAACCAGTATGTTACTGGTAAATAACCTCTACGCCTGTGACTTTTACGTCAACGGATTAGTTAAAGGTTGTTTTTTTAAATAAACAACACAAATAGAAATAAGTATAAAAACTTGAAATTAAATATTTCGCCGACGTTTCGGAAATCTATTGATTCCTTTTTCAAGGCTTTTTTGAAAAATCTTTTTTGCTGTGTATGATAAATACACAGCTCTAAGAATGTTTGTTATATTCAATATCTATGGATATTCAATATCTATGGATATTGAATATAACAAACATTCTTAGAGCCGTGTATTTATCATACACAGCAAAAAAGATTTTTCAAAGAAACCTTGAAAAAGGAAACAGAATAGATTTCCGAAACGTCGGCAAAATATTTAGTTTCAAGTCTTTATACTTATTTGTGTTGTTTATTTTAAAATAGCAACCTTTAACTGATCCTTTGACGTAAAAGTCACAGGCGTAGAGGTTATTTACCAGTAACATACTGGTTAATTGTGATATTTTTTAGATTCCCCGAGCACCGCTTAAAAAGAAAACATACATGTGGCAGGAAGTCCCAAAGAATTGAAGAAGGAAAAAAATGAAGTACACTAATGACACAAATTATACATAAAGATAAAAGTGTTGCACCACCGCGCTCATGAGGGTCGAAAAGCCCTCTTATGGACCCTCATCCTTTTATTATAAATATTTATATACATTTTCGGGCCTGAAGCCAGAAATTAATTGGAGGGGGTGGGGGCGTTGATATTTATTTAGATCATTACCAGCTGCCTTTTTCCCTTTCATTTGCTGGTAATGCGGCAAAACATTCCCAGGGGGTGCCCAAATTTTCCCAGGAGGTGCCCCTGGACTACCGATCTGTGTTTCTTAAATAAGCATGCTAGTCCAGTCAGGAAAGATCGATTTTCATGAAATAAACGGCATTAGATTCATAATTATTGATAGTATTGCAAAGTCTACATAGTCCAAAGGTGTGCTTTTACCCTGGGGACGGCTGCCACCCCTTCTTGGGGGTGGAAATTAGTAAACTCAAAACAAACACAGAAATCAATAGAGGGATGAATTCTAAGCAAAAAATGTTCAATGAAATTTTTTCGATAAATCAATATTTTTCGTGTTATTCACGATTGAAAATGCTGATTTTTCATCTAAAAAATGCATGTTTTAGAGCGATTTTTCACGAATAACTCGATAACCTTACGTTTTATCAAAAAAGAAACATAATCAGGAACAAAAATGAAGCTTATAAAACAACAAATCGATTGGTTTTTTAACATTGGAAATATTAATGTCCACGTATAACGTATACGACAAAAGGCCATCGACATGAAAATGTCAAGGTCAGACGATGTAATACTGAGCGAGAGCCTGTTACTATGTGAGAAACGATGCGGTGTAGTCGGTCAGCGTCGATCGATATTGTACCGCCTGTTCAACAAAAGGCAAATGTTGTCGCATCGAGCCGGGACGTATCAGTACTGCTGCGGCGGATGAATAAGGAAGCGTTATATTATTTGTCTTACTATTTATTCTTTGCCCTAGTGTTCATCATCAGCCGTACGTTAGGAAATGTTCTCACTTATGGTGCGAAAGGTTCCGGGTTCAAACTCTTATGTTTGCTGAATGATTTTTCTTTAATTTTGTGACGATTAATATATTTTTTCACAAATTCTTTTCTATGATTTCTTTAGATTAGGTTAGTAGGTTTTTATTCTGCTTAAAATAAATTCATTCTTTCGTGTGATTTCTTTAGGATAGGTTAGTACGTTTATTCTGATATCTATAATCATTAATAATTATTAGCGCCGCAGGCAATATCAGCGTCGCAGACAAAGAAAAGTGGGGTGCGGGAGTGTCCCCCCGCCTTTTTTCTCCACAGAATAACACAAAATTAACTAGAAATCATTATGTTTCGTTAACTCTCGGTCCAACAATGCATGCTACAAAATTTGCTTTCTTCGTACCGTCTTGTCTGTTGAACTATTTTTTCCGTTCTATAGCGCTGTTTGTCAATTCCTGCATGGGCACGCCGAATTTTTATTTTTATTTTGTAACGATTAATGACTTTTTTCACAAATTCAGGTTTGATTTGACGGCAAAAATAATGTTTTCCTTCTTTTTCCTATAATGATTTCAATCTTTTATGGGATGGTTAGGTGGTTATGTTACTTAGGTTGATTTTTATTTTACTATCTAATTGTTAATAACTATCAGCACCGCAGGCCGTATTAGCGTCGCAGATAAAAAAGGGGGGTGCGGGGGTATCCCACCGCTTTTTAACATTGGAAATGTTAATGTTCGTATATGGGGCCAAAGTTACGAGTTTTATCCAAGCCCGCCGACATGAAAGAGTCGAGATCTGATGACGTAATACTGAGCAAGTGTGCACAGTATTAGTATGCGCGGAGAACATGAAGTTATAATGCGCTTGTGGTCAGCACCAATCGTGGTCGCCATCGATTCACAAAGTTTGGCAAATAGCGAATAATTATTTTTGTAACAAGTACCTAAAATCATGTTTTTTGGGACGGATCGTAGCTGTTTCCGGACGAGGCGAAGCCGAGTGCGGAATAAGTTTATGCTTTATGTATGGTGTTATCATTTCCAATGTCCCGATGGTTGCAAGCATTTCGAAATCTGTGAATTTTTTATTTCTCTAGATACAATACGAACCGAGTTATGGTTCGTTGAAGGTGGCTGTTCGCCGAAAACTGAATTCGAACTTTTCAATAAATAACGGAAAAACGACGAATTTTTGGAGGCAAGCTTGTCAGATATTTTTTAAAGTACTTGAAAAGACCTTTAAAAAGAACTTTAGTAAAAGTCGTTAGCATAAAAACGGAGTTATGATGAAAATAAAATGGTTGTCTCGTTTTTTCGGAGGAAAAATCAGCAATGAAATCGATGGCTTTACTTCCTTAATTTTTAAGATATCTAATCGCTCCAAAAACCATTTTGCAAGGAATTTCAAGGGCTCCAAGGTGTGTAAAGTTGAACTCCCTTGAACTCAAACTAATCGATTTGTTGTTCTATAAGCTTCATTTTCGCTCCTGATGGTGTATCTGATGATGAATTTTTATAATATTTTTTTTTGACGAAACGTTGTGGTACTTCTGACTAGAAAATTTGATGAGGGCGTCATTTCCACGTATAAAAGGTAAACTTGATAGAACTTGATAACTCCAACCGCTTTCGAGGAAATTGCCGTTAAACATTTGAACAATTTTTTGAAAGACAAATTC
Organism: Stenurella melanura; assembly: GCA_963583905.1. Lineage (NCBI taxonomy): Eukaryota > Metazoa > Arthropoda > Insecta > Coleoptera > Cerambycidae > Stenurella > Stenurella melanura. The sequence continues at coordinate 25,080,996 of OY757315.1, forward strand.
AAACTTAATGAAACAAAGTGTGTTTATTGAAAAAAGTACAAAAAGTAAGGGAAAACAAAATCGTAATAACAGCGTAAACTCTTTCCCTCCTTTTTATGAACGAATGGAGTATTTTCATGGTATTGAGATAAACACATAAATCAAAAGATTGTGTAAAATAAGTATCTAATCTTATTAGAACACCAAAAAATAACATAAACATTGACTTAATGACATTAGTATTTATTGCATAAACTCCCCCCCCCCCTTGCAAAAACCCCATTGCTGCAACATAGAGTAAATTTTCGATATGGTCTCCACCTACTTCTATGCCTTTTCTAATTCTATAATATTTTCTTACATTGAAAATTACATTTTCCTGTCCTCTAATAAAACTGGCTGCGTTTTGTATTTTGTCCCACAGTTCTTCTCTTGAATTGATAATATTTGCATAGACTAAGGACTTCATATGCCCCCACACATAACAATCCAAAGGATTATAATCAGGACTCCTTGGTGGCCAAGCAAACTAATTTCCTCGACCGATCCATCTGAGTGGTAAAGTCTCATCAAGATAATTCCCGACTTCAATTGAGAAATGAGGGGGAGCTCCATCTTGCATAAACCACATTCTGTTCCGTATGTCTAGCATGAAAGCATGTAAACTCAAATCCAAAATATAAGCAGCATTTGCGGCTTCCTTCCTTCTTTTTTTTAAGTAGGTGTTCGTTTGCAAGCGCGTGGCTCTCGAGGCGACTCTCTTTGCGATGTAATTCTTAAGGGATGCCGCTTTGAATGTTATATTTTGCATACAACTTTAATATATCAACAAAATTTCGACCCCCGCTGTGTTTATTTAGAACAAATTAACAAAATTGTAGCCTTTATGGGAGATCCGTTCAAAGTTAAGTTTTGTACAGGAGTGAAGTGATATGGGTAGAAGCGTTCTTTGCGTAAGACTCTTATAACAGATTGTTTACTCACCCCTGTTGCCGCTGATAAACGACTTGAGCTGACTTGAGGATCTTCATCCACACGAACTAAAATTTCTAGTTCTTCTGAAGTAATTCGTTTCGGTCGTCTTACATCATTTTTATGGCGAAATGAACCCGTTTCTCCCAAACGACGAAACAGATCTTTGAAAATCTTATGGTTTGGCTGAAATGAGCACCTACTCGCTGCAGCACGTCCGCTAAATTTTTTTTGTAAGTAAACACATCATATCCTTCATTTTCCTATTTGAGAAATTATTATGTCGAGGCATTTTAAATAAAGAAGTTAAAGAAATTAGCTCGAGGATCACAAGAACAAAATAAAATGATTAAATGAAGTACATGAAAGAACTAAAACATAACCAAAGCACACTTTTCAATAAATACACTTTGTTTCATTAAATTTGAATTTGTCTTTCAAAAAACTATTCAAATGTTTAACGGCAATTTCCTCGAAACCGGTTGGAGTTATCAGGTTCTACCAAGTGTACCTTTTATACATGGAACTTGTAACGAAAAAAATATTTTTTCCGTTTAAGCACCCGTGCTAAATAAATTTGAATTACCCGCGGAAATAACGACCGGAAGTCAACAAGTGCGCAAACGCGGTAGAAGCATCATTTGAAATATCCATGCTACTTGTACTTGTTCACTTCGATTTCGACCTAGGTGAGTGAAGACTGTTACTTGTTCTTTAACGAATTTTCACGTTTATTTCTTTAATCCTTTGATATTTTGAAAATATTTGATTATTACATGATGTCATATTATTGAATTAACGTTGCTGTATAGTTATTTTTGGGAATTAAAGGATATTCCGCGTAATAATTAATTTTTATTAACACACCTGTTTGTGTGATGTCGGCGTCCATTGGACACATGTTAACTCATTAATTATCGTGGCAATTTTGTATTTTGTGGTCGCTTGAGACACAATACCGTGGTGTTTTGCCATTATTTAGATTATTGTGTACGAGGATTAAACTCGGAAATTAATCAAAGGATAAATTAGAATCTTTGTTTCTTAATCGTGTGTAGACAATCTTATCTTATTAAAAGTCGAAATCTAAAGTCGCATTTAGTTCACCTCGTATTAATACAAGAGGTTAAGAGATCATTTTTTATTAGTTTATTTTTTGGGAGATTAAACCCATAATTTTGTTTGCTATATTTGTTACAGTATTAGTTTTTTCAGATAGTAATTCAGATATTTTGTCTCTAATTCTAACTAAATTTTGTTACCTTCATTCAAATTTTTGGTCATAACCAGTCAGCCATTTTGTAAACGGCTAAAATTTCATGAGAGTAGAGTTTTCTTATTTATTAATTTCATGTATTATATTAATCAGTAGTTTATTCATATATTTTCAGTAGTAGAGTAAAGTAAAATTTTATCAATACTTTTACTAGGTTTTTTATTAAATTGCTAATAGTTTGGTTTTGCAGTGACCTTCGTCATCATAGTTTTTTTGTAGTTTTCTTGTATCTTTTTTTTTCTCACCATTTTAAATTTTTTATATTATCAACTTCCCCTTTTTCATGTAAAATCCTGAACCAAACCACCATTGAAGCAAGGCACAAGGCATAACTTGAATATTTGGAGTTATCCTAAAAGTATTGGATATCATTCCGAAGCAGCGTCTCCTGGAAATCAGCGTTGTCAGGACCTGAATATTACGTCCTCCTTCCCTGGTACCCTTTGCCATCTTCAGGAACAGACCTCGTCGGGATTCCACGTCTCCGCTAAGCTAAGTAGCCAAATTTACGTGCAAAATCCAACTTTTGGTCAGAAGATAACTTGTAAACCAGTTTCCTTTTGTAATTTTTTTGTTAATCTTCAAATTTAATTTTTTTTTATAACTAAATTTTTTGCCTGTTAATTAATTCAAATTTCACCATATTTGTAGTCATTTGTAAAGTGTTGTAAAATTTTCAATCTTTTATACTGTTAATATATTATTTGTTTTATATTTGATTTTGATTGTTTTCTCCCCCTGATAAAGTTTGCAAGAGTGTTATTTACTGAATACGCTGGCGTCCAAATTTTTATAGTTTATTAAACTTTTGTTTGCTAAATTTGACAAACAAATAGTTGTTAAGAAACAAAAATATATAACGCTTCTCGCCACCTAGTGACCCTCGACCAGCCCTGAGCTAACTGGTTGCTACACTTTCATAGGTTCCTCAGCAGCCAGCTGAGAAGTTGTGGTTGCAAACTGACGCCCTCATCAGATTTGCTGGTCAGAAGTACCACAACGTTTCGTCAAAAAAAAAAAATGAAAAATGTAATCATCAGATACAATTCCTGCGGCGCCTTCTATGATTTAATGTGATGTAATACATACATTATTGTTTCTTAGAATAGAAAAAGTTCCTCTAGCAAATTTGGCGAAGATCAGTCAAGAGGCTGATGAGTTATTGCAAAAAGACGAAAAAATAATTTGAATTTTGACACTCTGTATCTATTTCCACAGCAACATTTTACTAAAGCATATTTAGTTATATCCTCATATGTTTGCCCAAAGAATCTACCCCTGCCCTATGGCCTATTAATAATGGTCCACCCTGTATAATTATAGTATGCTCAGAATTTCATAACGGATTATTTGCACTACCGTGTAAATACAAATAACGCAAATAAACAGGCTAAATTACAAACGAAGCGTCTTTAAATTGCATAAAGAAAACAATATATCCATTCATATATCGCAATTAAAAGTTAAACAGACCATTGAATTCTCCAATTATTGAATCCTTTGAAACAGGCCGAATATTTCCTCAATTAAAAAGTTGCGACATCAGAACACCATCAGAACCAAAATATAGTTAGAAATTGTTTAAACCATCTCAATGCACAAGCTATGAAAAAAACATGCATGCACGGATCGAATTATCTCGTTTTAAGAAATTTTAAAAGTCGGATAAAAGTACAATACTCTTATAATATTTTCTTACTTTTTGTTGGGTATTTTGCCACTGAAAAATATGTAAAAAATTTTACTGAAAGAACCTTTGCGCCAAACGGATCAGACAGAGGTTGGTTCTTGAATACTTGATTGTTTCAAAAAGTCTCACACCTAAAAACATATAAACTAAAACAATACTATAAAGTAAAAAATTAAAATGAAAGCTACAGGCAGTTAACGTTTCGGAAGAGAATCTACTTACATTCTCAAAACTTTTGGCCGTCAACCGTGACAGTTCGTTGTTTATGTATTTCCACAGTCACGTGAGATATTAAATTATATTTATCTTATTTTTACTTACTTCGTCTCTAAGGTTGGACAACTAACTAGTACAAAAATCTACTGAATAATTTGAAACGCATCTATCCTCGTTTAATAAAATAATCGCGGATTCTTTCAGTTTTCTTTTAGTTCCGTTGCTCTCTTTTTCCAAAATATTCGCCGAGTCCCATTGAATCCTGTGATTATTATCCCACGCGTGTTCACAAATTTTGGATTTTTCAAATTCTCCCCTTCTAGCATAACGTCTATGTTTACCAAGCCTTACGTTGAAAGGTCTAGATGATTCACCTACATAATATTTTCCGCACTCACACGGAACACTATAAATACAATGAATTTTGAACAATATCCGATATTAGCGTGGAGCCCGTTAGAAAACCGTTCGTACGAAAAACCTGTTCCCGATTTTTAAAAACTGTTTTATTACATAATCAATATCTGGTAGTAGAGAGAATATACTATCACAACCTGAGGTATTTAGGTCAATGGCAGTAATTCCATATATACATCGCTTATTGGAAAAATTACGAAAAATTAGGAAGAGGTTTTCCGTACGAACGGTTTTCAAACGGGCTCCTCGCTAAGATTGGTTTTATCAAAAACCAAACCTGTAAATATAATTCAGAAAATCTATGTTGGGAATTCTTTTGGATTATTGCACGGGGATTCTCGTGACTCCAAATATGAAAATTTCGAGTATTATTGATACCATCACGGGTAAATTGAGATTCACCGATAAACAATACCCTTAACATTGTTCGTCTATTTAATTTTTGCTGTCGGATGACCACTCTGTATAAAAGTTATCAGGTTTTCTTTGTAATAATAGTGATAACTATATTCCGATATGATTCTCAATGTCATTTCGTAATTAATAATTTTTTAGAGTGACCGCCATGCTCAAATAAAGAGGGAAGTTCTGTGTAAATACCTTTACCGATTTTTTTCCTAGTTTATGAGACGAGAAAACCCAGAGGTGATGGAGCAATACGGGTTTCGGAGTAAGTTTCAGCAACCCCAAAAACATATAATGCACCTGGTCTGGTCAAAGGTACATTTCGATTTCATTTTGTGGCCTTGTGTAATTTTTAATGACCGTTTTTTTGACGAATTTTTCAGTTCAAGAAGACTGCTTCAATTTTTTTTTTGTTTAATGAAATTATTTGGTCATGAGAATGTAAATATATAAACTACACGACTTCTGAAGATGAAGCAGAAAATAATAGATTCACCGATAAACAATACCCTTAACATTGTTCGTCTATGGGATAAAACCCAGCGGCAAAATGTTAACCGAAATACTTCATCACCTGGCACCAATCATTGGACAATTTGGGTATGATAAGGATGCATTTGTTCGCCTCTAATAGTTCTCCTAACTCTGGTTTGAGGAATATTTAATTGTTGACCAATTCTTCTTGTGCTGATTTTTGGGTTCTGGTCAACCATATTTAAAATCAAATCTTTTTCTTGCCGGGTCTGCCTAACAGGACGTTCTATTTTCATGCTTGAGGGAACGGTTCCAGTTTCAGAAAGATGGCTAAACACTCTATAAAATGTTTTATAATCTGGTACACGTTGATTTCCAAACCGGCGTCTGTATTCCCTTTCAGTAGCTTTTTCATTTACATTGCAATATCTATAGACAAATACCATATTTGCGTATTCTCTATTCGTGTATGTAAACGGCGTGATTTAGAATTATTACAAGACAATATTGTAACCAGTAAAAGCAACAGTGGTGACGTGACACTTCTTAATTACAATATGACTGATTTTTGACAGGTACCTACTTGATTCTTAAAAAGTACGTAGCCATAAATTTTAAAACAAATGTAATGGCAACACTAGATGATTGTAACAATTAATTACTCTTGCAATGAATTAAATATTGCTGAAACCAGAGTTTGGAGAACTACCTTTTGGTAGTGCAGATAGGGAACAAAAAAAATAATATGTAGTTAATCCCTAGAGTGACTTTTTTCTCTCAATTTCTCATTTAAAGAAGAAACAAAAATTTCAACCCTCAACAATTTAATTTTTTTATTTAAACAATGAAATGGTGCCAAAAGATTTTTTTATGGGATGTTGTATCTTTCTAGGTGTAAATTAATATTTTAATGTCAAATAGTTTATAAACAGTATACAGAGTGTTATTTTCTAGGAATAACTTAAAAATATTTATATTTTTATTCTGGGTCCGGCCCTGATATTTTATTAATATCCCAGGCATTAGATGGTGAATGACCACCCAACAAAAAGTAGTATTTTGAAGTATATAAATCGGTAGCCGCAATGTTTTTGCAGAATGGCTTTGGGAGAAGTAATGGGAGAGGCTTCTCATTTCGCGAATCAAAAAATTTCATTTGCATCATCGGTTACAATTAGAACGGAAATTCAGTTTTCTTAAAATAATGGAAAAACCATTGGTCGTAGTTAGTTCTAATCTTGCAAGTCAGATTTGAGTCACTTCCACCTGATTCGTTGCCTTGAAATTCTGCATACATATGTAGTACCGATGGTTATGCAATATTTTAGGATAAAACCCTTAGAAAAAGGACTATATATGTCAAAAGACGCAAAAAACCTCGTGTTCGTACCACCGGCGACTCCGGCAAAAATTGAAGTGGCATCGCAATTTGATAAATTTTATATGTAATGCTAAGTTTTTAGGCTGTTTAAATCTTAACTTTCCTTTTTTTTATTACAAACTCCCGTTCAGGTTCACATATTTATCCGTGGCTAACACGGAAATAATAAAATAGAAGTTAAAAAACTTTTTAAAAACAAGCTTTTATTAAAATGTAAAATTAACAAAATACGTGATTTGATATTAACATGCGCGTGCCACAAATACCATAAAATTTCCCACGTATCGGAAAAGGCATTTTTTTCATGAATTCAGAATCATTAAATGTAGTGAAATATAAATCGTGCCCAAGTCCCCTTTTCAGAATTGCTCAGAGAATACGAATTTATAATTTCTTTCAAAATGAATCCTTAACAAAGTTTAATTTAAAAATGAATTATAAATTCGTATTCTCTGAAAAATTCTAAAGAGGAGACTCGCTACTTTTTAATGATTCGATCGCAAATTTACAAAAAAATATGTTAAAATATGTAGTCCAGTCCACCTAATTTAGGTGTTTTCACTATTTGCAAATTAGCTTTTTCGATATTATTAAAATGAAATACTTGATATATTAATGCATTTCCCTGTATTTAAAAAGCTATCCGTCGTCTATTAAATTAATATTTCAACAAATAAATAAGGTAAAATTTGAATATTTGAATAGCTACGCGAAACACGCCATTATTGGTGTGACACTGGTGACGTCATCGATTGCATAAAACAGTAATATCTCACGGACGTAGTATATAAATATAGTATTTTAAATACTTTTTCTAAGTTTTTACCTGATTTAATTCGAAATGGCTAATACAGGATTCGTAAGAGCTACTTCAGGGAATTTACCGGCAGTGGATGTGTTCATTATCGCGGAATTTATGAAGAAAGATGAACGTTTCAACATAGCATAAGTACTAAACTTTTTTATTCTCTTTGTATTTATCTATTATTACTTTAGTCTATTGATTCCTATATTGTGATTATTGTATATAGTTGCTCAATATAATATACATACAAGGTTGATATAATATAAACATAACCTATAAATGTTGCTCATAAACTTGTAATGTAAACGGGCTTAGGTAGCTAGTTATTCAATATTTTAGACTTACTTTGCTTACTTAACTTACTTTGAAGTGATCTTCATAGCAGAAAAATACTGATGCTGTTGTAGGTGAATCACGTCTAGCAGCTTTAAGTCACTTTATTTTGTTTTTGATTTGGCATTGTCACGAAAACCTTTTCAGGTGCGTTCTTGGATGTATTTTTGCATCCTTTCACAAAACACCACTTATTATCCATTATAAAACGTTAAGGTCTGGCAAAATAACGTGTATTTATAACACACAACACATGTTTGTTTACCAACAATGTAACCTCTTACGTCATCAGTGCGGGATACAGTGACGTACGGTTTTTCGCGGTAAAATTTAAATTCAAATTTAAAAGGGCTTATTTTAAGGAATAAATCGATTGCTTGGGAAAATTCAATTTTTTTAACGATAATTAAGTATTATCTTCACAGTCAAAGAGATTTTAAAATTTGTGAAAACCCCGAATGGCCGCGTGCAAAAAATGTCAAATAAACGATAATTCGTACGCCTCAAAAGTACAAATTTTGTAATTTTTGTCGATATCGATTTTCTCGAAAATCATGGCACATGCAAGAAAATTACAAGAGGACTTTTATTTAGAAAATTAGTCCAGCTTTCTTTTTTATGATCAGCAATTTTTTATATCTTCAACGGTTAATGAGTTATCAGTAAAATAAGGTCTTTTTCACCACTACTATAACTAGAATAGATAGAAAAATGTTTTCTCAAATTAAAAATTTCCACGTTTCATGACATTCTAAGCCTATTTAAGAAAAACAGAATTTTGAAAAATTTGTTACCATTAGAATAGACGGAAAAAAACGTTTTGCTCAAATTTTAAATTTCCACATTTCATGGCATTCTAAACTCATTAAAAAAAAAAAATTATTATTTTTTTAAAAACCTAATCTTTTTTTTACTATAGTCCGTTTTTAAACCAGGAGGAGCGTTTTAAATTTAACGCGCTAAATCATACATCTGTGATTGGGTAGACCCTCGCCAGTTTTACACAAGGCAATAGTCGTCAATTTTGACATATTGTAAAAATTTTAATTTCGTGTCATAAATTGTTTGCTTATAATTTCTATTTTATCGTTTGCACATTATATATGAATTTTAATTCCTTTTGTATAAATCTGAAGGTAAAAGTGGCTAATTACTTGGTGCCTTTATATTGCGTAAATGATTGGGATACTCTATAAAATACCTAGAGGTCAAATAGAGGTCGTTGGATTATATAATGTAATAAAATTCGCACAAAAACACTGAAGTTGCGCATTGTTGGTTGCCCAAAACTCCAAAAAGGTTTTAGTGTATTTTCTAGTTACTTTTATGGTGTGAATGGAACTTTCATGTTTACTCCTCCTGGTTTAAAAACAGACTATAGTATACTTCCACTTCACTACGTGAACGTGGAACTGAAAATATGACAGATGGCAATAATATTTGGCTTATGCACCTATTATAGTTCTTTTGAAAAATGTACAGGGTGGTCATCCCAAAAAATAATTCAACCATGGTGGACATTTGTAAAGGTATTTGCGCAAGCCTTCCATATTTGGCACCAGTTATTTAGTATTTAATTTTTGCTGTCGGATGACCACTCTGTATAAAAGTTATCAGGTTTTCTTTGTAATAATAGTGATAACTATATTCCGATATGATTCTCAATGTCATTTCGTAATTAATAATTTTTTAGAGTGACCGCCATGCTCAAATAAAGAGGGAAGTTCTGTGTAAATACCTTTACCGATTTTTTTCCTAGTTTATGAGACGAGAAAACCCAGAGGTGATGGAGCAATACGGGTTTCGGAGTAAGTTTCAGCAACCCCAAAAACATATAATGCACCTGGTCTGGTCAAAGGTACATTTCGATTTCATTTTGTGGCCTTGTGTAATTTTTAATGACCGTTTTTTTGACGAATTTTTCAGTTCAAGAAGACTGCTTCAATTTTTTTTTTGTTTAATGAAATTATTTGGTCATGAGAATGTAAATATATAAACTACACGACTTCTGAAGATGAAGCAGAAAATAATAGATTCACCGATAAACAATACCCTTAACATTGTTCGTCTATGGGATAAAACCCAGCGGCAAAATGTTAACCGAAATACTTCATCACCTGGCACCAATCATTGGACAATTTGGGTATGATAAGGATGCATTTGTTCGCCTCTAATAGTTCTCCTAACTCTGGTTTGAGGAATATTTAATTGTTGACCAATTCTTCTTGTGCTGATTTTTGGGTTCTGGTCAACCATATTTAAAATCAAATCTTTTTCTTGCCGGGTCTGCCTAACAGGACGTTCTATTTTCATGCTTGAGGGAACGGTTCCAGTTTCAGAAAGATGGCTAAACACTCTATAAAATGTTTTATAATCTGGTACACGTTGATTTCCAAACCGGCGTCTGTATTCCCTTTCAGTAGCTTTTTCATTTACATTGCAATATCTATAGACAAATACCATATTTGCGTATTCTCTATTCGTGTATGTAAACGGCGTGATTTAGAATTATTACAAGACAATATTGTAACCAGTAAAAGCAACAGTGGTGACGTGACACTTCTTAATTACAATATGACTGATTTTTGACAGGTACCTACTTGATTCTTAAAAAGTACGTAGCCATAAATTTTAAAACAAATGTAATGGCAACACTAGATGATTGTAACAATTAATTACTCTTGCAATGAATTAAATATTGCTGAAACCAGAGTTTGGAGAACTACCTTTTGGTAGTGCAGATAGGGAACAAAAAAAATAATATGTAGTTAATCCCTAGAGTGACTTTTTTCTCTCAATTTCTCATTTAAAGAAGAAACAAAAATTTCAACCCTCAACAATTTAATTTTTTTATTTAAACAATGAAATGGTGCCAAAAGATTTTTTTATGGGATGTTGTATCTTTCTAGGTGTAAATTAATATTTTAATGTCAAATAGTTTATAAACAGTATACAGAGTGTTATTTTCTAGGAATAACTTAAAAATATTTATATTTTTATTCTGGGTCCGGCCCTGATATTTTATTAATATCCCAGGCATTAGATGGTGAATGACCACCCAACAAAAAGTAGTATTTTGAAGTATATAAATCGGTAGCCGCAATGTTTTTGCAGAATGGCTTTGGGAGAAGTAATGGGAGAGGCTTCTCATTTCGCGAATCAAAAAATTTCATTTGCATCATCGGTTACAATTAGAACGGAAATTCAGTTTTCTTAAAATAATGGAAAAACCATTGGTCGTAGTTAGTTCTAATCTTGCAAGTCAGATTTGAGTCACTTCCACCTGATTCGTTGCCTTGAAATTCTGCATACATATGTAGTACCGATGGTTATGCAATATTTTAGGATAAAACCCTTAGAAAAAGGACTATATATGTCAAAAGACGCAAAAAACCTCGTGTTCGTACCACCGGCGACTCCGGCAAAAATTGAAGTGGCATCGCAATTTGATAAATTTTATATGTAATGCTAAGTTTTTAGGCTGTTTAAATCTTAACTTTCCTTTTTTTTATTACAAACTCCCGTTCAGGTTCACATATTTATCCGTGGCTAACACGGAAATAATAAAATAGAAGTTAAAAAACTTTTTAAAAACAAGCTTTTATTAAAATGTAAAATTAACAAAATACGTGATTTGATATTAACATGCGCGTGCCACAAATACCATAAAATTTCCCACGTATCGGAAAAGGCATTTTTTTCATGAATTCAGAATCATTAAATGTAGTGAAATATAAATCGTGCCCAAGTCCCCTTTTCAGAATTGCTCAGAGAATACGAATTTATAATTTCTTTCAAAATGAATCCTTAACAAAGTTTAATTTAAAAATGAATTATAAATTCGTATTCTCTGAAAAATTCTAAAGAGGAGACTCGCTACTTTTTAATGATTCGATCGCAAATTTACAAAAAAATATGTTAAAATATGTAGTCCAGTCCACCTAATTTAGGTGTTTTCACTATTTGCAAATTAGCTTTTTCGATATTATTAAAATGAAATACTTGATATATTAATGCATTTCCCTGTATTTAAAAAGCTATCCGTCGTCTATTAAATTAATATTTCAACAAATAAATAAGGTAAAATTTGAATATTTGAATAGCTACGCGAAACACGCCATTATTGGTGTGACACTGGTGACGTCATCGATTGCATCAAACAGTAATATCTCACGGACGTAGTATATAAATATAGTATTTTAAATACTTTTTCTAAGTTTTTACCTGATTTAATTCGAAATGGCTAATACAGGATTCGTAAGAGCTACTTCAGGGAATTTACCGGCAGTGGATGTGTTCATTATCGCGGAATTTATGAAGAAAGATGAACGTTTCAACATAGCATAAGTACTAAACTTTTTTATTCTCTTTGTATTTATCTATTATTACTTTAGTCTATTGATTCCTATATTGTGATTATTGTATATAGTTGCTCAATATAATATACATACAAGGTTGATATAATATAAACATAACCTATAAATGTTGCTCATAAACTTGTAATGTAAACGGGCTTAGGTAGCTAGTTATTCAATATTTTAGACTTACTTTGCTTACTTAACTTACTTTGAAGTGATCTTCATAGCAGAAAAATACTGATGCTGTTGTAGGTGAATCACGTCTAGCAGCTTTAAGTCACTTTATTTTGTTTTTGATTTGGCATTGTCACGAAAACCTTTTCAGGTGCGTTCTTGGATGTATTTTTGCATCCTTTCACAAAACACCACTTATTATCCATTATAAAACGTTAAGGTCTGGCAAAATAACGTGTATTTATAACACACAACACATGTTTGTTTACCAACAATGTAACCTCTTACGTCATCAGTGCGGGATACAGTGACGTACGGTTTTTCGCGGTAAAATTTAAATTCAAATTTAAAAGGGCTTATTTTAAGGAATAAATCGATTGCTTGGGAAAATTCAATTTTTTTAACGATAATTAAGTATTATCTTCACAGTCAAAGAGATTTTAAAATTTGTGAAAACCCCGAATGGCCGCGTGCAAAAAATGTCAAATAAACGATAATTCGTACGCCTCAAAAGTACAAATTTTGTAATTTTTGTCGATATCGATTTTCTCGAAAATCATGGCACATGCAAGAAAATTACAAGAGGACTTTTATTTAGAAAATTAGTCCAGCTTTCTTTTTTATGATCAGCAATTTTTTATATCTTCAACGGTTAATGAGTTATCAGTAAAATAAGGTCTTTTTCACCGAAGGAGTGGTTTCGGGGGGGAGGGGGGTGGTTGCGCAGCACCCCCAGAACTGATTTTTGTGGTTTTATGATATACAATCCCTCCACTAACAGTTACTGAAGAAAGAGAGATAACAGTTTTTTGTTATGGAAATCTTTATAATTATTGGACTATTAGGGATACATGGAAAACTTCATGGCCTCGGAAATGTTAATATTAATAATATTCGATTTTGCCCAAATTCGAAAATAGTAATTTTGTTTAAAACAATATCCGAGTCCGAAAATATCATTTTAATTGTTTTTTTTTTCTTTAGAAAATTGCGCTATGACAATTTTGTTTGAAATTAAACGTAAGCTGCCAGGCAGTTGTCAAGTGATTTTTATTTTTTTTAAATTTTGTCGAAATTTTGGACTTCAAAAACAAAATTCAATATTTTTTAATATTGCTGAAATTTTGGACTCTAGGTTTTTAGACAATTCTGAACAACTTTCATTAATACAGTTTTTCGATAAAAAATGCCTAATATGATTTCTTTATTTTTCCATTTATTTTGGCACCCCAGGTGGTTTTGCATTTGTAAGATGCAAATGTTTTTTTTTTGTCATAAGTAGATCCTAATTTGTTCTATCTTTTGGTAAAATTTGGTTCAAGTCGGACAAAAAAGAAAACGTTATAAAGGTGCTTCTCTTTCAAATGGGTCACCCTGTATTAAACAAAAAATCACCCCTTTCTTAAAAATGCCCTACTAAATGTAATAGCATTTTGTAATTTTATCATTATTGGGTGACCAACTAACGGATGGAACAATAAAAACCCTTTGTTGTTCCTTACTTCCTCTTTTTCTTGTACTGTCGTGAGCAAAAAAATGGGCCAGGTCTTATAACGCATTTTTTCTAAAATCTAGTTGTGTACATCTAACTTTAATTTTAGTGACATTGTCAGTTAGTTGATAAAATTCATTGCAAGTGTGCCAAAACTAATAGGCCTCATACAAGCGATTTAGTTAAAGCTGGAGTTATTGCTAAAGCAGAAGATGGATGGTCAATGAGACAAATTGCACTGCGTTATAATATTAACAAAAATTCTGTATTTAACATTTTAAAAAAGTGGAGAATAAACGGTACAATTAGTAAAAATCGGACGACGAAGGATATCAACTCAACAGCAAGATTTGCAATTGGTAAATACATTAGTAGAAAATCCATTTCATTTAGTAATTCAGACTGCTGAAGAAACGAATTTTCTTAGATCGAGTAGTACTGGTCGCCGGCGAATAAGACAATCGGAGCTACGCTGTCATCTAGCAGCACAGAAATACCTACTTAAAGCTGAACATAATGAAGCTCGACTGAGATTTGCGCTTGAATTTTTGGTGAATGATGTAAATTTTTGGAACAATGTAATCTTTACAGATGAAAAAACTTTCCAGTCCACACACAGCGGTCGTATTCGTGTTTACCGACCTCCGAATACTCGATTCGATGAGAAATATATATCTAACGATGACAAAGGTGACGTTACTATAAAAATAAAAAGAGCAATATGATTGCATTACTTAATTCTCTAGAGGCGTTTAAAATTTTTAAATGTGATTTTTACCAACTAACTCGGTTTTTTTAAATGGGAATTTAATCGTTCACCAACATTTTTAAATACCTCATTTTCATACGAATCTAATGATACCAAAATTTTGAAAATCCGCTCAGAAATATTTGAGATTTCAGCCAAAATACAATGCAACCAAGCTTTTAGAAACATGCGGCTAATAGATAATAGATTAGTGGGCTTTGGAAACTAAAATGGCACATTTCTGTGTAAATCTGGTAACCTAATAACATTGGAAAAATCATAATAGCCATTGAATGTAATAAAACAATATCAGCTGTCAGACAGACTCGTGTAGTTATAGGCAATCTTGAGCTATCATACATTTAATAATTGTGAGCGCAAAGAACGTTACAATTAAGTTTAGCATAGGTATGTGGAGGTAAACACAATTACATCCACAAGGACATTTGCAATAGAATGCGACATCAGTTCGGTTTTCACAGTTTTATTTAAATGAACATAAATATCGGGCCTATAAATAAATAAAAATCAATTCCGTTTGAACAATTAAACTTAAACTAGGTAACAGTAGGTATCTTTAAAATAATTAATATAATTAAACCATAAATTGACATTTATAGATATTGTTCAAAATGTCCACCATTTTTTTCTATACACAATTCGGCTCTGCGTACAGTTGCTTGAATGCCTCTACGCAATTCAGCCGGCGTTATTTCATTAAGAGTCCGTACAACTTTATTTTGCAGCTATTCACGGGTATTTGAAGAAGTTTTATAAACTTTATTTTTGAGAGTGCCCCATACATAATAATCGAGGGGTGTTAAGTCAGGTGACCTCGGAGGCCACCTGATATGACGCTCTCCATATATCAGTAACATATCGACCTCTTCATTTCTACTAAAATTATTCATTTTCTTTAATTTTTACTCAAAGAGATTTCCGCAACGCTTTATTTTGTATCTGTCTGACAGCTGATATTGTTTTATTACATTCAATGGCTACTATGATTTTTCCAATGTTATTGGGTTACCAGATTTACACAGAAATGTGCCATTTTAGTTTCCCAAGCCCGCTAATCTATTATCTATTAGCCGCATGTTTCTAAAAGCTTGGTTGCATTGTATTTTGGCTGAAATCTCAAATATTTCTTAGCGGATTTTCAAAATTTTGGTATCATTAGATTCGTATGAAAATGAGGTATTTAAAAATGTTGGTGAACGTTTAAATTCCCATTTAAAAAAACCGAGTTAGGGGGTAAAAATCACATTTAAACATTTTAAACGCCTCTAGAGAATTAAGTAATGCAATCATATTGCTCTTTTTATTTTTATAGTAATGTAGCACACAAACTAAAATATATTTTGGGCACCACAGCACTCTGGATTCAGAAATAGATTTTTTAATAAAATTTTTACTGTTTATCAAAAAGTGACCAAAATGGATGTATTGTATTCAAAATTTCATCTAAATTCCAAAAATGTAAAAATATATAGGGTGTTCCATTTAAAAATCGAAAGCTGTGGGCATTTCCGGCCAAACCGGATGTGCACCAAACTTGATTTTTTATTGAAAAGATGGCATTTTAGTCGTGTAATAAGGCCTCCAAATTTTAATTTTCTATTCCAAATATTTTAGGAAATATCGGGTCGAGCGCAATTCGTGACTCACCCGGTATAGTCAATAACCTATGTTCTGTTTGAAATAATTTGATAAAATCGTCAAAAAGTATTCAATGTTGATTAGACTGAAAGGTTCAATAGAAATTGTTTTAAGATTTTACAGATTCAATTTTAGCCACTTTTCTACATAATTTAAAAAAAAAATGTTAACTTTCGTTGGGAATTCAGTTGTCGGCCGGATTTTGTCCAAAAAGTCCATAATTTCCCACTGTGCGCCGCTAACCAGACGCCGTACATGACCCTGTATAACCACTGAAAAATAATACGTTTCCCCGACGAAAGAAAAACAAAATAAAAACCTCACACGTTTCCTCTATACGAGAATTTTGAGATCGTAGGCGTTCCGAGAGCATCTGTTAAAAATATCAAAATTGACTAATTGCCTCGGCTTAAGCGGGCTGTGACACTTGTTGCTTGGTGATGCTCTTTTATTTGAGCCCAGTGAGTGGATAAGTGAGCACAAGTGTGCTGTTTAGTGTTCCAAGTTCGTCTAATTTAATAAAACCAATTAAAACTTTTAATTAGTTAGATGAAGCGGAGGAATTTATCGGGCTTGTTTACACCACCATAACGTTAACTCGGCTGAATTTTTCGCCAACATGGAGTTTCTGCAGTATTCAAGCCATATCGTCGAGCAAAGTTTCGGGAAAAGTGTTCCGCACAGTAAAAGGAGAAAATCGTGCAATAATTACAATAATGGCTCTGAGGATTTTTCGGCGCCCGTTAGGCAAAGAAGCCAGGCGAATGCTAGGGAAAGAGACCGAACTCACAGGTATTTAAATTTTATTAGCATTTTACTAAGAGAATATGTTTGAATGCTTTTTATATGGGCGGAAATTAAACCCTGGTCATTTAAAACGTACAGAAATGTTCAATTTTATAATAAATTCTTGTGTCTAAATTCGCACAATATACATGGTGTCCCAGAAAATGAGCAGCGTAACTACTTTAACGAATAAACTAGATGTAAACATTATACTTCATGTCGAATTATCGCATTTTCCATATAATTTTTGAATATTCTATAGTAGGTATGTATACCCTTCGTAGTTTTTTTGAAGTCAAGTTAATTTTTTAGCATAATTGCTACTCTTATAAGTTTAATCATCTCTCTTGATCGACGAAACGTTAGTCTGTACACTGTGCAGTATTTTTGTTTGTGGAAATTTATGAATGGTTACAAGACTTTTATTGAGCATTTTTTTTTAATGTTTCAAAACTTTCATACAGGGATAACAGGCCACAATTCAAGAGTACATTCATTGGACCAAAATAGACAAACAAGCAGACAGCAGGCGGACGGACATCTTAGTGACTAGCACAATAATATAAAAAAAATCTTTGCGAGCAATAATTAAGATTTAAGGGTATAAGATGAGCACTAATATACGAATAAAAGTAAAGTAACAACTTTCGAAAAAATAGAACAAGGGATTTTTTACCTAGAATATTACAGTGCATGGTCGGTAGCCTGCCGAACTGAGACGCCATTTTGAAAAGATGGCGGCAAATTTTTACGACCAGGATATTTAAAGGCATTTTTATAAGATGTCATTTGTTCTCAATAAACTTGCTAAAATAACATTGTTATGATATTTTAATTAACACATTAAAAAAAACATGGATTTATAAAAAATGTAAAATAAATTATAAGCAATAATTCAGTTTCCAGGCGTTTTAGAGCTGGGATAAAATAATTGTTTTATTATAAATTCTGAAGTCGTCTCGGAAGTAGTTCCTTACTAGTATAGAAAAGTCTGAAAAGAGAAAAGAGTTCTGAAAGTTACCGAGGTTGCAACATATAACAAAACGGCAAAGAATTATTTTGTAAAGATAGCTTTTAAAATGTATAAAATGCGCAAAATGCAAAAAACAGTAGATATTAAAATTAAACATCACAAAATTCTACAAAAACAATATTCCTACAAATATCCGTTGACATGATCAGATCCCAATAAACAAAAAAAGTAAGAGAAAGTAAATTTTGAACCGTAATATTTGTTTTCTGTATTGAAAAAATGACATCGACAAGCTTTAAAGGGGCATGTTCTCTTAATCAACAATGCCTATTCTTTCGTTATAAAGGTGTAAAAATTAACAAGGATCAAAATAAACGTATTTTTAACCGATATTAATTCGGTAATAATGTCCAATTAATTCGAGACGATGAAATTTTATTTAATAACAGGACCACAAAATAGAATCGAAATATACCTTTGACCAGACCAGGTGCCCATTATGTTTTTGGGGTGGCTGCAACTGAATCCAAAACCCGTTTTGCCTCTGGTTTTTCTCATAACCTCAAAAACTAGGAAAAAACAGTAAAACTCAACAATATTAACCCGACAACCTAATTAAATTACATAACTTCATATTCCTATAACCATTTTACCTTAAAACCTATTACTCAAAAACTAGATCGATTGTAAATTAAATTTTCAATTCAATGATGTGCTTTGGAGGTGAGTTATAGGCCGTTAAAGTAAGAGATCCGAAGATTTGGCTCCTCAAACGACACGGCCTCACTTCGAAAGGCACACCTTCCAAACCGAGAACCGCAGAGACTGAGGAAAGCCACTTATTGTGAAGGATTAAACGGGAAATCGAAGGGCGCTAAGCGCAAATTCGTAACTGTCATGGTTTCCGTGATATGACATCAAAGCGACAGGAAGATTAAATTCGCGTTCATACCGCACTTCCGAAGGCCCTATCTCGAAAACGGATGAGAATACGGAAGTGCGGTTTGCGCCATTCGATTTCTCTCGCCTTCCTGCGTGCCCCTGAATTTTTTCAGATTTTTTCACACACCTCGACTTTTTTGCAAAATTTTTAATATCAAGTTTTTACTTCCCTCGCATACCGAAGGGAATTCGAGAAAAAATCACCCTCCGAGATTTTTTCGGATTTTCACGTTTCAGATCATGTAGATTACGAAAATATACGTTTTCAATTCCGTCAGTCTGTCTGTCGGTGCATTAACTAAAAAACTACTTGGCGGAGAACAGTCAAATTTGGTAGGTAGCTGACGCTACTGTCAGCGAACAAATGGTTAAACTCTCATTGGAAAATATACAGGGTGGACCGGGAAAGGGAAGAAATAATGAAAAAAATTTTGTTTTGCTCAAATTTAAAATTTCCACGTTTCATGACATTCTAAACCTATTTCAGAAAAAAAAATTATTTTTACCAACATTTAAAAAAAAAAGTTACCACTAGAATAGATGGATTTTTTTTGCTCAAAAAAATTTCTACGGTTCATGGCATTCTAAACCTATTAAAAAAAAATCGGTAAAGGTCTTTACACAGAACTTCCCTCGTTATTTGTGCATGGCGGTCACTCTAAAAAATTAATAATTACGAAATAACATTGAGAATAATAATCGGAATATAGTTATTGCTATTATTACAAAGAAAACTTGATAAGTTTTGGTCAAAAAAATATACAGTTTGCTCTTCCAACGGCAAAAACTCAATACTAATAAACAGGTGCCACATATGGCAGGCTTGCGCAAATACCTTTACAAATGTCCACCATGACTGAATTATTTCTTGGGATGACCACCCTGTACATTTTTCAATAAAAGTATAATAGGTGTATATGTCAGATATTATTGCCATCCGTCACATCAATCCAACATTCGCGTAATGGAGTGGAAGTATAGTGGTGGTTAAAAAATTTCATTTTTATTTTAATTTTTCAGAAATGTTAAAAAAAAAATTAAATTTTTTCTTTTGAAATAGGTTTAAAATGTCAAACGTAGAAATTTTAAATTTGAGCAGAAAGGAAAGTTTCCGTCTATTCTATAATAGTGGTAAAAGAAGTTTAAGATTTAAAAAGTACACATTTTTTTTAAATAGGTTTAGAATGTCATGAAACGTGAAACTTTTAAATTTGAGTAAAAAAAGTTTCCATCTATTCTAGTGTTAATTTTTTTTCCAAACTGGTAACAAAATGTTGCAACATTTTTTTTTCCGAAATTGGTTTGGAATGTCATGAAACGTGGAAATTTTAAATTTGAGCAAACCAAATTTTTCGTCTATTCTGTAGCAGTGATAAATAGATTAAAAATGTTTCCAAATTTTTCTAAAAATTTTTCAAAAACATTTTTAAATTTGTTTCAATAGTTTTAGAATGCCATGGAAACGTGGATAGTTTAAATCTGAACAAAGAAAAAAATTCTTAGTGGTAAAATTTTTAAAAAATTGTAAACAAAATTTCTAATTTTTCTTTTAAATAGATTTAGAACGCTATCAAACGTGGAAATTTTAAATTTGAAGAAATAAAAAAAAATCCATCTATTTTAGTGGTAAAAAAAATTTCAAAAATGTTGGTAAAAAAAATTTCAAAAAATTTTCAATTTTTTTTTTCTGAATCAGGCTTAGAATGCCATGAAACGTGGAAATTTTAAATTTGAAGAAAAAAAATTATCATTTTAGTAGAAAAAAATTTTTCAAAAATGTTGGTAAAAAAAATTTAATTTTTTTTTTTAATAGTTTTAGAATGCCATGAAACGTAGAAATTTTAAATTTGAGCAAAAAAAAATTTTTATCTTGGTAAAAATTTTTCAAAAATGTTGGTGAAAAAAATTTTCAAAAATTTTTTTTTCAGAAATAAGTTTAGCGTGTCATGAAACGTGGAAATTTTAAATTTGAACAAAAAAAAAATTTTTATCTTGGTAAAAATTTTTTCAAAAATGGTAAAAAAAAATTTCGAAATTTTTTTTTCCCGAAATAGGATTAGCGCGTCATGAAACGTGGAAATTTTAAATTTGAGCGAAAAAAAAATTGTTTCACTATTTATTCCGTTTAGACGGTCCACCCTGTATATTTTCCAGTGAAATTTCTACCATTTCTGCGCTGATAGTAGCGTCAACTACCTGCCAAATTTGACTGCTCTCCGTCAAGTAGTTTTTTAGTAAATGCACCAACAGACAGACAGACAGACAGACAGACAGACTGATGGAATTGAAAAACCTATATTTTCGTAATCTACGTGTTCTGAAACGTCAGAATCCGAAAAAATCTCGGAGGGTGATTTTTTCTCGAATACAATACTTCCCTTTGTTATGCGAGGGAAGTAAAAATAGAATTTTTTTTTGAAAAAATCTCTTTTTAACCACTACTAATAGTAGATGAAATTATTTTTTGCTCAAATTTAAAATTTCTACGTCTCATGACATTCTAAACCTATTAAAAAAAAAAACAACATTTTTTTATCAACGCTTTGGAAACATTTTTTACCACTAGAATAGATGGAAAATTGTTTTTGCTCAAATTTAAAAATCTCCACGTTTCATGGCATTCTAAACCCTTAAAAAGAATTGAAAACTTTTTTGAAAGAATTTGTACTCTTTTTTTACCACTACTATAACTAGAATAGATAGAAAAATGTTTTCTCAAATTAAAAATTTCCACGTTTCATGACATTCTAAGCCTATTTAAGAAAAACAGAATTTTGAAAAATTTGTTACCATTAGAATAGACGGAAAAAAACGTTTTGCTCAAATTTTAAATTTCCACATTTCATGGCATTCTAAACTCATTAAAAAAAAAAAATTATTATTTTTTTAAAAACCTAATCTTTTTTTTACTATAGTCCGTTTTTAAACCAGGAGGAGCGTTTTAAATTTAACGCGCTAAATCATACATCTGTGATTGGGTAGACCCTCGCCAGTTTTACACAAGGCAATAGTCGTCAATTTTGACATATTGTAAAAATTTTAATTTCGTGTCATAAATTGTTTGCTTATAATTTCTATTTTATCGTTTGCACATTATATATGAATTTTAATTCCTTTTGTATAAATCTGAAGGTAAAAGTGGCTAATTACTTGGTGCCTTTATATTGCGTAAATGATTGGGATACTCTATAAAATACCTAGAGGTCAAATAGAGGTCGTTGGATTATATAATGTAATAAAATTCGCACAAAAACACTGAAGTTGCGCATTGTTGGTTGCCCAAAACTCCAAAAAGGTTTTAGTGTATTTTCTAGTTACTTTTATGGTGTGAATGGAACTTTCATGTTTACTCCTCCTGGTTTAAAAACAGACTATAGTATACTTCCACTTCACTACGTGAACGTGGAACTGAAAATATGACAGATGGCAATAATATTTGGCTTATGCACCTATTATAGTTCTTTTGAAAAATGTACAGGGTGGTCATCCCAAAAAATAATTCAACCATGGTGGACATTTGTAAAGGTATTTGCGCAAGCCTTCCATATTTGGCACCAGTTATTTAGTATTTAATTTTTGCTGTCGGATGACCACTCTGTATAAAAGTTATCAGGTTTTCTTTGTAATAATAGTGATAACTATATTCCGATATGATTCTCAATGTCATTTCGTAATTAATAATTTTTTAGAGTGACCGCCATGCTCAAATAAAGAGGGAAGTTCTGTGTAAATACCTTTACCGATTTTTTTCCTAGTTTATGAGACGAGAAAACCCAGAGGTGATGGAGCAATACGGGTTTCGGAGTAAGTTTCAGCAACCCCAAAAACATATAATGCACCTGGTCTGGTCAAAGGTACATTTCGATTTCATTTTGTGGCCTTGTGTAATTTTTAATGACCGTTTTTTTGACGAATTTTTCAGTTCAAGAAGACTGCTTCAATTTTTTTTTTGTTTAATGAAATTATTTGGTCATGAGAATGTAAATATATAAACTACACGACTTCTGAAGATGAAGCAGAAAATAATAGTTTACAATTATGTTTCCTTTTCCAGACCTTGAATATAAAACCTTTGCTCTATTTCTTTCGCTCACTCAAATAATAATAATATGACAATTTTTCTTGCAACTTTTCGGTTTAATAAACCATCAACAATACTCTAATACGAAATACAAGATTATAAACTTGTTCTAAAGTTCAAAAATAAACAAAGAAGAAAGAATAAACTACCGAAGAGTATTGAAGCTACGACGAAAGAAAAGAAGTTGAAACTACAACATAAGTCGAAATTTTAATATATGATTTAAGTTAATATACTGAACTGAATTTGTGGTAGGTTCCTTGTGGAACACCTTGAAAATAATTATTCTTGTTAAGAATAATTTAAAACAAGTTTTTCTTAAATGAATAATAATCATAATAAGTTGAAAGGATACCTCGGGATAAGATAGGTGAAATGCTCCTTGACACAGATTTTGGAATAAATTTGATAGGATCTTTCATTGGGCCTAAAAAATAAGATCAACTGGGTCCGTATATCAAAATTGCCCCCCTGCCCAAGAGAGGACCCACTTCAGTTTTTATTTTTTCACAAAAATGGAATCAATACAAAAGATTAAAAGTAAGAAACAATTTATCCCAAAATTATTTTATTATAAAAAACATTTAAAAATTAAAATATTTGAACACTAAAAATAATACATCTAAATATTCAAAGATATATGTAGATTGTTTACGTATACATTAGCTGTTCCCATACATCTTTTAAATTGAGAACTTAATATCATTTGATTATTAGTTACTGCTTCCTCGTAAATATAAAGTTAATATTTAAAAAAAACTTACAATATTGTAAAGTTAGCCCTGCTTACTCTACATGCTATATGAATATTGACCCCAGGGGTTACTATTTACCAATTCTGGAGGACTTTTTACCTCGTGGGGGGGGGGGGGCTTATTTGGGTAACCTTTGACACCAGGGGATGCCTTTTGACCTCTGCTTACCTTTTTGCTCTCTGGGAGAGTATTCAACCATACCAGGTGACTTTCGATCCCAACAGGATAACATTTGAAGGTGATCTTTGGGCCACAGGGGATATCTTTTTACCCCAAGGGAGTGACTTTTGGGTTGAGGGGTTGATTCTTTACCCAACCTTTCAAAGCTACTCCTATCTAATTAACGTGAACTTTCGTTAAAGAAATTAAAAAATTGAATTTTGGGCCTGACTCACGGGGTTTGGAAATTTTTAAACTACCTTAAAAATTGCTTTATTTGGTCGCAAATAATGTAATGAAATAAAATTTTCCGCACATCTTCATCATAACAAAAATATTCGACTTTAAAAATTTAAACGTGTTTTTAAGGGCCTTTGTGGGCACCAATAGAACCCCAAGAAAATTGAGGCTATAGGTCTTTGGGATTACTACACGCATGAATTTTTTCAGAATTTTAAATTTATTCCATTTTTGTAAGCTTGAGTTCTATGTTAGCTAGAAATTAAAAAAGATACAAGTAAACTAGATAAAAAAGTCTATAACAGGAAACTATTTTCGAATATACATATAATGCCATCTGCAGATGCGTATTGAAAATTATTAGATTATAAGAAAGAAATATGTGAATACTAGTTACAAGATATCTAATTAATGTTTTTGAATCATTTTTACTGCCTAAAAATATACAGGGTGGCCAACAATAATTTTTCAATTTAGAACTTTTGAATTGAACTTTTTAAATTTTAAAAAAATGGGACACCCTGTATATTTTTCGACGATGTGAAGTGAAAAACGAACGTTTTTTTGCATGTACATCTCCATGGCTGTTTATAACCATATTTCGACTTTATATAAAAAGTGCAAAATTCATGAATAAACTTAAAAAATAGAGGTTCCTTCAAATAATTCAACATTGATTGACATAGTTCTATGCGCTTTCTTGAAAAAAAGCAAAAGTAAGTAGTTTTAATCGATTTAAGTATTTTCGCTTTGAAATAAATTGAACAATAGATGAAGAATATTAAAAAATTGAAAATGTCCTTCAGTTTAATATATTTTATTACTTTCATAATCATAAATTAAAAGTCAAAAAATTTTATAGTTATAAAATTTTGTATCCGGGGATTTGTGGAGGCCCTGGGGCCACCGCCCCTAGTAACCTGCAGCAAATCCAGCTCTGTCTGCAGAGATAACTTAAGTTAAAATTTCGACTGATATGTTAAATTTTCAACGTGTAAGTTGAAACTCCGGTTCATTACTTTTTTTTGTGTCATGGTTTTAATACGCTTCCTTAATGAACAAATTTCCCTTTCTTTTAAGTATTTGTTGTAAAAAATAATTTAATTGAATACCTTTTGATTTAAGTTAAGCACCTACTGTTTCAGCGTAAACACTGCATTTTCCACGTTAAGGACCCTCATCCCGACAGAGCCGAAAGACAGAAAACTCAGTAAAATAGAGACACTTCGACTTGCGTCCAGCTACATCTCACATCTAGGCACACAATTAATGGCAGGTATATTATTCCTTTTCTGATAAAAGAGCGCATTAGATATTCGACCAAAAATTACTGTATTCTTAAGAATTAGTATACAGCGATTGGTACCAAAAGTATAACTATTACTCAGTTTTTCCCGAACATTGGGCGCCATAGTCATCAAATGATTGTTGACAG
The DNA here is from genome assembly GCA_963583905.1 of Stenurella melanura. Lineage (NCBI taxonomy): Eukaryota > Metazoa > Arthropoda > Insecta > Coleoptera > Cerambycidae > Stenurella > Stenurella melanura. The sequence continues at coordinate 25,106,746 of OY757315.1, forward strand.
ACAGACGTACGTACATTTTTTGAGCATTTCAAATCGAATATTTATTTTATCCTTCGACGTTTCAAAATATTGCCTACTCACCTTGACACTAATTCCTAAAACGTCCAGTAAAGCGACAGCGTGGCACAACATTCGACTAAATATTGTAATAGAAATTGTACGGGGTGCTTATGGATTTCAGAGAAGGCCAATAAACTTCTAGATCATTACTAGCTGATTCTTTTCTCTCATTTTCCGGTGATGAGAGTACTCCAATTTTCCCAGAGGATCCCGAGTATATCTCACTACAGACCTGATGACAAACAACCTCAGATATAATCGATTTTATTAGTTTACGAATAGGATTTTGTATGTGAACCTTGGTTAGCTAAAATAAAACTGTAATTTTTTTAGGACCTATTGAGCAGCCATGTTTGAGAATATCTAAAACGGAGGACGATAGTCCAAATTCCAGTAGGCATCAAGTGTGTACTTTCTGCATAGCACATAAAAAATCTCCGGTAAGTAGTACCTAATCGTTGATAATTGGAAATAATCTTGAACGAATATTTTACAAGAACTGAAACGTTTTTTCTGACGGTATAATCAGTTTAAAACCATCTAACTAACTAATTGGGCAAGAGGATAAGACAAAAACGCCTAACAATCAGGGTTAATAAAAATAATGATTTATAAAAAATAAAAATTGTCGATTTCAAGAAAATCATGAATGATGATGATGAAATGTTCGTTTATTATTTCTCATATAGAATATTTGTCTTGATTTAGATCTGAAGGAATTTATTCGTACGAATACTATAAAGTATAGAAAACTTCAAAAATGTGTCTTATACAGATCATTTAGCCACTGATTGTGTTTCCCAGAATGCACCACTAGGAGGCGATCCTTTCTGCTTCCCTTGTTTTTTTTTACTGTCTTACAGATATCAAGATTTTTAAAAAGGGCTCAAAATGATAAGTGTAATGTGAAAATAATGATAATTACAGACTGTCTGTTTTACGAGGGCCACACCAAATATCTCGCTTAATATCTATTGTAGAAGAATAAAGTTTTAGAAACAGTTATCCCATTTTTTGTGAGCTATATTTCAGTAAAAAGAAATTTGAAATCCATAGCCTACTTTATGAGATATATTACAAAAACCTGAAAAATAGGAAAACCACAAACGGTTATAGCTTCCTTATTTGAGGAGATACGAAAAAAGTTAAAGGAATGAAAGTTGACGGCAAAGACAATAAGAATAATAACGTGTAACAAAAAAATCGAAAAATGCAGTTGGCTTTGACATACGCTATTGTGCAAAAATGAAAAATACATATCTCAAAGTAGGCCATGACGCCATTAATTCCGTTATTTTTTTCTCATTCCAACGATATAAAACATGTCACAGAAATTTTAACCGATAGTGTCAATATTTAATATTTTACTAATACCACAATTCATATAATTGAATTGTAACAATCAGCTGTGCCATAATTAGTGAAAAACAATGTATACAGTTATTAATAAATTTGACAGATTGTCACTGTTGTATGTTGTATGTTGCGTTGTCGAGTTCTAAGACAAATTTTATATCAGTAATTATGGTGTACACCAATAATAACAAATTCGATATGATTAGCATTTATTGTCAGTGCAATTTTGACGCTGAGATGGCAGTCACGGTTTACGGAGATAGATTTCCAGATGCTCCGCAGCCAAATCGAACTATGTTTAGGAAGTTAGTTCAAAATCTAAAAACGCACGGTTCATTTTCAAAAAAAGTAGTAAGGCGAGCGCATGTTGCGGATAATGTAAGAAAAGTGAATAGAGTAAGGAATTATGTTAACCGAAATGAGGAAACCTCTTTGAGACAAATTCAGAGAAACTGTCGCATAAAAAAAGACAGTGCAAGAAAAATATTGAAAAAAAACGGATTTCGATGCTACAAAATGAGGAAAGTTCAACATTTAAATGAGGGAGATAAGCCAAGGAGAGTAAGATTTTGTAGATGGTTATTAAATAAGAAAAGGAATGACGCGCTGATATGTAGCAAAATTCTTTGGTCGGACGAATCAAATTTTTCTAATAATGGATTTTTCAATAGAAATATGCATTATAAGTGGACACGAGAAAATACACATTGGTGCAGAGAGACTGCTTTCCAAGAAAGATTTTCTACGAATGTTTGGTTGGGTCTTTTAGGGACTAAAGTAATTGGACCTTATTTTTATGATGGCAAATTAACCGCTCGTAGATACCTTAATTTCCTGCAAAACGAATTTCAAGATTTTCTTTATGAATTAACAGAGGCAGAAAGATTAAATTATTCATATTTTTAACAAGATGGGGCTCCACCTCACACTGCTGTAATATGTACAAATTATTTAAATCAAGTTATGCCAGATAGCTGGATAGGCACCTATGGACCCATTCTATGGCCAGCTCGATCACCAGATATTACTCCCTTGGATTTTTTCGTCTGGGGTTACATTAAAAACAAGGTATTTCAAACTGCCCCTGAAAATATTGAGGACATCAAAACCAGAATTCGAAACGCATGTGAGGCAATTACTCCTGAAATGCTCCAAAATGTAATGCGTGACGTGTCTCGTAGAGCACGTTTATGTGTCAGAATGCATGGTGCACAATTTGAGCACTTGTAGTTAGAAAAATAAATACACACAATTTCTTTTCAATATAGTAGTAGGTAGTACTGTTATACATAGTTTTTCGTTTTTTCTTTGGATGTTCGTTTTGTACTTGTATTTTTATTTATGAGATATTTATTGGTTTGTATTAAATTGTAATAAATAATTACGGAATTATAATTATTATAAAGTGAATTTTTACTATTATGGCACAGCTGATTGTTACGATTCAATTATATGAATTGTGGTATTCGTAAAATATTAAATATTGACACTATCGGTTAACATTTCTGTGACATGTTTTATATCGTTGGAATGATAAAAAAATAACGGAATTAATGGCGTCATGGCCTACTTTGAGATATGTATTTTTCATTTTTGCACAATAGCGTATGTCAAAGCCAACTGCATTTTTCGATTTTTTTGTTACACGTTATTATTCTTATTGTCTTTGCCGTCAACTTTCATTCCTTTAACTTTTTTCGTATCTCCTCAAATAAGGAAGCTATAACCGTTTGTGGTTTTCCTATTTTTCAGGTTTTTGTAATACATCTCATAAAGTAGGCTATGGATTTCAAATTTCTTTTTACTGAAATATAGCTCACAAAAAATGGGATAACTGTTTCTAAAACTTTATTCTTCGACAATAGATATTAAGCGAGATATTTGGTGTGGCCCTCGTAAAATAGACAGTCTGTATGTATACTTCAATGATGATATATTTATTTACTCTCTTAAAAAACAAATTAATAACGGGAGTTTCTAGTGCGCACGACGTATATGTATAAACAATATACAATCGCTATTATAGGTCTAAAGTCGTTTCCCATCAGTGCCAAAAGACCGCCCATCTTTGCTACGCATCTCTTTTGCTTGACACCCTCTAGTTGGGGTAGCTGGGGGTAGTACATGATCTACAAGTAATTTCAAGTACTTGTAGATGCCTATTGTTGTAACTTTACACATAAATATATACATGTCGTCACTACAATGATTTTTGTATTACATTACCACTGCTGGTTTGACGGTGGATTTTATACTTTGAAGGTAGTATATCAATTTTCCCCGGAAAATTAGGGTGTCTAATATGCATTTTCTGTTTCTATGAACCTTGCAGAATTGAATTTTGATGTCGACATTCGTTGCCCGGAGGGGTCAAAAATCGCCTGTTTTTAACATTGTACTTTCTTTCAGGTTGGAAAACTTCTTGTTGTTCTAGCTGTACATTTCTGTTTCTTTATTTTCAGAAAACCATCTTGACTGAGGATTTCGAATGCCCCAATTTTGAGGGCCAGATATTCCTAACTCCAGCCTCACCGTCGAATATGCCTACGGCAGCTATTTTAACTGCTAATGAATTAGCAAATATTTATTATTGAATATAAACTTGTAAATTAATAATGAATATTGAAGGTCGTGATATGTATCTACAACTAATATTAAGTGTACATTTTATTAATGAACCCCCACCCATTTTTAATCTAAATTGGAATATGTATAGACATATATGTCACTTTTGGGAGCAGACTATACAATGTTTGAATTGATTCCTGATACTTTATGTTGGACGAGCAGATCTTAAATTATTTGTTGACAACATTACATAACTTGAAAGTCAATGATCTTTTGTCAAATTATTATTAAACCGATTTTCAAGATACGTAACTTACCCATAAGCACTTTCCACCCTGTGTATTGTGAACAATGCTATACTTATATGTATTTCAGTTTTTTAAACAAAACTAATTTTATAATGTACTTAACTTTACCAAAATATACATCTGTAGCTATTTAATAGGTTTATAATAAATTTTTTATTCATTTTGTGTTCTTTAATTTCTTCTTAGAATCTGCAAGTCGCTCTAATGTTAATTAATCCAGAATTGGTTGTATATGTAGTTTTAATTATTGTTAATACAATTTATTAGTTTTTCCAAGGTTAACCATGGCTTGTAATAATTGTTTACAAAGAATTATGAATTATGACTAAAGCTATTGCTCCAAATAAATTAAAATGCAATCAAGTTTGGAATTTAAATCTTCGGAGAGTTTAGGGAGAAAATTTAACCTAAAATGTGTAACACAAAAACATCAAAATATATTGTGAAACAAGCTAACCACTATGCTCTTCGCCGATTTACTGCACTGTTTATATAATTGTTGCACATTCTATAAGATATTCGTCGCATTTTATTTTGTAAATAATATTAGTTTTAGACATTTTTTATTTAATTACAAAATATAGATTTTCTTAAAATTTAAATAATTAATAACTTTTTTATTTATTGATCGATGTTGTTCAAAAACAACATTCAATAGGGTTCTTCCTCTAGCTAACACTAACTTACTGTCCAAATTTCAATACAATCGGACTTTTCGTTCTTAAGTCTTAAGTTATCGTACTTACAAGAAACGTGACGGACGAACAGACAGACAGACGGACGGACAGACAAACAGACAGACGAACGGACATTTTAAAAATTGTTCAGAACTTGATCACCAACACACTGATATGAAATTTTTTACGAGTAATATATCACCGGTTTTAGAAATGTGCCGATCGAAGAGTATGATAATGCATGTACACAAGATTCTATCATATATATATAAACCCTTTTACATCTACACTCAGCTTGAGAATCAAAGACAATTTTTTTAATAAAGTGAATATACAGGATGTCCATTTTATCAGAGCTCTCGAGGATATCTCGCAAAAAATACACAGTAAATAACGCACAGTAACTATATATGACTCGAAACTGTCTTTTTTCACACGATGTGTGTAAAAATCCAAAAAATAGAGTAATGTCATGTTTCTCACACAGTCCTGTCGAAAACAGAACTGACACCTTTCATTTCGACAGGACTGTGTGAAAATCATGACTGCACTGTGCGTTCTTGCACACAGCGTGTGAAAAAAGACAGTTTCGAGTCATCGTTACTTTGCGCTATTTGTCGCTTTCCTTACAATCGTAGGAAGAATATTGTAAACAAAAACATTTAGCCTAGGCAAAAAGCAAAAGAGCCAGATAAGGTCTGTTTAACAAAAATGCCAATCAGGGTTTTTCAGCGGAAATATTGTATTGTATTAATTATTATATATTGTCAGGCCTGGCGCAAGGGCCAAACAGTCGCATGGGGCGCCGAGCAAAGGGGGCGCCAAAGGTGTCGCACGTCGAGCCAAAATAGTGGTGCAGCACAAGCTGCACAAGTCAACGCCCGCTCCTATTTGCAAAATATTTTTAAATCAGTTCTCTTCTTTAAAATTATTATAATCCATCAATGCGCCGTGCCGTAAGCCAACACAGCATACTTTTCTCAGCAAATACAGTTTTTATGGTGTCGAGGAGTGGTGGGAGGGGGCGAGGAATAGAGGGAGGGAGGGAGGGAGAGATTATGTGAAGTCGCTTGTGTGGAAATTTTGTGTAGCGCCGGGCCTGTATATTGTATAACTATTATACCTAAAATCCAGCAGCTTAAAATTAGTGCGTCTATGTTTAATTAACATGTAAAGTTACGGAAGACAAGTTTTTGGCTTGTATAAATGTATCTTTAGATCTTACGAAAACATGTCCTCGGAACAAGCCTGTAGCTGTTTTAAGGGCGGGCAAACTAATTTTCAGAGGGGGCCCGTGAGCCTATATATTTTATTGTTATTTTCAATTATAAATAATCCCCGTAAAAAAAATTGATGCTTATCTAAATTTCTTAACAGAAGCAGTTTTTAATTTATAAATGTAAAATATTTATAATAATAATAATAACAAGAAGAAAATTTTTAAACAGTCCAGGATAAGATGAAATTCTTCCCTGGAATGTACAAGAAGCCAGCAAAAAGCTGTAATTTTAGAATAAAGATAATAATAATAATAATTGCCGTGCCCGACAACGGTGAAACCGGAAAAAAAAATAATGATACTAGATTTATTGCCCAATAGAATAATCCTATTACAGAACAATGTAAATGACAATACATGACAAAATAGTTATAGAAAATACAAATATAAAAATAGAAACTAAGTTATGAATGAGTACTGCCTATGCAGTAGCTGTTATCTAAAAAAAATAAGAAATGCTAGATAATGAAAGCTAAAATTACAAAATTCATAATATGACATGACAATACAAATAACATAAGGAAAACCTGTACAAAAACTTACGTTTCTAGTTTAACACTGTAGCTGATGTCTTTCCTTAATGATATTGAATTTTTTTAATACAGTTTCTATCTCTATGCTTTCCGTGCGTTTCCTTTCAAATGCCAAGAAAGCTAAATTTGCCATTCTTTGGTGGGTCATGGAGAGCCTTTGGGGACGATTAATAGCTGTCAAAGTAGAGAAAGTTGATTCACAGGTAGCAGTGCTGCAGGCGTATCACCAGCAGCCAAAGCTCTAGATAGCCTTAAAGGCTTCTCTGTATCTACATAAAACCTCCATTTTGCTGTTTTTATTTTTCCATTTTATGTTTATTTCCTTGAACTGGGAGGGGTCGGACTTGTCTTTATCTGCATAGTTAGCAAGAAAATGTTTTACAACAGCTAGTTCTTCAGCTGAGGGTATCTTTATCCCCGGAAACAATATAGCTAGATGAGCATTTGTCTTAATTGTTTTAATGAATTATTTTTTAAGCCAGTTTTTTACTTACCTAAGTTAATGAGGCATTGCAAGTTTGATTGGTCTAAATCCTCCACACTGGCTATATTAACAAGCAGCTCTTCATTTTTATTAATTATTTTCTGCAATCGCCACAGGACGGGCAAAAGTTATTGGCCCACCCCTAGCTACAGGCCTTCCTCGGAAAAAGTAGGTATTAAAAATATCTACAAAATGAGCCTAACTGCATAAAAGTCAGTTAATTATTTTTTTAACAAAATGCAAAATACTGCCAAAGAACGCGGTGCGGTTTCTTAATTAATTTTTAACTTTAAAACTAATGAACGTAGATGTAACAAACTGTGATAGATTTATAGGTTTTGCTGTGTAGAATGTAGAATTTTTTTTTTGGAAGTGTGTACTGGTATAATTTTTGCAAAAAAGTGATTGTTTATTAAAAAGGCACTTTTTCAAAATTAATTTCTACTACTTAGGGATGTCATGTCGTAGCGGAACATGGTTGGGCTTATATTCTTCCTCAAGAGTTGTGCTATTGACAACAGCAACATATCAACACCGACATCAACAATAGCAATACAAATAACAATAATTGGGCAGACATGTGCAGAAGAAAGGAAAGTTCGAAGCAGGGTCGTTCCTGACGGGGGTGGAACCGCACGGGGCGCACAATTTAAGGGGCGGCATTAATGTGAAAATAGAATATTTATTTACTTGTTTAATAACAGGTAAACAAACCGTTTGTATTCATATACTGCAATAAGTACATATAACAGAAAACTCCGAATGTTCCATCTCTACAAAAATAATTTCGCGAGCCGTACTTATGTTTCGCCACGTTCCATTCTGCAAAAATCTGGAGCCTACATTTTTGATCATGCAAAAAAATATCTATCATATACGTTTTTCATGTGAAATTTCCCCTTCTATCGCCTATAGTGCTATTAGTTTTTTGATATTTCTTTTATTTTTCGAGTTATTGGCCAAAAACCGAATTTCGGCTAATATTTTTGATTTTTCTAGGGGTCGCCGGCACCTTATAGCTTTAAACTTTTTTTATCATATTCTACACCAACAAAACTACTTATTCTAAAAAATTCAGCAATATAACATCTTTAGTGAGACTTTAAAACCCCTGACGACTGGGCTATTAGATAGTACAGAAATAGTACAAAGTAAAGTATCAAGTATCAAAGTATTCACAAACCATTAAGAAATTGGTTTGTATGATTTTACGATAGAAAAAAAAACAAGCAGACGATATACGATCTTAAAGCAGTGGACAGTACATATTAGTCTATAATAGGATGTTATCATATATTATTTACTCTCCTCCTTCTACACTGCCAGTTTTACTCTGGAGTGTTAAAACCGAACGCAGCACAATATTCATTGATAGAAGAAGAAGAAGATCAATAAATTAAATAACATGGCAACATGCTCCGATAGTTTTGTATTTTGAAGGTTATGTTTTCAACAGAGAGTTTTAAATAAATTGAAAATTATGGAAATGTTTTTAAAATATTTGGTAAGTTAACGTCAGTGTTTCTTCTCGTTTCACTCTCATGTTCATTATTTTTAGGAAAATGGTAACGGAGACGATCTAACCTCGAATTGCAGTGACCAAATAAGTTTGATAATATACATTGCAAATTTAACCGAAGACATTATCACGTCCAATGATATAGATACAGCATCCAAAATTTTGTACTTTGCCTTTGGTGAAATAAGCAAAAACAATTACGATGTGATTGAGAACCTTTTGGATGAAAACAATCAAAATAAGCATATTACGTTAGCAGGTTACAAAATCTACATAAAAAATAAATGGTTATTTCGCTTAATTTTATTAAGTTCCATAAGGCATTCTGATATTTTTTATACTAATAAAAAAATTACTCATGATATTGCGAATTTTCTTCGTTTTTGTATAAAGCAGATTATTAAATACATTTGCATAAAGAATCCAAGTTCAGTGCATCTTTTAAGGACATTAATATTAATTTTAACTAAGCATAAGGAAGTTTTAACGTGCTCTTTAAGTTTAAACATCATGGATTGCATGAGTAGAGTGGCTTTATCACCTGTAACAGGATTTAAGCACTACGCCCAAAGTATATCAAAAATAACTATCTCTGCGTTATCCAAAGAAGATAAAAACAAGTTTCTCGATATTGATTTATTGCCTGTAAGAGGCATCGATATGTATGATGTAATAAAATTGTTTTCAAGAGAATATATCAAGGAGAACAAACACAGAATTGTTCAGAAGGTGTTAAAGTTGTTTTTGAACAATGTTGAAAGTAAGGATGGAGGCTTTCTGTACGACAGTGTTCTCTTTTACCCATTTGAAGAGTGGAAAGTTGAAATTTGGCCGTTGTTTTTGAGTAAATTGAGGAACGTTGAGTGCGAAGGGTAGGCATTTAAAAAAATATTAGTCTTAATTTACAATGTTGAGCATTTATGTAGAATTATCTTCAGTGAGAATGTGAAGTTAGGACATACAATATTATTCATTTTTAGGGAGTTTTTCCAAAGCCTTCGAAAATATTGGATACCATTGAATGTGAATGCATATAAAAATGAGTTTTATCTGTTTTTAAAAACTGAGCCAATTGATAACAGAGTTAAGGCCTATATATTACTAGAATTAAGAAGAAGAGGATATGCTATCGACATTTGTAATTCGAATGATGTTAAATTTTTTTATAATATAGAGACAGCAAATTTGTGCTTGAAAATAGTGTCAACTTATCACAAGAAGTCTTTATGTCCGAATGCAAATGATATTACCATTGTACAAAACTATCTTTATTCCAATTTGAACCAAGTATTAGATGATGAGTGTATCAAAAGTTTACAATCATATTTTTCTCAAATATTTTTGCATGCTCATTGTAACTTACCGAAAGGCAAGGAAACTTTGAAGGTCTATACCTCAATCTTGGAAAGTATATACCAATATTGTTACAGCAGTTTAAGAACAGAGTTCTGTGAAGTCGGTGCACAGATTCTGCTAATTCTGTGGAAAATAGCAATAGGTATAATTTTTAACTAGGTATGTCTTGCAGAAGTTTTGTAAAATTTTGATTCTTATCTTTAGGTTCTCATAAGAGCCTAAACGTTCCTTACAAATTAGAAAAAAAGGATTTTTATGGCGAAGGTGACAATATATTATACAAAGAATTACAATCCAAAGGTGACTGGAAACTTGAACACGAAGCTTTAATTAAAGAATTATTATGCTGCTTTATTGAAAATCAAGGATGTGGAACAAATGTAACAAAATTATTATATAAATACTATTTGAAACATTGTGATATAGTTGATGTTGAATATTTAAAGGATATTGTAGACAAAGAACAATTAACCAAGTTGCAAAACATAGAGAAAGTTAAAAATCATTCTGAACTTGTCTTTAGAAGTGTCAAATGTACAAAAGAAGTTTCAGTATTCCTTGAAGATGTGAAGATTCTTTTATGGAACAATTTGGATCTAACCCAGCATAATTGTTGCGACGAAAGTATATTTAAAAGCACTATATTTATGGAAGTGCTAATGGTGGCTGTGAAAAACAAGCTTGGAGTAGAAATGCCACATCAAATAATTGAAAAATGTTTAGATGTAGTGGACCTTGTTTTAGAAAATAACTTCATCAGCGGTAGAGGTTATAAAACGACAAAAGTTTTAGAAGCATTTATAAATGTAATCAAATAATGCAAAATAATGTAACTATTTCAATTAAATCCTGTTTTCCATATCCAGGGTTAGTAATAAAGAATAGGCCATAGAGTACCGAGATTATTTGGTTCAAAAGTTACCTACTCTATGTGCCATTCTTTATGATTCACCCAGTATATGTATATTGATACATTTTTTGTAGAGTATCATGATTTGCATCGTTCAAAATAAAGACGCTTTGTGGGTCAGTATGAACAAGAAAAAAGTCTTGGACCATCTCATAGGCATAATCCAAAGAAGTAACATGAAGAGACCCGTTTCTTTAAGCATAGAGGTGCTGAAACATTTAGGTGCTAAAATGGACGAAAGTGAGGCGGATAAGGCTTTAAAAATACAATTTTTAGATGAGATCCTAAAATCTGTGTATACAACTCCTACAAGACAAGAGTTAAAAATTAGAAGGAACCCCGAAAGTAGACTTGTAATTCATGCCATGTGTTCTTCTGAAAAAAATTCTAATAAGGTAAGTTGTCCTTCTAGATAGATGGGAAATAGTTTCCCATCCAGTACTCTGGCAGTACTCCGGTATCTGTTCTTATGTAATAAAATTAAGATGAGGTACAGCGTGACTGATTTAAATTTTGATATTTAATCAGTGAATAGTGACGCGACATCGAACCGAAAGTATCGATATTTCATATTGATGTTAACATCAAACAAAACTATCAATTTTGATATTTTTTAAATTTGAGGTTTTTTTTACCATAACGTTGGTTTTCCGTCCAGTAAATAACGTCTGGCATGTTTGGCATTAGCTGCTGTGTTGCTACCATACTAAGCTGTAGCGATTACCCATATCATATTAGTTTGCCATGTTCATTAGTCACTAGTCAGTGGTGCATAGATATATGTAATTCAAAAATGTATTACAGCTTTCAGTAGTACTCGATAGATGGCCAAAAGAATAAAGTGTTATTGTATCAAAGCCAAATACTGATTCAGATTTGCTTTGTTTTTTTTAATACCCTCTCTCTGATATTTTTCGATTTCACATCGATGTACAATGTTAAGTTTGTGAAGTTCTTCTTTTAACATTGGCAACCAAGTTGTACAGACATCTACGGAACAATTCGACACGCATGTATCCTCATTCAATAATATTATCGCGGATTCTTTAATTTTTCTTTTTTTTCTATCTGCCTCTTTTGTTAAAATTTTTGCCGAGTCCCAGTTTATTCTCTGCCCATTCTCCCAAGCGTGTTCGCAGACCTTGGATCTCTGAATTTAATTTTTTCTTATATAATTTTGATGTTCGCCCAATCTTACACTAAAAGGTCTAGATGACTCACCCACGTATTGTTTGTTGCACTTGGGACTCGGCAAAAATTTTAACAAAAGAGGCAGATTGTAAAAAAAGAAAAATTAAAGAATCCACGATAATATTATTGAATGAGGATACATGCGTGTCGAATTGTTCCGTAGATGTCTGTACAACTTGGTTACCAATGTTAAAAGAAGAACTTCACAAACTTAACATTGTATAAAAACTAAAAAAACTGTTAACTATATCAACAGTTCTGTGTTACTAGTAAGTATCTATGGATATGGAATATAAGAAACATTCTTAGAGCTGTGTATTTATGATACACAGCAAAAAAAGCCTTGAAAAAGGAAACAGAACAGATTTCCGAAACGTCGTCGAAATATTTAATTTTAAGTTTTTATACTTATTTGTGTTGTTTATTTAAAAATGGCAACCTTTAATTTATCCTTTGACGTAAAAATCACAGGCGTAGAGGTTATTTAAAAGTAACATACTGGTTAATTGTAATATTTTGTAGATTCCCTGAGCACCGCTTAAAAAGAAAACATACATGTGGCAGGAAGTCCCAAAGAATTGAAGAAGGAAAAAAAATTAAGATAATGCCACAAATAACATTTAGACAATATTAATTAGATGTCTAAATGCAAATGCAAATTCCCTACAATGTAAGAGTAATCTAAAATATAATTGAGGAAATGAATATATTACTAGCAAAAATACTCGTAATTATTTCAAACTCTTACTAAAGACCTATCATAGATAAGTACAAAAACATATATCTTTCTCAACAAAATACTTTGCTGGCTACATGCCACGAACAACATTGAATTATAAGAAAGAAATATGCACATTACGTACAGAAAACTGTCACAATAATGTTAGTTTTAATTTTAAATTATCCTGCTCAACAAAACCAAAAAACAACTAAAGACAAAAACACTTACCAAAAACTTTAAAAACTTTCACAGACACGTGTTTCTGTATCCTACACAAGTACACAAGAAGTATCCTTGTGTAGGATACAGAAACACGTGTCTGTGAAAGTTTTTAAAGTTTTTGGTAAGTGTTTTTGTCTTTAGTTGTTTTTTGGTATTGTTGAGCAGGATAATTTAAAATTAAAACTAACATTATTGTGACAGTTTTCTGTACGTAATGTGCATATTTCTTTCTTATAATTCAATGTTGTTCGTGGCATGTAGCCAGCAAAGTATTTTGTTTAGAAAGATATATGTTTTTGTACTTATCTATATCTAGGTCTTTAGTAAGAGTTTGAAATAATTACGAGTATTTTTGCTAGTAATATATTCATTTCCTCATTTCTAAATTAGATGTCTCGTAACTGGTATTCACATAAGTTTTTTTTTAAACCCATAATTGTGACTGTGGTGATTTTTTTAATATCCATCCTCAGATTGCATTCTTCAACAAAAACATTCACATCCAAGTGGTTGGGAGATATTCAATGCTAATATAGGAGGGTGAAATTGGTGAATGTAACTTTGCTATATAGAGATTTGTTTTGCAAAGGGGTGACATCGATGTAACGATCGCGACCGCACTCATCGAGATATCTTCGACATGTCCGTACCCTAAGACAGCTTCTTATCTTTTGATAAGTAAACATTAGGCGGTTATATAACTGGCATAACTAAAGCATTTCACAGAAAAATGGTTTAACAGAGCCACGAAAACATGTAGCAAATAATATAATGTACAAAGAACGCTGCTATTGAATAAGACATACAGCATAAAATATTATACTTACCTGACTATTTTTATTGTCAATTTTTCTCTGAAACATTCGAACAAGTCACTCCAGAACCCTGAAGATTGAAGCTAATTGTAATAGCAAAATCTTAGTCCTTTCTTATTTTTTAGGAAGAAATAGTACTTCTCTATGTGCTTTGATTGCAAGTACTTAGAATGCTCGTGAATGGGTAAAGTGCTCACGAATACTTAAAGTACTTACGAGCAGTTTTTGTGATTACTAAGCACTAAGCACTGATTTTAAAATGTGCTTGTAAGCGCAGTGCTTTTGCGCACTAAAGTCCTTTGAGCATTTGTTCAAGCACTAAGCATTGTGCTTTGTGGCGGCTCTGCTAGAATCTTGGTAAAAAGTAGCTACTACTGCCTATTGTATAATATAATGACACATATATCTCTCAGAAGTGGGATCATATAAACGGGAAAAGATGATGGCGTACTTTGATTTATTGTTTGGTTTCTTAATCCAGACTTGCATTGCAAAAAGTAGATGTTGGTATCTCTATTACCTGTATATTTTGTTTTAATTACCTATATGTGATTTTAAGTCTTATTATAAAGAAATTCTTTCTATCAATTTCAGCCTCTTTTAAAATGGATTCTAAACTTTCTTCTCGATGTGATAACAAACCCAGGATCTTCGGACTCGTCCATTTCTTCGGCTCTTCATAGTATAGAAATTCTAGTATCCGACAACAAATTGCATAGCTCTACCTTACCTTTTATTTATCGTATTATCATGCAATGTGTGGAATTATTTAAGAACTCAAGTTGGATTGTAAGGTATGTTAAACGCTGGCCACTGACGTACAGGAGAATTATATTCTTACTCTTTCCTTGTAGGAATGCTGATCTGCAACTCGCCAAGGCATTGATCGAGAGATTCTACGGGGTGTCAATGAACAGTTGCGACAGACCAAAGAACATCGAGGATTTATTCGTGTTGTACCCAGATTTGTCGATATACTTTTTTAAAGTATTAGCTATAGATGAATTGGACGAAAGGGCTGTGATAGTGTTCCAGTTTTTCTTTGAGGGTCAAGTGCGCGAACACGTATTCATGCAAGACAGCTCAAAGGTGTTCAGAGACAGTTTTCTAATTTTATTATCAGACATTATAAAAAAGTACCCTAATAATTATGGAAAAATGGCTGTACGTTCCTATACGTCTCTGTGCGCGGACAGGGAAATACCGAAAATAATACTCGACATAACAGATTTTCTCAAAAGTAACTTTGAAATTCTAAGTAAAAACATCTTTGCAAACTTTGTTTTCTTACTACAAGAATTATACGACAAGTATACATATAAGCAGCGCGAGGACAAAAAGGGATTAGCTGTGATCAGTTTTGCTATAGCAGATTTGTTAAAGTATTTAAGAGCTTTCGACAGCCCTTTGTTTAGTTTTTTATTGTTCAAAATTCTACCTACAGATGTAGTGCTTAGGGAAATTGAGCTTTTGGGCACCGGCTTGATAGACAATTATGAAAAACGGCTTTGGTGGCACAATTATACACCACTTTTAATTATCAATGCTAAGCCTAAGGAAATTAGCAACATGTTAAGCCAAATAATATCACCAAAGATGCCGTACTGTATGCAAGTAAAAATTCTGTCGATTTTGGTTTCCAGATTTGAAAATAATAACTTTAATAATGACACTTTGATTGAGATATTGAAAGTGTTATTTGAAAAATCTGTTTTAATAGATGACAGTGAGAATTATGTACTAATTTGTTATTTTAAAACGATATTACTGTTTTGCGAAAGCACTCAGTGTGCTAAGTTTGTAAGGAAATCGTTGTCTTATAAACCAACTAGTAATTTGTATAAAACTATGATATTTGTTTTATACTTTTCAGGAGAAAATTCACAGGTTACTGAGCACCAAAACTTTTACAAAAGCGTTGAATCATTGTACTTAAAATCAATTTCTATCAGTGAAGAGATGGACAATGATATCATGTCCACGTTAATTTATTTTAAGAAAGGCATACCTAAACAATATTGTTTTAATTTGTTAAAATTAGTGTTCTATTTTTCAATACGAAATTCTACTTATATTGAGGCATACAATTTTATTTCTTCCTCTACCAACAGAGCTTATTGTAGCATGTTACATGCATTAAAAGCATTTTTGTCTGTGAGACATTTGGATCGGTATTTACAAGACGAGAATCTCGTAGCTAAATTTTTATTAGATGTTAAATTGTATGTTGATAGTATGCCAGATAGTGTTGAGGACTTTGACGGGTATTATTCTGTGGAGAGTGACAATTTGGTGCCTAAATTATTTTTGAACAAGATGCTGCAGAGTGGAGTGGATCGAGGTGATTTGTGAAGAAGTTTTTTACAGTTTTTGTGTAATTCGTTTTATGATTATATTGGCAGTTTTATAATTAAAAAATTGATTTAAAAAACGAGTAATTTTCTTTCGCTCTCCTTGGTTTTGAACAAGGATCAATTTAGTGAGTATAATATGCCTCTCTTTTTAACCACTAGGCTACATCATTTTGAGATGTATTTCGACAAAAATATAAAAAAATCTAATTCATGTACAGGGTGTCCCAATTAATGTGTTACGCTCGATTTTCTCTTGGTAGTTTTTGAGATAAAGAACCCCACACTAAACTTATGGAAATTGGATCCAGGTCAAATTGGCTGACTATGAAGTATGTTATGCTTTGGGCCATTCTAATCAAAAGTCTCCATGATAAAGCCCAAAAATGGATAGATTAGATGTTATGAACAAGGGTCGGAATTTCTTCAGCATTGACAGAGTCGGACTTGACTTGATGTTTAATTTTTCAAGAAATATTACATAACAATGTTGTGCTTTGACAATTATTGTCAATTTGTAATTGTAATTTCTCTCTTCATGTTATCCCTATTTATAACATTAACATACAACCTTTCATATTTCTGTAGTTATTTAACTTAGTAGAAATTTTTCTAATAACAAATAATTGAAGCTGAGAAAATGTATTAGAAAAGTACTTATCTCGGATGCTTGCCTCTGCGTAGTCAGATTTAGACGACATAAAAATGATACTAACAGCCAACTTCAGATAGGATCAGTACACCATAACGGGCATCGAATGAAAGATGTAATAGAAAATGTCTTATTCGTTTATTTTATTTACAATATTTATTTGCATGGTACTAAATCATTGTTCTTTCCAAATCGTCTATAGTCATTTTTTGACGTCTTCTATTAAATATCCACTTTAATGCTGAAAAAGAGCGTTCTACATTCACCGAGACATTCGCAGAAGTAAGCGGCACATACCTATTACCCAGATTAACCTCCACAAGTTTGTTAATTGTTGCAATGTCTTCAAATCCGGAGTTTTTCGAAAACTTTTGACTTCATTAATTTGTGGTTTATTTTGAGACCTTTTATTCCCTCTGCCTCCTCGAGTTTGTCGAACACCGAACAAATTTTTTGCACTGATGAATGAATTAATAGTTCAGAGCATTGCAGATATTCTATGACATTTACTATAACATTAAAATTAGTGTTTATATATTCAAGTTCTGTCTTTAGCGTCGCTTTGTCAAACATTTTTGCACTTTACATATTGTAATATAGATTTGCTGGAATCGAATGAGTTGATTAAACTTCTATTTTCGAAATTTTTAGCATAATAAAATGCTACCTGCAGCAATGAGCCCCACCTCGTAACAATAGATATTGGTGGCAGCGGTATCCCCGGACAATGTTTATAGAACTGAGATTTTGCTCGGTGTCGGCAAGAAATTTTTTTTTTCACTTCTGAAATTAAGTCTTTCACATCGGGAAATAAATCTTTGATTTTTTCTGCTACTCGATGCATGCGCTGCAGATAAAATTAACTAAATCGGGCTATTTCTCCTGCAGAACCTTCTCTGCCTTAAGCATATATCTCACACCATCAGTGACTAATAAAATAAACATGTTTTTATTACCCTGCTTCGATTTCCACGGTAACTACTTAAACGTGTCTTTCAATGAGGTAACAATTGTGACATGATCAGTTTTTTCACAAATTTGTATGACACTGAATATGGTTTGGCAGCTTCTCGTTTATCTAAACCCCATAAAAGAATATTAATAATATGCATCTTTTGCTTCGTCACTACTCGGATACATATATTTATTTTGAAGGTTTTCTCGAATTTTCTCCAGCCTCTTGTTACATTCTTCTTTAAGGTAGCATTTTCAATATGATTCACCTGGAAGCTTGAAATTTGTGTATATTTCTAAAAATTGTCTAAAATGCGGACGGCTGAGCTGGTACTATGTATCGGACAAAATCATGAAATTCATTGAATCCAACTTGAATTCATTCGCACTTAATAGTCCAGTCGCTAAAGTAAAAAATACACCAGTAGCTCGCAAAAAAATGTTATCTGAGATTTTCCTTCAGTAACTGTTAGTGGGAGAATTAAACATCACAAAACCACGATAATCAGTTCTGGAGGTGCCGCACAATCCCCTCCCCCCCCCCAAAAAAACCACCCCTTCGGTGAAAAAAGCCTTATTGTACGGATAACTCGTTAACTGTTGAAGATATAAAAACATTGCTCATCATAAAAAAGAAAGCTTGACTAATTGCCTAAAAAAAGTCCTGTTGTAGTTTTCTTGTATATGCCATGGTTTTCGAGAAAATCTATATTGACAAAAATTGCAAAATTTGTATTTTTAATGGGCGCGAATTTTCGTTTATTTGAAATTTCTTGCGCACGGGGCAATAGAAAAAATCGAATTGCTCGAAAACCAAACAAACTAGCAAGAAAAATCAAAATGGATTTTAAAGGGGCTATAAAAATACTCTTTTGTGTTGCCATTTTTGATGGCTGTTGATATTTATTAGTATATAAAAATAACAATATAATATAGTTATCTCTTGATTTTTAGTACATCTAACTATTCACAGGCTCATAAATAACTGACTTTAATATAAGTTATAAATGCATTATCTTTTAGTTCTAGGTAGTACTTCAATGCAGAAAAAGTTAGGAATAAAAATATTCACATTTACAAATTTACCATAATGTTGAAGCTAAATTTTCAAGACGTTTGGGCCTTTTTTCTATATCTAGGAAACAATAAAAAATTGGTCAAAATTTGGCTAATTGCTAAATTTTAAATATCACTTCTGGTTTAGCAGGAAATGACGTTCGCTTTCTAAAATAGTAACCTTCGTCGGATCATTGGATTTTCTATACAATAGTTGCACATTCTACAGTACACTGTTCATAGTTTTCTGAAAATAAAAGTTATTTTTAGGGATAATTTCTACAGCAATCAGCGGGAGATGTATACATCCCCCGCTGATACCATTTTGATTGGCGAATTATTACTTATATTTACAAAGAGTGTAATAGTAATAGGTAAGGAAAAAATGCATATAACATTTCTTTTAGAGAATTTAACAAGCTTTGTCTACGATGTATCGCTAATGGATACCGAGATATGAGCAAAAAAAATAAGAGCACCATTTTTCTTGCATGTTTTACAACTTTATTAGTTTTTTTTTCTCTAATTGTCCTGGACTATAATCAATTGTTTTTATATCCATTGCGTGAGAAATATTTGCTTCGTTTGTGTATTTTTTTAAATCAGTAACTTGTACTAGGTACTTTTTATAATTATAGAATATAATAGAATAGAATTTATTTTACCAATTTTTGATACAAATATTTGTACATTAGGTACGTCAATAAACAATATTTACTTAAGCTAATTCATACAAATTAAAAACGCAATTAATTTATATTTGGTTATAGTAGTAAAAAGTTAAAGTAGGGCACATAAAAACATATAAACTTATAAAACACATAAATACACAAAAATGTACATTAATAAAAGAATGTACAATATGTATGTACATGTATAATACATATAAAAAAACAAACCTCATTTTAAAACTCTTTTAATGTAGAAATATAGCAAAATAGACGAAGAAATAAAAAAAAATAAAAATTTTATCTATTTAGGAATTCATCAACAATGCATTTGTTAGAAGTTTTTTTATTTCTTTTTTAAATGAAGATAAGTTTAATTATCTCATAGTTTTAGGAACGCTGTTAAATAAAATAATACAATTATAGTGTAGCGAGTTTTGAAATGTCGCTGTTTTATGCACTGGGATCACCAACAGATCTTTATGTCTTTTATTATACAGATGATTATCTGCAGAGGCGGAGAATGTACACAAGTTAATTTTTGCAAATACCAGACACTTGTAAATATAGATGCTAAGGACTGTAAATATATTGTATTTTTTAAATAATGCCTTACAGCTAGCTCTATTATTTATATTGAAAATTGATCTTAGTAATCTTTTCTGGGAAACAAAAAGTCGTATATGAGTTGAACGTTCCCAGGATAATATATTCAATGACAAATGTGAATAAGCTGTAGCATAATACATGCTTAAGATTCCTGTCTGGGTAATTGTATCTTTTAGCTATAAAACAGCAAAGTATGCTTTATTTAACAATTTACAAATGTGATCTATATGCAATTTCCACGATAATCTGCTGTCTATGTAGGTGCCAAGAAACTTTGTTGATTCGGTAAAAGTTATGTTATCGCTAGACGTTAATGCTCTTAAATTTATAAAAATTGTTTTTTCATCATTCAAAATGAGCCTATCTCTCTGGCACCATGCGTGCACATCGTCAAGTGTAACATAAATTTTATGATACAATTCCTCCTGTGTGACAGCTGATACCGACAGTGGTATCATCTGCATACATCGTGGTAACATCATGTTGAATATAATTTGGCGGTCGTTAACATATATATAAAAAATAACAGAGGGCCTAATCTTGAGCCTTAGGTAACCCCGAGGGTTACATCTTGGATATTCGATTGACACTCATTACATGTTACTACTAATTTCCGATTAACTCTTAATGGAAATATAGGAGTTAATGCAACTTAGAAGACATCCTTGTGTACCTATGGTTTCTAATTTTTTGGACAGTATGTCTCTGTCTACCGGTACAGAATCGAAAGCTTTCAATAAATCAAAAAACAGCAACACAACATATTTCCCCTCATCTAACTGTCTGTATATTTAGATTATCACAATACGAGATATTTTCAAATTGCATATATAAATATGTGGAGAAATGTATAAAAAAATATATATATATTGTGATTTATAAATCTTTTCATAATTGTCAGGATTCCGAATTCATTTTGCGAGCTTCTTTTCAGCTTCCTTTATCTTTTTTACAACTTCCGGAGGAGCAGGGAATTTTTTCTCGTTCTGAACAATCGGACTAAAGTCCAAATTTGCTATCTGGAAATAATATAAATTAATTAGGAAACACAAAATCAAATACAGTCTTAGAAAATAATTATATAATTTAAAAGAATCACAAAACCCAAGTGCAAAAAGTAAATTCGAACTAATGGTGGAGGAGCTGGGACCTGGACTATAAGTTCAAGAGCAATTCAATTCAATTCAATTCAATTCATATTATATGTACGTACTCAGAGCCAGCCAGAGATGCGCGGCGCGAAGCGCCGTGGCAATTGAATGGTTGGATGAGTGAGTGAATATAAAACTTAAAATAATTAACAATGAAACTAACTCCTATCTCTAAAATAAAAGATTTACAAAAGCTGATGGCAAAATTGAACATATAAAAGTGTATATTTAAAGTAATTTGTAAAACATGTATATAAATATGGTTAAAAAGACAAGCTCAGTCGTTGGTGGTAGACATATATACAGGTGAGTGCTAAGGCGGCTCACCTGCTCCATGCAATTCGTTCAAGACTTACATTGCTAACAGTCGACGATGCCGCAGAGTTTTTGGTTTAAAATAATTTATGTTTGGATACATTTTTGAATTAATAAAGTTCTGGTTAAAATAAGGATTTTCTGAAAAGGATTTTGAGAAATAAATGAATTTAAAACAAAAATGTACAAAAAGAAAAGAAGGGAAAGATAGAATTATACAATTTTGTAATGCAAGAATGTCCAGATATTGTGGCTAAAGTGGCTGCCGAAAGATGGGCAGCGTCTGATATGGTAATTTGTGTTTTATTCTAAAAGGTGCATTATGCTATCTTATTCGCGTTATGTTGTTTGTTAGCGGACTATCGTTTAGTTTGAAAGCATAAAACTTTTGTGAAATTTCAGAAACGTAGTTCGCTATTGGAGTAATGTCGTGACATAAGGCATATAGATCCCTGAGGGGGATGTATCGCGTTGTGTTAGTAATGAGGCGCATGAACTTATGTTCAAGGACTTTTAACTTATTCATTGTCGTGCTCGGTATGCTGCACCATGCAGGAGCCGCGTACGTTATAGCTGGCCTCACTACAACGGTGTATATGAGTTTCTTATTATGTCTGTTAACTTTGCTATTCCTGGCCAGGAGCGGATACAGACTCCTGGACATAGAATAGACTGTCCGTACTCGTTCGTTAATGTGTTTCATAAACGTTAGTCTTTTGTCCAAGTGTACCCCTAGGTACTTCATACTTTCATCCCTGGTCGGAATTTGGGTGCCCTTGATCAAAATTGGCGTAATAATTTTGTTTTTAGTATAATTACGTGTGAAGACCATTGCCTCTGACTTTTCGGCGTTGACCTTAATCTTCCAATTGTCGTAATAAGCCGAGGCACGAGTCATATGCGCCTTCAGCAGCATCGTAGATGCTTGTGCATTGTGGCTGTGAGCGTACATGGCCGTGTCGTCGGCGTACTTGGCAATCTTAGTATTAGGGAACTCCGGAAAATCAGAGACGTACAAGTTGTATAATTTGGGAGCGAGGCAGCTCCCTTGCGGAACGCCCGCGCGAATGTTCCGTAATGTGGATAATTTATTATTCACCCGCACCTGGAGTTTTCTGTCCTTTAGGTATGAGTGAATAAGTTTTGTAAGGTGTAACGGGAATCCATACATGTTCATTTTATAGATAAGGCCCAGATGCCAGACGGTATCGAAAGCTTTCTCGATATCCATGAGTACCATGGTGGTATTCTTACCGAGGTTGTATTGAACTCTGATGTCATTAACAATCCTGACAATTTGTTGTACCGCACTTCTACCCCGCTTGAAGCCGAACTGAGACTCATCGTTAATATTAAGTTCATCCTGAACAGATTCTAGTCTGGTCAGGATGATCTTTTCTATCAATTTCGAGATCGCGGACAGTAGCGAGATTGGTCGATAACTACCCGCGATCTTCGGCTTCAAGATGGGCACAACTACGGCGCACTTCCAGCGGCTAGGCCAGTGCTGGAGTCGTAGGATTGCATTAATGATATACATCAATTGCACAATACCTTTCCTCGGCAGATATTTGAGTAGCCTATAATCGATACCGTCTTTTCCCGGTGCCTTATTGTTTGGTAAAGTCCGTAAAGTTTTAACGATTTCGGAGGGTTTGACCATGACTTTTAGAAATTCTCGTCTTGTCAGTTCAATATCATGGCCAATGATTTCGTTAATGTCATTTTCTATGCGGTCATGTTCCGGATTATTAGGTATGTTATTGTTGTGGATATTTTCGAAAGTGTCAGCTAGTTGGTTTGCCTTCTGCAAGTCGGTCACTGCTGTGTGTGATTCAAGAGCAAGGTGGCTTTTTCGACACGTCATCGTTTTGTTTGCCCTTACGAAATATGCTTTTATTGTTTTATACATACATCATAATCACCGTTTAAGGTCACCAGAAAATAGAATTATAGCACGTCATCTTTACAAGCTTTTCTTCAGATTGACAATTTTATTTCAACATTTTAAATATCAAAAACCATTCTCTGATTGAAAGTTCTGTCAATTTTGCTAGCCAGCCAGAAAAATGTTTCCGAATTTTGAAAAAATTTACCGGTAATACTGAACTACTAGGTGAGGTAGGTATACTTGACAGTCATTTGGGATATTG
Source organism: Stenurella melanura (assembly GCA_963583905.1). Taxonomy (NCBI): domain Eukaryota; kingdom Metazoa; phylum Arthropoda; class Insecta; order Coleoptera; family Cerambycidae; genus Stenurella; species Stenurella melanura. The sequence goes on from OY757315.1 coordinate 25,130,654, forward strand.
TCTTACCTGAGGTAATACGGTGACTATATAGGCTCTATATCTTGCATGATTTGATATGGGGTTCCCATGAAAAGTCACACTTCTTAGCTCCTTTAATGTCTTCAGTTTGTAAATTTCATTAAGGTCAGATATACAGTTTCCGTGTAAATACAATATCTTCAACTTCTTGAACTTCAAGATACACTGCAATGGTATTAGAAAGGTTAGAAATGTTCTACTATAGTCTCGTCTTGAAGAAATAAGCAGAAAATACTGTGTGGAATATAAAAATATGGAGCGTCGTAAAAATTTGTTTAATATCTATAGCCAATTTCCCAGAGAAAAATAGCGTCAAATGCTTGGAAAAAATCCTTATGAGAACGTTTGATTCTTCGGCAGGTTTTTAGTAGGTAGTAGAAAAGTATTTTAAAAAGGGTAGGCATGATTGGAACATAAAACAAAACTTATTTCTTTTATTACTTCATTCTTTATGTTGAATTTTGTGCTCTGTAATTTTCCCTTCTACGATTTATAGTGTTTGACGGTTTTTCGCTCAGAATTCTTTCGGGTAAATCCGATTGACCTGAAATTTGTATAGTAAGTAGGGAATAGCTAGAAATTTTTAAAAAAATTGCAAGTAACTAGATAAAAAAGTCTATAACTGGAAATTATTTTCGAACATACAGGGCGAGCCAAGACGAAATTACAGGACCAAGTGCCTTTTTTAAAATGGAATGCTATGTATATCAGTACATTTTTTGAAGTCTCTTTCTAGGCTCTATTCATTCCTATATTATAGCATTGAATATCTCCCAACCACTTGGATGTAATGAATTTTTTTGTTGAAATAATAGCAATCTGCAGATGGTTATTAAAAAAATCACCACAGTCACAATTATGGGTTATAAGAAAAACTTATGTTAATACCAGTTAGGAGACATCTAATTAATGTTTTTGAATCATTTTCATTTCCTAAAACTGTACAGGGTGGCCAAAAACGATGTATCAATTAAGAACTTTCTAAATTGAATTTTTTCAATTTTTTAAAATGGAACACCCTGTATATTTTTCAACGATGTGATGTAGAAATGAAACACGAACATTTTTTGTAAGTACTTCCCTATGGCGAATTGCAACCATTTTCGTTTTATAAATAAATAAGTGTCAAATTCAAGAATAAACTTAAAAAAGAGGTTCCCCTCAAATAATTCATTAGAGAAATTTATAATAGGTGTTCGACGTGTTGCCCATTTTGATTGACACACGTCTTTATGCAATTTTGAAATGAGGCCATTTAGTGGGACCACTTATTCCAATCCATTGAAATGTGTAAATAGTAGGTATTTAACAAGTCCTTTACTGTAATGTTTTTTTTTTGTACATTTTTTACCGTTTTCCTTATTCGACAAGTAATAAAGCCTCAGTTTGGTATAAATTGTCGTGTACAATGGAGCATTTATCACACGTATCGGTCGTTAGTTACAATTCGTGTTGAATTTAGTATATTTGGAATTTTACAATATGAATTTTAATAAAGCGGAACTTGCAGACTTGACTTTTGTTTTGGGCGAGTCAGTCAGAAATTGTTTACTTGCCAATAGAATTTACCACCAACGTTATCCTGATGAAAGACGGATTCCTGATGTTAGCAGCATCCAAAACCTTCTCGACAGATTTCTGGAAACTGGAAATGTCGAATATAAAAAAAATGAAGGAATAAAACGTGTTGTGAACGAAGAAAATGAGTTGTCTGTGGTGCTGGCAAAGGTTGAGAATCCCCATGTTAGTCAAAGAGAAGTGAGCTCATTGGTAGGAATAAGTAGACGGTATGTGGGTCGAATCTTAAAACAAATAAGTTGCATGCATATCATATTCAAATGCACCAGGAATGGGCTTGTTCGGCATTTTCTTTTTATTTCATAAATCGAAAGTGCAAGTATAAAATAAGAATTTTATTCGCACGTTTAGTATCTTAAAAACTATTACAAATCTGCACCTCGCGAAAAAGGGGCGTGGCCAGGCGCTACGTCACTATACGCATAGACTCAGCGATCTCAACAGACTTGATCCTCCTTAGTTGTTATAATTATAAGTGTTTTTGAAGCATTGTTTGTTTTGCTTACTTCTTGACAGTAGGGGAGTACAATTTGGTGAAATGTCAAAAAAATTACAATTTTCTCTCGCTCCTGTCGGGACGAATTTTCGATTTTGACTGCAATTTACGATTAGGATTCCTTTCCATAGAGACATAGAACGAACTTCCACTCGACGTATTTATTTAGTTACCAGCGTTTGAAAATTCCATGTTTTTCGACTTTTCAGGTTAAATTTGAAAGGTCCTAGAAAGCCTTTTCTTACGTCACTTTCGTATAGTGACGTCACAAATGAGCGCTTGGTTTTTGCAACTATTACTATTTTCAACTCTTTATATCTCGAGAACGGAAAAAGTTAATAATACGAAATTTTAAGTGCATAATGCGAGTACTATATGAAAAAGTATAAAAACCATATAAAAAGAATATCGTGGAACAAGCCCATTATCTGATGACGATTTTTAAAAGCCCCTACAATTTTGTAATTGGGCCAGAGGTAAAATGCAAGATGATGTCAACTTCTTCAATAATGTTTTATTCACTGATGAGGCAACTTTTCATAAAAATGAATTTGTTAATAGGCACAATTTCCATTATTATGCTTCGGGAAATCCTCGATTTTCTATGCAAGTTGATAACCAACACAGACGGTCTATAAACGTTTGGGGAGGAATTATTGGAGAACATGTAATAGGGCCACATTTCTTTGATGGTAGGTACATTGACTGGGGCTATTTATCTTAATTTTTTGGAAAATTATCTGCCACAATTATTGGTGAATCTCCCTGAAAGAATTCGAAATAGGATGTGGTTTCAGCAGGATGATGCTCCACCACATTATTTAAATGCAGTTAGAGACCACTTAAATAATAGCTACCCTCATCAATGGATTGGAAGAAATGGACCTACTAAATGGCCAGCTAGATTCCCAGATATTACAAAAATGGATTTATTTTTATGGGGATACGTGAAGGAAATTGTTTATAGAGACACACCAACAACAGTACAACATATGAAGGAAAGAATAATAACTACCTACCTTTAAATCTATCACACCGGCAGTTTTAGAAACAGTGGGAATCTCATTTCAAAAGCGCATAGAGATGTGTGTCAGTGAAAATGGGCAACGTGTGGAACATTTGTTATAATTTTTTCTACTGAGTTATTTGAAGAAACCTCTTTTTTTAAGTTTATTTTTGAATTTTGTAATTATGGCTCAATAAAACGAAATTGGTTTCAATTAGCCATAGGGAAGTACTTACAAAAATGTTCGTTTTTCATTTCTACATCACATCGTTGAAAAATATACAGGGTGTTCCATTTGAAAAAGCTGAGAAAATTCAATTTAAAAAGTTCTTAATTGAAAAATAATTTGTGGCCACCCTGTAGAGTTTTAGGAAATCAAAATGATTCGAAAACGTTAATTAGATTAATCTCAGATTCACATAAGTTTTTCTTAAACCCCATAATTGTGACTGTGGCAATTTGTTTAATATCCATCTGCAGATTGCATTATTTCAACAAAAATTTTTATTCAGTTGATGAGTACTTAGGCACTGATCTTACTGATACCAGTTGATTAACACAAAATGTTTTTCAATCTAATTTTTCAATCCAGTTTTCTTTTCCCTGTTTGGAAATTTATATTCTATACCCCATGTTTTGTCAGTCTACACTGTTTGTCTTTTACGTAACTGATTTATTTATACACACATTTTTGTTTTGGTGATATATGTACATTTTACCAAATTGACTATATTCCGATATTAAGTCTATGGAAATAAAGTTTATTATTATTATCGACTTTTTTGTCTGCTTATAATTGTATTGAAACATTCTTTATAGGATTTTGCAAACAGCAGAAAAATTAACTATCTATAAAAGAAAAACTTTGTGTGGAAATATTAATGAAATCTTTGCATTCTTTCGATAACCTGAATTCTGGTTATGCTAGCAAATTAAAATCCTAAAACAAATTTGTCTAATTTCTTATTTGACAATTCTCATTCTAACACTAGCATCCACACAGTCCCCTACGGCCATGCAGATTAAACTAGTATCGACATAACCCCCTACGATTATGAAGATTCAGTTAAAAATGAGAACAAAGACCTAAAATGAATTTATTTATCTACCTTGTCTTAAAAAATTTTTCATTCCAATGGATTACATTTTCATGAAATCTATCATTCTGTTTCCTGGAAATGCTTAGCCTTTGAAACGTTTTTCGCCCTTATTCTGGAGCTCATCAGAAAGACATAAAGCCATTCATAAAGATGTTTCATGCAAAACCAAGACAATTTCTATGAATAAGTGTGAAATGACAAATTTATTTTAGGATTTTAATTTGCTAGCATAACCAGAATTCAGGTTATCGAAAGAATGCAAAGATTTCATTAATATTTCCACACAAAGTTTTTCTTTTATAGATAGTTAATTTTTCTGCTGTTTGCAAAATCCTATAAAGAATGTTTCAATACAATTATAAGCAGACAAAAAATAATAATTCATTTTTAAACATGCATAGAGTATATAGGCTCCAATACTAGTTAGCTAATAGATAGGTGAGGTTGTTTTTATCAGTCAATGTCAAATATAATCATTTCACACTTATTCATAGAAATTGTCTTGGTTTTGCATGAAACATCTTTATGAATGGCTTTATGTCTTTCTGATGAGCTCCAGAATAAGGGCGAAAAACGTTTCAAAGGCTAAGCATTTCCAGGAAACAGAATGATAGATTTCATGAAAATGTAATCCATTGGAATGAAAAATTTTCTAAGACAAGGTAGATAAATAAATTCATTTTAGGTGTTTGTTCTCATTTTTAACTGAATCTTCATAATCGTAGGGGGTTATGTCGATACTAGTTTAATCTGCATGGCCGTAGGGGACTGTGTGGATGCTAGTGTTAGAATGAGAATTGTCAAATAAGAAATTAGACAAATTTATTTTAGGATTTTAATTTGCTAGCATAACCAGAATTCAGGTTATCGAAAGAATGCAAAGATTTCATTAATATTTCCACACAAAGTTTTTCTTTTATAGATAGTTAATTTTTCTGCTGTTTGCAAAATCCTATAAAGAATGTTTCAATAATATTATTATCGACCTTCAAAATGAGCTTTAGGAAAAGTCGTTAGCATACAAACTTACGGAGTTATGATGAGGAAAAATCAGCAATGAAAGTAATGGCTTAACTTCCTTCATTTTTAATATACTTATCTAATCGCTTCAAAACCCATTTTGCGGAAAATTTGAAGGGCTACAAGGCCTGTAAAGTTGAACTTCCTTGAACCCTTTGTTTGAGATTTTTGGGTTTAAAGGGCTCGGGGATGGTGGTCCTCGAACTCAAATGCGAAATTAAAACGATGAAATCTCAATTAATTTTCATCCTAGAGAAATAAAAATAACACAAATTTTTTTATAAAAAGAACCCTAAATGTTCGTACTCTTGCATTTAGTACGTATCTTCTTTAGTTCCTGAGTTATTGTGAAAAAAAAAATTCAAATATTTCAAGAATCATTTAAAAAAATTGAATCAAACATTTATTCAAATCTAGGCATTCTAAACCATTCAAACTTCTAGCCTACCCTACCTACCTACTTAGGGACGTAGAGAGAAAATCGGGACCCCGGGGGTACGACTCTTCAATAAATTTCGAAGAGCGGGGGGGGGGGGGGGGACGTGGCATTCATAATAATAAACTATTTATTTCTATAAAAGGAAGTATTCCTTAGGACTGAATATTTACCTCGATCGAAATTTTACAAAGCGGTGATATTTCCTTAAAATGAAATATTTATTGCAGGGGACATTTTGAAGAGCGAAGGGGGGGGGGGGGTAATATTCCTTACAATTGATTATTTAGCGGATAGGGGGATATTCTTTTGCCTAACAATTTTATATTTATCTCATTATAAACAATAGAAGTCATTCGGAACTCGTTATTATTTACATCACACTAATCATTTAAAAGTATACCTCTTTTGTTTTACCGAATGCAAATACAAATCTCCAACTTCGGGTAAAACCCACGCCCCCTCAAAACTGCCGGGCCACCTCAAAAAACACCGGGCCCGGGGGAGAAACACCCCGATCCCTTCCTCTCGACGGGCCTGTACCTACCTAAACAAAGTAAATTAGGTGTTTTCACAAATTTTAAATTGACTTTCACCGTGAAGATAATGCTTTATTATAGTTAAAACACTTGAGTTTTGAGAAACAGTCGAATAATACCTTAAACTAAGCCATTTTAATTTTGTATTGAAATTTTTTCGCCAAAAACACTACATCAATTCACTATGCACGCATGATGCCATCAGTTATATTGTCAGTGTCATTTTGTGTCATAAACACGTTATATTATTATAAAACACGATAAATTTCCTAAAGAAACTTTTACAAATCCCGTATTAGGTAGGCGTTACTTATTTAATCACATGTAAAATGTAAATAAAGTGAATAAAATGTTGTTTAACAATTTTTAAACGCGATTTAAGAAACTGATATAACCGATGACGCGTGTTTTGCGTACTCGTTCAATTACTAAAACCATCAAATCATTCATTTGTTGAAATTTTAATTTGATGGACGATGAAATGCTGTTTAAATATCAATAAGTGCTTTAGTATAACAAGTGCTTCAATTTAATAATATCAAAAAAGCAAATTTGCACATAGTGAAAACACCTGATGGGCTTGTTCCATGATATTCTTTTTATATGGTTTTTATACTTTTTCATATAGTACTCGATATTCGCATTATACACTTAAAATTTCGTACTATTAGCTTTTTCCTTTCTCGAGATATAAGGAGTTGAAATTAGCAATAGTTGAAAAAACCGAGCGCTCATTTGTGGCGTCATTATACGCAAGTGACGTAAGAAAAATGGCTTTCTGGGACCATTCAAATTTTACCTGAAAAGTCGAAAAACATGGAATTTTTAAGCGCTTAAATACGTCGAGTGGAAGTTCGTTCTATGTGTCTACGGAAAGGACAAGGTCGGCGATGAATTCTAATCGTAAATTGCAGGGTCAAAATCGAAAATTCGTCCCGGTAGGAGCGAGAGAAAATTGAAATTTTTTGACATTTCACCAAATTGTAATCCCCTACTGTCAAGTAGTAAGCAAAACAAACAATACTTCGAAAACACCTATAATTATAACAAGTAAGGAGCATCAAGTCTATTGTGGTCGCCGAGTCTATGCGTATAGTGATGTAGCGCCTGGCCACGCCCCATTTTCGCGAGATGGAGATTTGTAATAGTTTTTAAGATACTAAACGTGCGAATAAAACTCTGATTTTTTGCAGATCCATTAATTTATACTTGCACCTTCGATTTATGAAATAAAAAAAAAATTGCCGAACAAGCCCATAATTCCAAATCTTGCGGTTAAGCCATTGGTTTCATTGCTGATTTTTCCTCCGAGGAAACGAGACAACCATTTTATTTTCATCGTATCTCTGTAAGTCTGTATGCTAACCACTTTTATTAAACCTCATTTTAAAGGTCTTTCCAAGTACTTTAAAACAGTTCTGGCAATTTTTCCTCCAAAAATTCGTCGTCTTTCCGTTATTTAACGTTGAAAGATTCGAATTCAGTTTTCAGCAAACAAACAGTCACCCTCAACGAGCTATAACTCGGTTCGTATTGCACTGACAGAAATTTAAAACCAATTGATTTGTTGTTTTACATGCTTCATTTTTGCTTCTGATGATTTTTTTTGATGAAACGTAAAGTTTTCGAGTTATTCGTGAAAAATCGCCTTAAATCATGCATTTTTTAGATAAAAAATCAACATTTTCAATCGCAAATAACTCGAAAAATATTGATTTATCAGAAAAACTTTATAGAACATTATTGTTTAGAATTTGCCTCCCTATCGATTTCTGTGGTTATTTTGAGTGCACTAATTTCAACCCCTGAGAAGGAGTGGCATCCACCCCCAGGGTAAAAGTGCACATCGGCACTATGTAACTTTTGTTCTTTCAGCCATTCTCTACTTACTGTCCAAATTTCAAGTCAATCGGTGTTATCCGAAAGAATTCTCAGTTAGTGACCTTTTTTTACCGTCAAACACTGGACTGTTTTTGCGTATTTTAAAAGTATTTCCAAAATAAATTGTTTTGAAGTTTGACGCCATTATGTTTTATTTTCCGACCACGATGGCCTTAAGAACTTGTTTCAACACTTTTCTACTAGCAAAGACCTACTACCTACGACCTACTCACCTACTTCTGTGCAGAATATCACATAAGTGTTATTTAGATCTAGCTCAAAACCCTTTTACGAACTGGGCCATAAGCCAAAGTGCACAAGTACGTGCCAGATGGTAAAAATAATAAAATTGAATAATTATAACGTTGTACAAAATTTCTACCTCATCTATTTCCGTAATGTAATTGAAAGAGAAGTCAATCCAGGCCAATTCCTCGGGGTATTCTAATACCGATTCGGTCAGTTCATCCATATTTTTTATGTTGATTAGTTTGTTATTATTGAGCCATATTGACCTCGTCAAGAATTTTTTCTTTTCTGTGCCTCTTTCGGGGACTCCAGCCACTCTGGTGTACCTAGCTCCTTCGAGACCAACAGCTGAAAAATAAGTTTTATATGTACGAATTACAAAATTTACAAGTTATTATATAGTTAATAATAAAATAAGAGAACTTGATATCTCTGTTGCCAATCTCGTTGCAAACATAGAAAAAATAGCACGCATGTGCATGTCCTGAACAGAAAGTGTTTTTGCAAAGATCGCAATGTTTCTTTTTTTACTTTTCCTCTAGGTTCACTATGACTCTTTGTTTCCAGGACTTATTTTCTCTTGTCTTTTAAAATACCTCCTCGATTGAGATACTGAGATTTCTTGCCATCTCTAGTTCAGCACGTTTTAGTGAAAAATCGAGTGAATTCCCTATTGTCGTCATAGTCCAATAATTATAAAGATTTCCATAACAAAAAATGTTATCTGGGATTTTCCTCCAGTAACTGTTAGTGCAGGGATTATACATCACAAAACCACAAAAATCATCAGTTCTGGGGTTACCGCGCAACCGCCCCAAAAAACCACCCCTTCGGTGAAAAAAGCCTTATTTTACTGATAACTCGTTAACCGTTGAAGATATAAAAAAATTGGTCGTTATAAAAGAGAAAGGTTGACTAATGGCCTAAAAAAAAGTCCTCTTGTAATTTTCTTGAATATGCCATGGTTTTCGAGAAAATCGGTATTGAAAGAAATTAAAAAATTTGTAATTTTAATGCACACGAATTTTCGGTCATTTGAAATTTTTTGCGTGCCTCCTATAGAAAAAATTGAATTGCTTGAAAACCAAACATGCTAGAAAGAAAAATAAAAATTGGTTTTAAAGGGGATATGAAATACTCTTTTGTGCTTCCATTTTTGACGGCTATTGATATCTATTAGTATACAAAAATAAGTATAATATAGTTACCTCTTGATTTTTTGCACTTTTAACTATTCACAGGCCCATAAAAATAACTGACTTTAATATAAGTTACAAATGCATTATGTTTTAGTTCAAGGTAGTATTTCAATGCAGAAAAAGTTAGGAATAAAAATATTTACATTTACAAATTTACCAGCATGTTGAAGTTACCCAAATTTTGGTCAATTTCTTATTGTTTCCTAAAAATAAAAAAAAGACCCAAACATCTTGAAAATTTAGCTCAAATTTTTTTTTTTTAGTTTATATAACATGTAACTATTGTTTCTAATCATTTAATAGTTAAAAAAATTGTATTAAAAAATATAAAAAAATTGAATATGCAGCCTTTTTTGAATTTTTTTGGCTAACTTTAACATGAGCTTTTGTAAATGTGAATATTTTTATTCCTAACTTTTTCTGCATTGAAGTACCTTGAGCTAAAAAATAATGCATGCACCCCCAGAACTGATTTTCGTGGTTTTGTCATGTTTAATCCTCACACTAACAGTTACGGAAGGAAAATTTCATATAACATTTTTTGCGAGCTTCTGGTGTATTTTTTACTTTATCGACTGGACTATCAGGCGTTTGCGAAATAAGCAAGCACATAATTGTGACGCACGTGAATTAAAATATTAAGAATGACTAAACATACAATAAAAAGCACATCAGCAACAATCCGAAGGCAGGCTCAACCCACTGATATATTAATACTTAGATACACTTACTTTCTAGAAATTTTTGAACGTCTATAATTTTCATCTGCCTAAAGGAAAAATCAGCAGGTTTTCCAGTCGACAACATAGTGGTTTCAGCCATTTTAGAAGCTTGATGTTTATTATCTTATTAAAAATAACTTAAATATTCCAAGTGACATTTCAAACTTCAAAAAATTCTTTAACATGTAAGTCATTTTACACCTATCCATACTTTGAGTCGTATATTGATTGATAGGTAAGAACGTAACAAATGGAATCAAACACCTGCATTACGTTTTAGACTTGTTGATTTACGCAACTCTGTGGAAATATTTGAAATACGCGCGCGCATTTCCCTTCGTTTACTAGTACAGTAAAACAGGGTTTGAACTACATAAAAATTAGTCCTTTCATAAAAATTTGGTTATAAATAACTCCTATTCGACATGTAGTTTAAGAATCCAAAGAGTCCCCAAAAATTGGAGGGGTGGAAATGAGGTTTTTGGGGGGAGGGAAGGGTGAGAAATTTTTGAAAATGTGCTTTTTTGAAAGTAGAGCTGTGGGGAGTCGTTTTCTATGTTATTTTGCATGCTGAATCAAATAAAAATGGTTCTAATAATAAAAATACGATAAAACGCAATAAATTTTATTAAAAAGGAAAAACAGATGTACAGTAATAATGTAGTATTTACAAAATGTTTATATGAAGTATGTAGTACCTACTTGGTAATAAGTATTTTATTCATCGAACATGTTATCCTCTTCGCTAGTGATGTTATCAAAGTCTGAATCTTCATCCGAAGGCCTCTGTTGTGGAGCAAGTGGAGCAATTTCCCTTGCAGGCACAGGAAATCAACTTAAGGATGGCCTCTGGAGAGACGTCAAGGGTTGTATTGATTGGGTGCAAATCATTGCCACGACGAACCCAACCCCACTACTGTTGTGGATCCAGTTTGTTCCCGAGCCACAACTATACTTGATAGAAGGTACGATATGTATCTTGTGCAGCACTTGCTGATGTAGGAAGAAGTGATTCCAGCTTTGCTACATTTTTAGTGAGTGATCTCTGGAACCTTAAGTACCGTAGTTCATCTAACGTATGTTTTCCATCTTTGGTGCCATAAATATTCAAAAAGGAGTCTCTCCGGCTTTTTCTACTTCACTGTGAGTTGCTGTAGCAGCTTGGAATACGTGTATGGTGTGGCGCAATCCAGGTTCTGTCTCTTTCCTGAAATTGCACTTGTGGTGTCGCAACCACTAAAAGAGTGAGCAAGTAGGATGTACGTGTTGATGTGCATATGTTGGTTCTGAAGGCGCTTGCTGATGAAAAAAGTTTGTTCTTCGTACATACGATTCTTGGTTTGAGTAAAAATGTTTCTCGATTCAAAGGAGTCGAAGCAGTCAACAATACAAAAATATCAGTATCCTGACAAACAATGGCAGAGCCGTGTTTTCCTATGGCTGTCTGGTCTATTAGTACGTCAGCATCTCCACTGGATGCCTTACATCAATGTTACTGTTCTAAATTTTTTTATTAAGCAGCTCGATCAATTGCTTTTTATTTTTCACATTAGAACGAAATTTTTCTTAGTTGGAATAGATAGGGGTGTTTTCTGATATGTGGAATTGAGGAGTACAATGTTTGTACCTGCGTATATGTTCGGATTTCTTGATACTGTCATGATCATCATATTCATCGAAATCAACAATAGCGAATTCATAATGGTTTTTCCTGTAAGTGAAATACGGTGAGAACCTAAAGAAATGCACAAAATTCATATATTTGGTATGTGTCATTTGTCAAAAAAATCCTCGAACAGATCGATTTTAGTTTTGTAAATGCTACATTTTGTCACTATACGAAAATTTATGACGTCATTGGTTTTTGAGCTATGACGTCATCATATATATTTTTTTTAATGGAAACACATTTTTGTTTACTGTTTTGGTGATATATTTCTTTAGCTTTCTGAGGATATGAAGAAAATTGATATTACCTAAGCCATTCTTTTGGAAAAAATATTTTTATTGATTGATACCTTACATAATTGTGAGAAAAAATCATCTCCGTTGCTCAAATTGCGACCCTCCAACCATTTGGCATTAACCAAGATGGATGTAGGCACTTGGCACGCTGTTCTGAATCATCTCATGGGTAATTCGTCTCATCTCCAAGCCAATTCTGTCTTTCAATTCTTCTATGGTATCCGGTCTGTTAAAATACACCCTTGACTTTAAGTAACCCCAAAGAAAAATTCTGAGGGGATTAGAATTAGAAAAAACAATGTCCTTTAAAAAATTTGGGTTTTCATCGCACAAGGTCATCAACTGTTCACAAAACTGTAAGCGTCGATCTAGATCGTCCTCATTCAATTCGTGGATTAATTGCACTTTGTATGGATAGTGTTTTTCTTTTTTCAATAGACGTACAACAGAAGTTTGACTCACGTTATGATTTAAAGCCAGTTGCCTTGCCGAAAGATACACGCACTTGTGCTTGTACTGGGGCGACCAGATCGAGGGAGTCAGCTACACTGCCAAATTCGTTAAAAAGTATCTTGTTGGGTCGTCTAGGGTGTACGTAGGGACACTGCACTTCACTTGAACTTGTTTGCTTTATTTGATTTAATATTATTAGAAAATCTTGTAATTATTAATTCTATATGAACTCTGTTTTCTATTGAGGCGCTTCATTTTCCGCAGAATTTCTTAATCTACCGGTGGCTGAAATTTTTTCGAGTTTAACGGGGTTTTTATCGCTTTTTTACCGCTTTTTAGAGAGCATCTTAAAAACACGTCTATTCACGATGACACTTAACTCACTTCCCGCCGATTGTATTCAGGTACTTCTTAACAGGAAAATGTCCAGTCAGAAGTCCTGTTATTAGTCTTAACTGTATCCTGTTCATTGTGAGCAGTTCTTCAGTTTGTTTTGCACGTGAACCTTTAATGAGTGTTTTCCCATGTCGATTTCCTGGAATGATCCTCCAGTGATTTTTGTGTTTGCTCTTGACCTAGTCTTTGACCGCCCTTCTAGCTCAGCTTTTAGAAATGCCCAGCGCGAAATCTGCCACATTTAATTTTGCGATTCACCTCATGGACTGCTTGCAAATGTAAAAGTAATCAATTAATGTAATCAATTAATTTCGCCACCATGTCTTTGGCTACTGCATTATCAGTCTTTTGTCGAGCATTTTTTAAGTAAAACTAAAGCACTCACAAACTATTTACACAACAATTTACATAATTACAGGAAACTTAAAATACCACAGAAATAACACTACAAACTTGCATAAATAACAAGAGGAAATAAAACATTAAATTTGCCAAATGCGTTAACTGCGCGCTACTGAACTGCCAGAATGCTGAACGTTGGTTGCAGATACAAGAAGCGGTTGTATTGTTCATCTCTCTAAAACACAACGTAACGCTTGGAACTTATGTCGTAGCCCCACCAGACATCACTTTCTCTTACTTACGTTGTATTTAATCTCATAGAATAATCTCATGTCTTTGATAAGTACATGAATTAACGACGTGAACGACAACATTCGTGGTTTAGACTATATTCAGTAGTGGAAATATATAAACGGAAAATAAATATTCAAGATCAACTACGTACATTAACGTACATGACTATCAACACCATGTTTCCATATTCTTGACCTTTTCATGCATATAATAGAATTTAGCATAATGTCAGGTAATCCTTAATTACGAAAACAGGTAGACGACGTCTTGTGGTGAAGTTAAAATGGAAGGCAGTCTCGAGTTCAGCGAAATTCAGCATTTCTATAATCCAGCTACGATTTTTCTAACTGGGGCCACTGGTTTTGTCGGGAAATTGGTGCTAGAAAAGCTCTTGAGAGTGTGCCATGTGAAACATGTGTACGTACTGGTCCGAAGCAAAGATGGAATCGATGCTGAGGCTAGGTGCGCGAATATATTTGATTCAACGGTAAGTAATAATAGGTGTAAAGGGCCCAAGAATGCGAAAAATTGACTATTTGATAGATAATAAAAAAATTATACAATATTGTAAGTAATATTTTTCTGTAATGTTGCCAAACAGTAAGAAATTAGATAGGAAATTATAGTTCACTACACATATTTAATTCACATAAAAAAAGCCATGAAAATCTATCATGTCACTGTCTCCTTAGTATAAGAGATATCCCTCAGAGCCGTACTTAACATTTTTGTGCACAATTACAGTAGACATTTAGAAGTATTGTCTTTTATAAGAAAATAGTTATTTCGTGCATTGAAAATAATATATTTGCTCTGTTTTGCTTGTGTCAAGATTATTATTTCATGATCCACTGACAACTCTGACGACGGTTGGGTTTACAACCTGCCGTAAACCGTTACATCCTAAAATTATTTCGGTAGGAAGGAGTTGGGTAACTATACCGAAATAATTCAAAATTATAATTCAAACATATATGTGTTTCCGTTAATTTCTTATTCTTATTCCGTTAATTTCTTTTAAGCATGACAGAACATACTTTACATGAGAACAATGTTGTTCTATGTATAAGATAGATAATTTATTAACCATTTAAAAAATGCAGAATTGTATATTATGGTAAGTCCGATTTACAATAAGGGAAGAAAATATAAATAAAAATATATACATGTATAAATATATAAATATAAAAATACAGATACATAAATTAAATATACATATACGTACACAAATAGAGTAAAAATATAAAATACAGACGACAAAAATGAATGTTTACCTATGCAACATTACAAAATACTTAAAACTTGAAACAGATATGATAATCGTTTAACTACACCCATGTATGTATATAAATATAACAAAAATCAATACAGAAGGTAAGGTCAGTTGGGGTATCTGGGCCCAGGGGGTAACTGGGCCATGGCTTTTTTTCGTAAAACTTGTGGGGGTAATTTCACTTCAAGCAGTTGGCAGCACTGAAGGACAATGGCATCTCACTATAACAATTAGCCTCATGTTTCTGAGTGTTGTTACTTTCATGTAGCAATTTTTTAAATTTTGTAGTGCAAAATTTTCATAGCAACTTGATGTAATCTTGATATTTATGAATTTATCTACAGGATTACTGTATATATTATCAACGTCACAGTTAATTTAGCATAAATTAGAAGCATAATATATCCCTAAAATGTTATTGCAAGCACGTGTTCTCCGTTAGGTCAAAAGCTTGAGTGGGTGGCCCAGTTGTCCCCATAATATTTCAAAATTGGGGTAAGTGGGCCAGTTAATTGGGGCATCTGGGCACACCAGGGACCAAGATACCCCAAGCACATTAAGTATGTCGTTATTGTCTTTATTCATTAGGTAGATGTAGATCACTTTTTTTGTGCAACTGTACACAGTCACACAAAAAAAATGTGATCTGAACTCGGGATCCGACATAGTAATCCTTATGTATTTTGACGTGTTGAATGCGAATCCGATGTCCGTTTAGCTCCGTCACCCACCAATTTTTTGTAAATCGCGAAAATAGCCTAAGCCACACCATTTCTTTAGATTATTTTTGCTATTTACTAAAAGTTGGTGTGTAATGGAGCTAAACGGACATTGGATTCGTATTCAGCACGTCAAAATACATAGGATTACTATGTCGGGTTCCGGGTACAGATCACTTTTTTTTGTGGGCCTGTGTTATTTATGCTTACTTGAAATTTGATGTTTTTTACGTTTAATGTTGGCTTTTGTACCTTAACAGAAGTTGTGTTATTCCTAAATTTGAATAAATTTCACACCTAATTGTTATGAATTCTCTTACGTCGTCGACAACTCGATTATGGTGTGGTTTAAATGACTTGTGGTAATTTTTGTACGAAGTTTACATCTTTACCAACAGATCCACTTACCCCAGTTCAAATAACAATCGTTTGTATGAAAACCCGTATAGTCCAGTTGCCCCAATTTCTAGGGGTAACTGGGCCCAACAGATTTTCTGTTATTTAATTATTATTATAAAGAAAATTAAATTTGACTCGAGATTTGAATATTATATATTTAAAGACTGTATATTGTATTATATATACAAAAATATTTTAGATATTAATATAACTTATTAGTGGTTCTCAGGCAAGTTCAAAGTATTAATATACTCGCTCAGGTTGTAAAATCATGGCCCAAATACCCCAAGTGACCTTACTCATTAATATCTATACATCTGGCGCATGTTTATAGTATGACTGTTTGTGATATGGTATGACTAGGCTGTTACCATTTCGTGTACTATAACTGTACGAGTCGTTAAGTGTTGAAAATTGATTGATATTCTTCTTAACATGTAAAATACACTTCAGAATAAATATGCAATAAATTGTCAATAAATAATTTTTTACAAAAGTATTCCTGCATGACTCTGTCGGTTTCAAGTTAAATATTAGCCTTATAAGCCTTTTCTGACAGATCAATACTCTATTAATATCAGCCCCTTGCCCCAGGACACAATATTTAACGACATGTGACTGTAACCTAAAGAGAAATAAACATTTGGAAGTCCTTCATAATCTATTGAATATTTGAGTTGTAAAATGGCATAGTATGTATTGTTTAGTTTTGCGCAGACATGTTTGGACCATGTTAAGTTTTCGTCAATCCAGGTACCTAAAAATTTTGCTTCCTTAGAAAACGCCATATTTATTTCGGATGCTGGAGGATCCCATATTCTTCTCTTGTGAAAATGCATGTTAACTGTTTCGTTTTTGTTTAAAATTAGTCTATTTCTCTGACACCATATATCAAAATTATCATACACGTTTTTTTATGTTAGTTAGTAACTCCTCATGGGTAATACCAGTAACACAATTGGTGTCATCGGAAAACATTGTTACTGTGCCTTCCGCGATATGATCAGGTAAATCATTGATATACACCACAAACAATAGTGGGCCAAGTTCATACCCCTGAGGAACGCCCAGAATAACACTACTTTCCTGTGACTGTTGGTTATTAACTTTCATGACCATTTTTCGGTTGCTCATATATTATTTAATCCATTCGAGATAATTATCTCTTATTCCTATTTTATGGAGTGTTTCTGCTAATAGGTGCTCATCTATAGTATCAAATACTTGGGTTAGATCAAACATAAGTGCTGCTACATATTTACCCTCATCTAGATGGGTATAAACAAACTCTAGTAGATTGTAAGAAGCTGTTTCAATCGACTTGTTGGCTCCGAACCCATGTTGACTAGGAGTAATTATATTGTGTGAATCAAAGAAAGAGACTAAATTATCGTATACAATACGTTCCATTAATTTAAGTAATACATTATACATTTCTACAAAAATAGAGTATGCCCCACTCTTCCATTTATGCGTTAGCGGCAACGCTTTGAGTTCTTTTACGTGCATTAAATACACTGTGAACCTAAACAAACGCACAAAATTCATATCTTTGGTATGTGTCATTTTTCAACAAAATCCTCCAACAGGTCGATTTTAATTTTGTAAATGCTACATTTTGTCAATATACCAAAATGTATAACGTCATTGGTTTTTGAGTTATGACGCAACATAATTTTTTTAAATGGAAACATGCATTTTTGTTTACTGTTTTTGGTGTTGTATTCCTTTAGCCTTCTGGTGATATGAAAAAAATGATATTACTCGAGCCATTCTTTTGGAAAAATGACATTTTATTTAAGAATAGCTTAAGTTTCGCAAATTCACTTTCTTATGGACTGATAAATCTTGTTGCCTACATTTTTGTTTTAACTAGCATGAAAACATTTTGCATCCTTAAAAGTATTTTTCCAAATAGGGTGAAATTTGATTTCTTGGGGTTTGTGGGGTCGGTGATAGGAATATAATGAGTTAAAAAAATATTAAATTCAAGGTGTTGGCTTCAAAATATCGGATGATATAAAAAGAAACGTTAAAAGTTTAAACATTTTCATACATAACTTTTTAATAGAATCATGGAGTTAGTGAAGCTTTTATAGTTGTCTCGATTTGTTTAGTGCACATAAAACATATCCTAAAAGCCGGCCGTTAAAATATCAAAGTCTGCGCTATTTCCTGCTGACACGGTACTACAGAGCCGTACTACAATTTTTTACATATTAGAAGGAACAAAATAATACTTGAGACTTAAAATGTGTTTTAGGTAGATACTTAATAATGCTTCTGGGAAATTAAAAAATCTTACTCTGTTTTGCGTCAAGATAGGAATATCGTATACATTATTGGTGGACGTATTGGCCGTACTTCGCGATATTGACAGATAAATTTAAAGTACGGCTCTGTTTATTTGTTGTTCCTTTCTAGTTAGAGGTGATTCTCGTAACTATATCATAAAAGTTAGAAATCTTAATAAAAAGAGGCCTGTTTCCGTCTATTTCTTCACTGAGAGACATGTGAAAGAAGCTTATTTTCTTCAATTTAATAAATATTTAATACCCGTTAATATATTTATTGCACCCAAATAATTATTTTGTTATAATAAGAATATGCTACATATTCATTCAATTGGCAGAACAAAATGATTTATTTACGGCGTATTTATTCCTGGTAACTAAATTACCATACAAAAATAATAGCAGTAGTTGAGAGAACTATATTTGTTTCTCTCAAATCTATTACAATATTACATTTATTTCCTGGAAAGAAATATTGTAGCACAATCATAATATGTGTGAAATAAATATTTATTTCTAGGAAGTAATATTTATTTCTGACAACAAAATATTCATATATGGGGCTTTGCGCCGAAAGTATGTGCACCTGATGAAGTAGCCGGCCATTACTCCACTTGCAATCTCACACAACGAACGACCAGAAGTTTATTGCTTTTATGCTTTTTGCATTAGTTATAGTTTTGTGTTTTATTTACTGAATATGGATACAAATAATCAAGATATCAGTGTTGAAAATTTGTTGTTTAACTGGGGCCTTGGGTGTCTGCAACAAACCTTTAAAGGTATGTTTTAAAGTTATATATATTGCCATCATTATATTGTAGCGTTTATTCACCTTTTGGGAAACACCCTGTATGAATCCGTGGGTTCTAAATAATTTCAACAAGAAATAAACACCACTAACACTTTATTCAATAATTTGCTGACTATACAATTCTTCAAACATTCAAAATAACCTCACTTTTTACTTCCACATCCACGTAGTGGATTGGAAGTATAGTAATCGCAAAAAAATTTTCAAAAATTTTTATTCGTGAAATAGGTTTAGAATGTCATGAAACGTCGAGATTTTAAATTTGAGCGAAAAAAAAAATTTTCTGTCTGTCGGTCTGTCGGTCTGTCTGTAACTTTTTTTGTCCGCACGCTTTCTCCGGAACGGTTTAAGATATTGACCTGAAATTTTGTACACGTATATATTATAACGAGATCTGGAACTGGATTGTTTTTTGAGGAAATCCGGTGAAGGGTTGGGGGTTAAATAGGGGTAAATAAGGGGAAATAAGTAAAGCAAGCTTGTAAGAGTACAGAAACTTGAAATTCGGTGTATGTACTAGAAGTCTCAGATTTTTTTATAATATTTTTCAACCCCCCACCACCCCTACCCCATTAATGGGGTTGATAAAATAAAGTTGAGATATTCATTTGAAATTTCGTACACGTATGTATTATAACGATGTCTAGAATTAGATTATATTTTGGGATGATTCCGTTGAAGGGTTGGGGGTTAATTTGGGGTAAATAGAGGAATATAAGTAAAACAAGTTGGTAAGAGTACAGAAACTTGAAATTCGGTGTATGTACTAGAAGCCAATGCGTCAGATTTTTTAATAATATTTTTCAACCCCCACCACCCCTACTCCAATTTGAAAAGGGTTGATAAAATAAAATTGAGATATTCATTTGAAATTTTCTACACGTATGTATTATAACGACATCTGGAACTAGATTATATTTTGAGATAATTCCGTTGAAGGGTTGGGGGTTAAATAGAGGTAAATAGGGGAAAATAAGTAAAGCAAGCTGGTAAGACTACAGAAACTTGAAATTCGGTGTATGTCCTAGAAGCCAAGGTCTCAGATTATTTATAATATTTTTCAACCCCCACCACCCCTACTTCATTATTAAAAGGGTTAATAAAATAAAATCGAGATATTCATTTGAAATTTGGTACACGTATGAATTATAACGACATCTGGAACTAGATTATACTTTGAGGTGATTCCGTTGAAGAGTTGGGGGTTATTTAGGGGTCAATAGGGGGAAATAAGTAAAGCAAGCTGGTATGAGTACAGAAACTTGAAATTCGGTGTATGTACAAGAAGTTAAGGCCTCAGATTTTTTTATAATATTTTCAACCCACCCACCACCCCTACCCCATTAATGGGGTTGACAAAATTAAGTTGAGATATTCATTCGAAATTTCGTACACGTATGTATTATAACGACGTCTGGAATTAGTTTATATTTTGAGATGATTCCGTTGAAGGGTTGGGGGTTAATTTGGGGTAAATAGAGGAATATAAGTAAAACGTTGGTAAGACTACAGAAACTTGAAATTCGGTGTATGTACTAGAAGCCACAGCGTCAGATTTTCTTATAATATTTTTCAACCGAACCACCCTTACTCCAATATGAAAAGAGTTGATAAAATAAAATTGAGATATTCATTTGAAATTTGGTACACGTATGTAGAGGTGTTTTAAAACCTCATGAGCTGTGACCTTCATATGCGCAGAGACATAATCCCTCCTGTTGACTCAGTTACACTTCTTAAAAATATTATATTTATTGTTTACAATTTATCCCGAGCTCTTGTTTATGTATACAGCAAGGCAGCCTCCAGTGCCTTCAAAAACATACTTATAACTCAGAATAAACTTTGCCTTTTGCGCATTTCGCGGCTCATGAGATTCTGAAACACCTCTATTATAACGACGTCTGAAACTAGATCATAATTTGAGATGATGCCGTTGAAGGGTTGGGGGTTAAATAGGGGCAAATAGGGGAAAATAAGTAAAGCAAGCTGGTAAGACTACAGAAATTTGGGATTCGGTGTATATACTAGAAACCAAGGCCTCAGATTTCTTTCTAATAATTTTCAAACTCTACCACCTCCGCTTCATTATTAACGGATTGATAACATCAAATTGAGATATTCATTTGAAAGTTAGTACACGTATGTATTGTAGTGACATCTGATTGAGATGACTCCATTGGTAGGTTGTAAATAGTGGAAAATAAGTACGGTAAACTAGAAACTTCATTTTTAACGTATATGGTAGAAACCAACTCCTCAAACTTTTCTATGACATCTACTCCAAATATTATTAAAATTCTATGACCAATAATTTCCACATACTAGAGTGCAAATATAGTCAAGATGTTTCCTTTAAAGTGACTTGGACGTATAATCTGGATGTGGAAGTAGTGATTCCTTAGGCAGCGGTTTTACCGAACGTGTCACTTCTCAAATAGACTTCCTCTTTAATAAACTTCTTCCTCCGCGCTGGTAATCGCGCCTTATATACTCCGAATTTGACTCTCTAGATCCATCTAGAAATAATCAAGAATCTTCTCCAACAACATCCCAGAAAAGTCCATTTCATTCTGACAGCTTCCAGTCACAATTAGTAGGCATAGGCGTATCATCTCCAGTTACAAGGGGGTGTAATTCATAATAATATTATCTTTTGGGTATAGGTACGTATATAGCACTATTTTAATAGTTCAAAAATTGACTTTTTGCATGATATAGGTTTACATTTAGATACAACAGATCTAGAAATATTTCAATCAAAATATTTTTATTCGATAATAAAATAAACTAAAAAAGTTCAACTAAACCATTTGGTCGCCATATTTATCCCTGTTGCATTAACAATTTTTTGACAAGAAAGTCTATGGTTTTGTTTGTTTTGCAAGTTGTTCAAAAGATAAAATGATGGAAATATATATATATATAACTTTAAAACTTACCTTTAAAGGTTTGTTGCAGGCATCCAAGGTTAAACAACAAATTATCAACACTAATATCATTACAACTAAATATAATCAAGGATTGTTGTTGAGAAATAAATATTTATTTATTATAAATAAATATTTGTTCGCTACAAATAAATCCAAAAATTTTTATAAGAAGCCTTGTTTATGACAAACATTTATTGCTCAGAAACAAATATTTCTTACTCATGAGTATTTTGATTTATTTGACAATAATAAATATTTAGTTTTCATTTTCAAATAAATGCGTTGGTATCCACAAAAAAATATTTCATTGGCCAAATATAATTAAATAATTTCTTTCGGGGAAATAAAATTTGTTTCTCTCAAATAAATCATTCTCTCAGTGTTATCTTAATCATGCCAGAACATACTTTAGATTAAAACAATGATGTTTTTTCAATGAATAATACATTATATTTATTTAAAAAAGTGTAGAAAAATAAAACATGTTCCGATTTCCTCTCTCCTCTCCTCGGTTGGCAACTGAGTTTTTTATGTGCAGTATAAATATGGAGTGAACTATAAACAGTTTTACATCCCTCGATAAAAAAGTTGTTCTCCAAGATTTCCTCAGATTTTCGTATTTCAGGTATGAGTAGTACGAAAATAAGAGTTTTTCAATCCCCTCAGTTTGTCTATCTGTCGGTCTGATATCTGTCTGTCTGTTGGCGATATATCTATTTTACTTGATAGATAATTGATGGGATATACTTTTACCGTAAAATGAACAGAATAGTGACAAAAAATGTACCTAACGACAATAATATTTGGCATGTAGCCAACACAATTGTCATGTAAGAAACTTGCTATATTCTTAGTGGGATATTACCCTAGGAAAGAAAACAATGGAGGAGAATAATAGTACTTTAATATCTCACGCAGATTATGGTTTGCAGCGCGAGCCGTAGGCGAGTGCTGTAAGTTATCAAGTGTGTTATTACCAATATCGCAAGTTGAATACTATACTTTATATGACTACAACAATAAATATTAATATAATAGTTTGATAACGTCCAAACTATTCAGGCATGTCAAATGACCTTCCTCCTCTCAATATTAATGGACCATTCTATTTTATTTTGCGCATTACATAAAAAAAAACCGCTGCCTAAGGAATCACTACTTCCACATCCAGATTCTTCATCCAAGTCGTTTTAAAGGAAACATCTTGACTATATTTGCACTCTAGTATGTGGAAATTATTGGTCATAGAATTTTAATAATATTTGGGGCAGATGTCATAGAAAAGTTTGAGGAGTTGGTTTCTACCATATACGTTAAAAATGAAGTTTTTAGTTCACCCTACTTATTTTCTACTATTCACCTCCCACCCCTTCAATGGAGGCATCTCAATCAGATGTCACTACAATACATACGTGTACTAATCTCAAGTGAATATCTCAATTTGATGTTATCAATCCCATTAATAATGAAGCGGAGGTGGTGGAGTTTGAAAAATATTAGAAAGAAATCTGAGGCCTTGGTTTCTAGTATATACACCGAATCCCAAATTTCTGTACTCTTATCACCTTGATTTACTTATTTTCCCCTAGTCACTCCTATTAACCCTAACCCTTCTACGGAATCATCCCAAAATATAATCTAGTTCCAGATGTCGTTATAATACATACGTCTACCAAATTACAAGTGAATATCTCAATTTTATTTTATCAACCCCTTTAATAATGTAGTAAGGGTAGTGGAAGGGTTGAAACATATTGTTAAAAAATTTGAGGTCTTGGCTTCTAGGACATACACCGAATTTCAAGTTGCAATACTCTTACCAGCTTGCTTTACTTATTTTTCCCTATTTACCTCTACTTACCCCCACTCCTTCAACGCAATCATGTCAAAATATAATCTAGTTTCAGATATAATTATAATATATAAATGTACCAAATTTCAAGTGAAAATTTAAATTTAATTTTATCAACTCTTAATAAGGGAGTGGGGGTGGTGGGGAGAAATAGAAAATACTAATAAAAAAACCTGAGACCTTCGCTTCTAGTACATACACCGAATTTCAAGTTTCTGTAGTCTTACCAGCTTGCTTTACTTATTTTCCCCTATTTACCCCTATTTAACCTCCAACCCTTCAACGGAATCATCTCAAAATATAATCTAGTTCCAGATGTCGTTATGATACATATGCGTACTAAATTTCATGTGAATATCTCAATTTTATTTTATCAACCCCTTGAATAATGGAGTAGGGGTGGTGGGGGCTGAAATAAATTATCAAAAAATCTGGGGCCTTTGCCTCTTGTACATACACCGAATTTCAAGTTTCTGTAGTCATACCTGCTTGCTTTACTAATTTCCCCCTATTTACCCCTAAATAACCCCGAACCCTTCAAAGGAATCATCTCAAAGAATAATCTAGTTCCAGATGTCGTTATAACTCATACGTGTATCAAATTTCAAATGAATATCTCAATTTTATTTTATCAACCCTTGTAATAATGAAGTAGTGGTGGAGGGGGTTGAAAAATATTATAAATAATCTGAGACCTTGGCTTCTAGTATATACACCGAATTTAAAGTTTCTGTAGTCTTACCAGCTTGCTTTACTTATTTTCCCCTATTTACCACTATTTAACCTCCAACCCTTCAACGGAATCATCTCAAAATATAATCTAGTTCCAGATGTCGTTATGATACATATGCGTACTAAATTTCATGTGAATATCTCAATTTTATTTTATCAACCCCTTGAATAATGGAGTAGGGGTGGTGGGGGCTGAAATAAATTATCAAAAAATCTGAGGCCTTTGCCTCTTGTACATACACCGAATTTCAAGTTTCTGTAGTCATACCTGCTTGCTTTACTAATTTCCCCCTATTTACCCCTAAATAACCCCGAACCCTTCAAAGGAATCATCTCAAAGAATAATCTAGTTCCAGATGTCGTTATAATTCATACGTGTATCAAATTTCAAATGAATATCTCAATTTTATTTTATCAACCCTTATAATAATAATGGGGGTTGAAAAATATTATAAATAATCTGAGACCTTGGCTTCTAGTATATACACCGAATTTAAAGTTTCTGTAGTCTTACCAGCTTGCTTTACTTATTTTCCCCTACTTACCCCTATTTAACCCCCAACCCTTCAACGGAATGATCTCAAATTATAATCTAGTTCCAGATGTCGTTATAATAGATACGTGTACCAAATTTCAAATGAATATCTCAATTTTATTTAATCAACCCTTTTCATATTGGAGTAGGGGTGGGGTGGTGGGGGTTGAAAAATATTATAAAAAAATCTGACGCTTTGGCTTCTAGTACATACACCGAATTTCAAGTTTCTGTGATCTTACTAGCTTGCTTTACTTATTTTCCCCTATTTACCCCTATTTAACCCCCAACTCTTCAACGGAATCATCTCAAATTATAATCTAGTTCCAGATGTCGTCATAATACATACGTGTACCAAACTTCAAATGAATATCTCAATTTTATTTAATCAACCCTTTTCATATTGGAGTAGGGGTGGTGGGGGTTGAAAAATATTATAAAAAAATCTGACTCCTTGGCTTCTAGTACGTATACCGAATTTCAAGTTTCTATACTCTTACCAACTTGTTTTACTTATATTCCCCTATTTACCCCAAATTAACCCCCAACCCTTCAACGGAATCATCTCAAAATATAATCTAATTTCAGACGTCGTTATAATACATACGTATACGAAATTTCAAATGAAAATCTCAACTTTATTTTATCAACCCCATTAATGGGGTAGGGGTGGTGGGGGGTTGAAAGATGTTATAAAAAAATCTTAGGCCTTAACTTCTAGTACATACACCAAATTTCAAGTGTCTGTTCTCTTACAAGCTTGCTTTACTTATTTTTCCCTATTTTCCCCTATTTAACCCCCAACCCTTCACCGGATTTCCTCAAAAAACAATCCAGTTCCAGATCTCGTCATAATATATACGTGTACAGAATTTCAAGTCAATATCTCAAACCGTTCCGGAGAAAACGTGCGGACAAAAAAAGTTACAGACAGACCGACAGACAGACAGAAATTTTTTTTCGCTCAAATTTAAAATCTCGACGTTTCATGACATTCTAAACCTATTTCACGAATAAAAATTTTTGAAAATTTTTTTGCGATTACTATACTTCCAATCCACTACGTGGATGTGGAAGTAATAAATCACTCAGGAATTACAATAAATCACGCTTAGTCGATATACTGCACTATTTATATTGTTGTATATTCTATAGGATACCCTTCGCAGTTTTGACATTTTTTGTTTAATTGTAAGACACAAATAAATTATTTTTTAATTAAAAAATTAAAAACTTTTTTATTTATTGTTCGATTTTGTTAAAAAGTAGCAGTGTTTTTCCTTTAGCTAACATTGACTTACTGTCCAAGTTTCAATACAATCGGCCTTTTCGTTCTTAAGTTATCGTGCTTACAAGAAACGTGACGGACGGACGGACAGACAGACGGACGGACGGACATTTTAAAAGTTTTTCAAAATTCGATCACCAAATTATTAATATGAAATTTTTTTCTCTACAAGCAATATTTTAGAAATGTGCCGATTGAATGCAATATACTCTTCGTTTCATATTTGCGAAGAGTATAATAAGAGTATATTATCATCATTATCATCAGCTAACATTCAGCTGTTGCTTAGCATTTATCTTTCTTTCGTTAAAATTGCAGTGTGCAGATTAGACTATCTTTGTTATTTTTAGGCGTTTGATACCTTAAGAAGAAACGACCAGGACTTTTTCAAGAAGGTCTCTCTCGTGGTAGGGGACTGCGAAAAACTTGATTTAGGCTTAAGCGACAGTGACAAGAGTTTGCTTATAAAAGAAGTAAACTGCATTTTCCACTGTGCAGGTTTTACTAAAAACGATGAACCGTTGAAAGATGCTACCCTGGTAAATGTCAGGGCTACCAGGGATCTTCTACAAATAGCTAAGGAAATGGAGAACTTAAAAGTAGGTATATGTGTGTGACTTTACCTTACAAAAATATATTTGTATGGTTATTTTAATAAAAAACCGCTGCCTAAGGAATCAGTACTTCCACATCCAGATTCTTCATCCGAGTCGTTTTAAAGGAAACATCTTGACTATATTTGCACTCTAGTATGTGGAAATTATTGGTCATAGAATTTTAATAATATTTGGGGCAGATGTCATAGAAAAGTTTGAGGAGTTGGTTTCTACCATATACGTTAAAAATGAAGTTTTTAGTTCACCCTACTTATTTTCTACTATTCACCTCCCACCCCTTCAATGGAGGCATCTCAATCAGATGTCACTACAATACATACGTGTACTAATCTCAAGTGAATATCTCAATTTGATGTTATCAATCCCATTAATAATGAAGCGGAGGTGGTGGAGTTTGAAAAATATTAGAAAGTAATCTGAGGCCTTGGTTTCTAGTATATACACCGAATCCCAAATTTCTGTACTCTTATCACCTTGATTTACTTATTTTCCCCTAGTCACTCCTATTAACCCTAACCCTTCTACGGAATCATCCCAAAATATAATCTAGTTCCAGATGTCGTTATAATACATACGTCTACCAAATTACAAGTGAATATCTCAAGTTTATTTTATCAACCCCTTTAATAATGTAGTAAGGGTAGTGGAAGGGTTGAAACATATTGTTAAAAAATTTGAGGTCTTGGCTTCTAGGACATACACCGAATTTCAAGTTGCAATACTCTTACCAGCTTGCTTTACTTATTTTTCCCTATTTACCTCTACTTACCCCCACTCCTTCAACGCAATCATGTCAAAATATAATCTAGTTTCAGATATAATTATAATATATAAATGTATCAAATTTCAAGTGAAAATTTAAATTTAATTTTATCAACTCTTAATAAGGGAGTGGGGGTGGTGGGGAGAAATAGAAAATACTAATAAAAAAACCTGAGACCTTCGCTTCTAGTACATACACCGAATTTCAAGTTTCTGTAGTCTTACCAGCTTGCTTTACTTATTTTCCCCTATTTACCCCTATTTAACCTCCAACCCTTCAACGGAATCATCTCAAAATATAATCTAGTGCCAGATGTCGTTATGATACACATGCGTACTAAATTTCATGTGAATATCTCAATTTTATTTTATCAACCCCTTGAATAATGGAGTAGGGGTGGTGGGGGCTGAAATAAATTATCAAAAAATCTGGGGCCTTTGCCTCTTGTACATACACCGAATTTCAAGTTTCTGTAGTCATAGCTTCTTGCTTTACTTATTTCCCCCTATTTACCCCTAAATAACCCCGAACCCTTCAAAGGAATCATCTCAAACAATAATCTAGTTCCAGATGTCGTTATAATTCATACGTGTATCAAATTTCAAATGAATATCTCAATTTTATTTTATCAACCCTTGTAATAATGAAGTAGGGGGGGTGGTGGGGGTTGAAAAATATTATAAATAATCTGAGACCTTGGCTTCTAGTATATACACCGAATTTAAAGTTTCTGTAGTCTTACCAGCTTGCTTTACTTATTTTCCCCTATTTACCCGTATTTAACCCCCAACCCTTCAACGGAATCATCTCAAATTATAATCTAGTTCCAGATGTCGTTATAATACATACGTGTACC
Source organism: Stenurella melanura (assembly GCA_963583905.1). Lineage (NCBI taxonomy): Eukaryota > Metazoa > Arthropoda > Insecta > Coleoptera > Cerambycidae > Stenurella > Stenurella melanura. Next base: position 25,159,423 of record OY757315.1, read on the forward strand.
AAATTTCAAATGAATATCTCAATTTTATTTAATCAACCCTTTTCATATTGGAGTAGGGGTGGTGGGGGTTGAAAAATATAAAAAAAAAATCTGACGCTTTGGCTTCTAGTACATACACCGAATTTCAAGTTTCTGTGGTCTTACCAGCTTGCTTTACTTATTTTCCCCTATTTACCCCTATTTAACCCCGAACTCTTCAACGGAATCATCTCAAATTATAATCTGGTTCCAGATGTCGTCATAATACATACGTGTACCAAACTTCAAATGAATATCTCAATTTTATTTAATCAACCCTTTTCATATTGGAGTAGGGGTGGTGGGGGTTGAAACATATTATAAAAAAATCTGACTCCTTGGCTTCTAGTACGTATACCGAATTTCAAGTTTCTGTACTCTTACCAACTTGTTTTACTTATATTCCCCTATTTACCCCAAATTAACCCCCAACCCTTTAACGGAATCATCTCAAAATATAATCTAATTTCAGACGTCGTTATAATACATACGTGTACGAAATTTCAAATGAAAATCTCAACTTTATTTTATCAACCCCATTAATGGGGTAGGGGTGGTGGGGGGTTGAAAGATGTTATAAAAAAATCTTAGGCCTTAACTTCTAGTACATACACCAAATTTCAAGTGTCTGTTCTCTTACAAGCTTGCTTTACTTATTTTTCCCTATTTTCCCCTATTTAACCCCCAACCCTTCACCGGATTTCCTCAAAAAACAATCCAGTTCCAGATCTCGTCATAATATATACGTGTACAAAATTTCAAGTCAATATCTCAAACCGTTCCGGAGAAAACGTGCGGACAAAAAAAAGTTACAGACAGACAGACAGACCGACAGACAGACCGACAGACAGACAGAAATTTTTTTTTCGCTCAAATTTAAAATCTCGACGTTTCATGACATTCTAAACCTATTTCACGAATAAAAAATTTTGAAATTTTTTTTGCGATTACTATACTTCCAATCCACTACGTGGATGTGGAAGTAAAATGCGTAATCTATAATTCAAATTATGTCCATTTTCAAATACGTAACAAACAAAAGTTAACAGAACGCCAGTAGGCGAACAGTTTCAATCATGATAATTCATAAATTCCATAAAATTTATTCTGTGAACAACAAATGACAAATTCTAAATCTTATAATTTTGACTTTAATATAACCAGTTACTGTGTATGTAAGAAACTTAGTTATCTACTTTGTATATATTGCATTTTTAAAATGGCCCTAATTTATTATTGTTAAATTTTTAGACCTTCGTGTACATATCAAGCGCTTTTTCAAACTTCCCAAAATATGAAATTCACGAAGAAATTTACGAACCGAAGATAACTGCAGAAAAATTAATTCAGGCAGTTGAGTCTCTAGACAACGATATTTTAACCAGTATAGAACAACCGTAAGTAACTGTATACATCGTTCGAGACGTCATTTCTAAGCAGCTTTCATTTTAAGGTTATTTGGCGATTGGCCCAACGCCAATGTCTTTACAAAACAAGTAGCAGAAGATTTGATCAAGCGAGAAGGGAAAGACTTACCTATAAGTCTAGTTAGGGCTTCACACAGTAAGTTTATTTTTCTACGATTGGAGGAAAAATGACATCCGACGCATCTTCCACTTGCAAAATATTCATTTCCATATGTCATAGTCGCCCCTAGGGCAGTAACATTTTCCAGTACGGTTTGTTTTATGTAAAAATAAAAGTATAAGTCTCCAAGTAACAATTTTACGTCTTGTCGACGTTGCTATTGGCAACCTGACCTTGGCATTTGACGTAGTCGCAACGTTCTTCCAACCCATATATTACGCACTTATTTAATTAATAAAATTAAAGTTGGTTCGACATTGGAATCCACCCGATTTTAGTGGATATGGTAGGTTGGTCTACATAAACCGATTACAGAAGTAGGAATCAGGAATGTTTGTAAACTCTAAATATTATTTATTAGTCTAATTCACAAGTTCAAAAAGGTGTTAGAGGTGTTTTAAAACCTCATGAGCTGTGACCTTCATATGCGCAGAGACATAATCCCTCCTGTTGACTCAGTTACACTTCTTAAAAATATTATATTTATTGTTTACAATTTATCCCGAGCTCTTGTTTATGTATACAGCAAGGCAGCCTCCAGTGCCTTCAAAAACATACTTATAACTCAGAATAAACTTTGCCTTTTGCGCATTTCGCGGCTCATGAGATTCTGAAACACCTCTAATTCTTGAAACAGCTCCTAAAAATATGAGCGACAGCTCATTGGACTCGGAATGACGTCTGGAAAAATGTGTTAAAATATTTTATTAGCACATAAAAAATTGCAAAAGTTATAAACAAATTAAGATGGAAAAAATGGCATTTAGTTTTTCGCTTATAACTCAGAAACTATAAGCGATAACGGAAATCGGAAAAAGGATTCTTAAAGAGGAGGAAATTTCCAATAAAAAAGTCCCAACTCCCGGAACTCTATCTCCATTATTTATAGTTTTAATTTCACGCTGAAAATGGGGTTCCGCGCGACCGCTGCAGGATGCGAGCTCCGCCTCAAAAGAGAGTACATCACATAACATCATTTTTTTATACTATTAAATATCAATTAAATTAATTTGAAAAAATTAGGGTGTATTCCTAACACTTCAAAAAATAAGGTCCCGTTGGAAAAAAATGTTAAAGTTATTTTTCAACAAGTGAGGCCATTGTTAACTAACGAAATTTTATGGGACCTCCGTTATCATTGTAACTTTTATAACTAAATAAATACGGCGAGCGGAAGCCTGTTCTAGCTTTAGAGTTGGTCATAGCACCACAAGTGCTCTTCTCAAAGTATCTGATGATATAATTAAAGGGTACGATATAGGAAAAACTACAGCTCTTGTGTTGCTTGACTATTCTAAAGCGTTTGATACGATTCATCACAACTTATTGCTCTCCAAACTAAAATACTATAACTTTTCTAACAGTGCTTTAAAAAACACTTAAATTTTACTTTACTAATCTCAAACAGAAAGTTGTAGTCAAGAATACTTCTTTTCCCGAGTCAAATATGCTTGAATCTGGTGTACCGCAAGGGCCAATTTTGGTACAGCTGTTATTTATCTTATATACTGCTGATTTTTTTTGTGTCTCAAAAACCTGTACATCACACTTCTATGCTGACGATACCCAGATTTATAGCACCTTTGATTCATCACAGATTATGAGCATATAAATTAAGATATTAAAAAATCTTGTAAATTATTCTTGCCGGCATTGCCTAAAAAATATTGCAGCTAAATCTGTTGTTATCGTGTTTGGGAAGGACAAAAATAGACAATTCATTAGGGATAACACCAATATTCTTGTGGAAGATCAAAGACTAGCATTCATGGATATGTGGGCCTGTTTTTGACCATAACTTCAACAACATGTTAATAACCTTATGAAAAAGTCCTACTGCGCATTAAAAAAATTATGTTCTTGTCGTCATAGTTTGAATGTAAAATTAAGAACTCTTTTAAGCGAATCTCTAGTCTTATCTTTTTTAACTATGGCGATATTATTACATATGATCCCTGTCTCGACCAAACAAATGCTTATAGGATTCAAAAGGTGCAAAATTCTGGTATTAGATTTATATTTGGATGGTGAAATATGGCCACAAGACCCAAATTACATCTTGCAAATGTTACTCATAAATTGGTAGATTCAGCAAATCCCCCATACCTAAAAGAACTTTTGATTCCTAGGACCTCCATTCACTAGCGAAATTTAAGATACACTGAAAATTTAACAATTCCTCATCATTCAACAGCTTTTTTCCAAAAATAATTTACGTACTCCGCATCAACGTTATATAACTCCATTTCTGTTAATATTAAGCAAGTTTCAATAAACTCATTTAACTTTCATTACAAAAGATTTATTCAAGAGCAGTGAACAAAGAATCAGAAATAAAACATTTTTAAGCCTACCTAATGTAGGCACATTCTTCTCTCGTTATTTCAAATTGTGTTTAGTATAATTTCATTCCCATTTATTATCCTTTTTCTTTTTGTAATTATTTATTTTATTAATTTTTATGGTTGAGTATTTGAGCAGCCCCTTGGCTGGACTCCGCTATATGTATATTTTCAATAAAGACTTTATTATTATTAATATTATTATTGTTCTATGTCTCTATGGCAAGGAGAAGGCCGGCGATGAATTGATATCGTAAGTTGCAAGGTCGAAAACGAAAATTTGGCACGACAGGAGCGAAGGCAAATCGTCATTTTTTGACATTTGGTAACATTTCGCCAACTCATATTCACCTAAAATCCCTGGACTGCCCGTTCCTACATTTAAGAGGCGAGAGAGATAGCCGACTTTGCGCGTTAAGTACTCAAAAACCATTTAAAAAAAACCTCCAAATTTATTCTAAACAATGTAGAATTAATTCCCGGTCGGTGTCCCGCGTCCCGAAAAACCGCCCCCACGTAAAGCCTTTGATAGATTCGATTCGCAATATTAGAGTGGCGCAAATCAACACGATCAGTATAGTAAACGAAATACATATAGTGACACGAGGAAGCAAACAGAGTGGCGGTATTTTTTGTCGGTCGCTTTGCCGACTTTAACTGCTTTATCGGCATCTTTTTGATGATCACTATATCACTTACGTCTACTATATACTTTATACGAGCAGAATTGAGACCGTATAAAAACTAAAAGCCGGCAAAAACAATCGGCAACTCTTTGTTGTACATGGGCGGAGGTAAATAGAAATGCTTGTCATAAGAAAATGTTATAATTTTTTGAAAATTGTATTAATTTTTATTATTTTTTGTTTATTAGATAGGCTGTTTTTGTTCATTTCGCTAATAACATATTTTTGAAGTATTATGTCAGTTTTAGATATAAAGTCTAAATATTTAAATTTATTGGGTTTAGTTTTAAAGTTATCCCATACTATATTGAAATATGTTATTGCTCAACAAGGACCAACGAGAAGGTATGAACATATCCTGGCCAGGATGAGGGAATGACACAGTTAGATTAGCGAGGGACAAGGGTGTTATATAGTAAATAATAATTTAAGTTTCTTCTGAAATAAAAATAAAAATGTAAGTTTCTTAACCAAAGCAAAGAATTAGTGCAACAAAAATAAATATTTGTATAGATAAAACATAAATAAAAACCAAAATTACAGGAATTTCCATATTTTTTTCTCTCACGAATTTTAAAATGTCTTCCTTCGTATTTGGTATTTTATTTAATATTCGCGAGTGATGAGAAGCATTATCAAATACACTTATCTGTCATATCTTCGTCCTAGTCTGCAGAAGACTGCCATATTTTTTTGGCCGACAAGAGCAACGCATTAAGTACAAACCCGTTTTCACCTTCCGCATGAAGTATGAGAACGCGTCTTCCTCTAGAACACGGAGTATATAAAACACAATTATTTGAACCATCTACCCAACCACACTGAACAACATCATGAGTGTCAAACCACGTCTCGTCTAGATACACTATATGCCTATTTAGTTTACGATATTCTCTGATTTTTTCCAAATAATCTACCCTAAGTGCTACTATATGTCGTGATATCATAATTACCATACGACTGTCAAGTTTTTTATGTTTAAAACCGCATTCTAATAAAACATTTCGTAGCGTATCTAAAGAACTATAATTATAATCAGGATAATCGCTTAATTTTTCTCGAATCATTTTTAACGTAGGAACTATATTTTCTTCATATATATTTTAAATTATACGGGGTATTACATTTTTGGTAGCATCATCAATATTTTTTAATTTCGTATTTTTCCGTTTCCTATTTGTACCGTGATCTATAACATCTCCCTTTTTTTAATTGATAAACTGTTGATTTTGATATTTTAGTTAATTCGTTAATACGTTCTATTATTTCTTTCTCACACTGTTCACGATTTTCGCTTTTTAAACGTTCATATATATATATATATATTTAAAATAATGCGTTGACTTTGTACGTGTAAATCTTGATTTTTAAACTAAATTTATTTCGGCTTCTTCGACAATAGCCGGTTCAACTATTTCGGGATTTTCGGACGTTATTATATTATCCCCTGTTTCAAATGGCCTCCAGAAAGCCATGGTAAATTAGTAAATAATAAAATGTCTTACCTTTTATATGGGAATAAATATTTATAAATATGAACAATAAGTATAAACTGAACCACACTTGATATTATAATAGGTATTTCTGCACTGCACTGGAAAAATGTTATAAAGAACTCGGCACATCTCACAAGTCCATGTTGACTGCTGAGAAACGATTTACGGTTTTTTTATGCTAGTGGACCTGTCCGTTTTATTATCTTTAAACCAGTGCAGTCGTAGATGATTCATTCCGGCTGATTACATTGCCAGTCTCGTACTCGCCTGCACAGTTTCAACTACTGTTCGATTCTCTATACCATTGTTAAATACATAGGACAAATTATCAAGTTAAGTGCACACGGTGCTGTGCCTTAACACTGACCAATTTCAGTTGACTTCGAAAACACTATACCTATACAGATAATAACAACTAAAGGCAACTAGTGAATCGCAGAGTCTATGCGTATAGTGACGTAGCGCCTGACCACGCCCCATTTTCGCGAGGTGGAGGTCTGGAGTTGTTTTTAAGACGCTAAACGTGCGAATAAAATTCTATTTTTTTGCGGATTCATTATATTATACTTACACTTTCGATTTATGAAATAAAAAAAAGCCGAACAAGCCCACTGAGAAATAAGGGCTCCATCGTATTTTGTTAATTACCGAGGTTTAACTACTGTTTTCCAACCATACAAAATATGATTAATAGTTTTGCAACGTTGTCCCGGAGACTAAGCACTACTTATTGTACTTATGTCTTCAAGTTATCATCTGATCGCTTTTGCTTTAATGTTACCGCACCGCTGCGATTGGTGCAAAAATAGTCGAATATCGGAAGCACTTTTTGACGTGTATGAATAAACAGAAACATAATTCATGTTTGGATTTAATCCGCTCGTGGAAAAAATAGCATGTACAACTTGAAGAAAAAGTGAACTTCTCGAACTCCTGTGGTTGCTGAGATTTCCACCATAACTCGGGAATGTATGATTCCCTCCTATTCACAATATACTATTACCTGTAGTCTTCTAACTCTAATTAAACATTTTTCAGTAATCCCAGCAGCAGAAGAACCTATAACAGGATACGTCGAGAACGTATATTCTTTGTCTGGATTAGCAGTGGCCAATGCTCTAGGCATTAACAGGGTTAATTATTACAAGAATGGCACTCTAGATGTGGTACCCGTCGATTATGTTGTCAGTCTGTTAATAGCCTCTGGGTGGTACGCCGGCTTGCAAAAGTAAGTGAATTTGAATGAAATTACACCTTCAGGTTTATGAATGTTTTGTGGACTTTTTCAGATTAAGGAAGAAAAGGGGAGACATCGCCAGTACTGAGGTGTTGGTGTACCATTGCATAAGCTCGCAGGAAAAACCTTTGACTAGCGGTACGTAATTGAGAGGAAAGCGTTGGGAAATTATTAAGTATAATAGAATTCTAATAAAACTGCATTATTGCAAATGGTTCAATTAGTAAAGTGGACACAATAGAAAAAAATGCAGAGAACTGAAACAAACTTATAATTTTGCATATTCGCATTTGCTTATTCGCATTGCGCACAGTAACAATTATTTCCGGTTTCAAAATGGCCAATTATTTTGAAAATAAATTTAAAAAATCTTTTTGACAAAAGTGTGTTCTAAATTAAATTATAAATCAAAAAGTATAGCGAAGTTCTCACGTACAATAGTTCTAACAGTGATGGAAATTACAAAAATGGAACTTTTATGTTTCACTATAACGAAATAACAAAGCTTTGATTGCGGGTACCACTAGAAGTTACTAAAATCATAACAGTAGGTGCCAATGTATTACATTACATTACAACAATTTAGATTAATGTTTTAAGCTTGAAAAGTCTGTTGACGCGTGCCCGCGTCGTATTCATTGTAAAGAATCCTCGCGTCTTCTATTTCTGGATGATTCTAGTTTCAAATTCATTCGACAACAAAAAAACTTTAAACAAATTTACCTTTATACCTATTGGATTCGCCATTTTGAATCTTTAACTTTTGACATCAGGATAAGTATCAGCTACTCCCGAAGTTACTCAGAAAATTCCTTACCACCAATTTTAATACAATTTATAACTGACGCAGTTGCCAAACTCTTGAAAAAAAAAACTATTTCGGATTTTTGATCATCATCTTATACTAGACATGATGCAGCCCAATTTTGTTTCGCTTTTCGACTCATTTGCATGTAAAAAAGAAAAAACAACAAAAAAAATCAACTTCCCGATTACATCACTTTTCATACATTTTTTTGACTAATTTTCTTCTATTCCACTAAATAGTTGTCAATGTCTTAGAGGAAACTTTTCAAAATATTCACAGCCTTGAAATACAGCTTTTCACAAATTCATATCAGTAAATGTTGTTTGCCCGTCTAATTCGCGATATGAGTTATTAAATGGTTTTATTTAGCTTACTTTGTTTGTCTTGTGTGGGTCAATTCTACTAATTTTACTCCCTTCCTGTTGACCGATTGATCTTAAATTTGGTACACACTTTTAGTTCTGATGACAATACAATTATATATTCATTATCTTTGCAAATTCAAGATGGCCGCCGCCACAAAATGGCGGATTACTTTTTTTTCAATCCCCTCAATATGGGTATTAAATGAAAGGGCTTAACTGGTAGAATACAGTACACAATGAAAAAATTGAAAATCTAGTATGGCCGCCACCACAAAATGGCGGATTACTTTTTTTTCAATCCCCTCAATATGGGTATCAAATGAAAGGGTTTGACAAGTAGAACACAGTACATTTTAGAAATAACTATATAAAGAACTAAAAACTTGGAAATAAAATAAGTACTTAAAAAAAAATGTTTAAGTTTTATTGTAAAGAAACATAATAATGATGTAGATAATGTACTAAAAGCATCACTCACATCATCAATCTAGGGCATTGATCAGACTGAATCGTGGGGCGAGTCAAATTTCTATTATCTACAGTCAACCGCTCATACATTATAGGAGTGCTTTGGATGCATCTTCTCAATAGACAACTTATGCAAAATGTGTAAAAGTAAATCCGTCATTATCATCGTGCGACATCGCAGAACGATCATTTACATATTTACTCAGGTTATGCTACGCCATACGATTTTATTTTAGTCTGATCAATGCTCTAGATTGATGAGGAGAGTGGTGTGATGACTGGTACATGGTACCTACCTAATTATTTTTTTAGCTTTTAGTACATTATCTGCATCATTATTATGTTTGTTTACAATAAATCGTTTAACATAAAAAATTGGGTTACTTATTTTATATGTCAACATGTTTTGGCCTACAAAAGCTTAGAAGAACAACAGTAAATTTTTGTTATGTCATATTTTTGATACGTACGCTAAAATTTTGACTTCTATCCCAGTATTTTGACTTATAACTCGGAATTATGACTTATATCTTAGAAATCTGAATAAGCAGTAGACGACTTAAATACTTGGCACCAATTTATTGCTCTGTGTGGCTAACATATGTAGCATGCCTCAGATTTTGGCAGAAAAACATTTATACAGAGTTTTTAAGCAAAAAACATTGACTAACATGGCAAATGGGTACTCAGGAAAAGTTTATTTTACATTATTTTTTATTTTACAATTTTGCCGGTTTGGTTTTAGAAAAAAGAGATATACACCATTTTGTTAGAATATAATTAAAAAATTGCCTTTTATTACATCACACAAAAAATGCTGCCATTTTGGACGTCATTTTGAATTGATGCTGGAAAATAACTTCTTTTAACTAGAAAAACTACTGTGCCAAATGACAGCCTTGTTTCATTGGCAGTTGTTTTATTTTTGTATTGCCGCTCTACTACATTACATCCAGGGATGGAAAATCTCATGAAACTTAAAATTTGTAATATTGTGACATTTTTGTGAAATTTTCGAAATTCATCTGAAATTTATGAAATTTCTGAAATATAAAATTAAACATTAACATTAAGTATCATGAAACTTTCTCGCAATTTCAATGAAACATTCATTTTATGAAACTTAATTGAATAATTCCCTAATATTACGAAAGTTAAGTGAAATATTGAAATCTTTCATGAAATGATGAAACTTAAGTTCTGTATAACATTCATAATTTTTAAACTTCTAAGAGATAATGACTAACAAATCCCACTTTTGAAACTAGCCTCAAACAATTTTATTTTTCAATGTTTTTTTTTTAATATAGAAAACATCTTTTGTTTCCTCCTTAATAAAGTAAAAATAATAATACATTTTTCGAACTATACAAGTACGAAATTTGTCAATATACTTTCAAAATATCCTGGACACCCATTTTCCATTCGAGAGTGTGCTCATCTCGTGAGAAAGGAAAAGAAGGAAATGTAGAGAAATGAAAGGAAATATACATGCACATCCTCGGCTACCTGATTTAAGAAGAGGGTTCCTGGTAGATTCAGATTAAAATCCAAACTCTCACAAAATACATTACATCATTAATCATGGACTTTAGTTAGAAATTATATTATTGATATATTTTTTCATGCAAAGTAAAATTTTCTTATTAAAGCAAAAATAATAGGACCCTAACGGCGTTTCTTCGCTTTCCCTCGACTTTAAACTAACCTAACCTCTTAAATAAATTTCAAAATCAAACATTAATTCTCATTGGTTGAAACCAAACTAAAAAATGAGCGCGAAGTTCGAATTTCGTTTGATGTAACGGAAATACAGATTTTGCGGCTGAAACGTTCATGAACGTTTCAAAAGTGTGGTAACTTTCAGATTAATCTGAAACTTTCATGAAATTCAGATATTTCAGAAATTTATGAGGGTACAAATTGAAAATGAAACTTTCAAAATGAAATTTGAAATTTTGCATCACCGATTACATCAATTAAGAAAAGTGTATGTCTAGGCAACAAAATAGGAGTAGCTATAGTGAACTAAATTCTTTCTTTTTTTTTAGATGAATGGATGGGTATTACTCAATCAGCTTGCCGTGAGGTTCCATCTATAAGGATGATTCAATTACCATTAACTTTTAATACCTCATGCTACTACAATTACAAATTGTTAACATTTCTTCTGCACACCTGTATGGCCTTTTTATGCGACACGGGGCTTAAACTCGTGGGAAAAAACCCATGGTGAGTAAAGGTTTTACTGTAAAATTGAAATATAATGCGGTTGGAAAGATATGTTTCCATTCTTTCCACTCACTCAAGGAAGTTAAAGACAAAAAGATTAAGAATCGAAAATTAAAGCTATTTTAAAAAATATTCCCATTTTTATTTCTTTATTTTGGAGATTTTCTCCCCAGTTCATTTTATCTTCGGGGACGAAATTAACCATTTTCTTTCATAGAATTTTTATAATTGTCTTTATAAAAATCTGTACTACCTTAATTAATTATTTCTATTGGATGATCACCCTGTATAATTTCCAATAAAAGTTTAGCAGGAAACTGTGTCATCTACATGTCAAATATAATCATATAGAGAAAAAAATTGCTATCACCTTGTCATGTTTCGAAGTTAAAGCAAGTACCTATCTAAATTTTCATCTATAGTGGAGCCAATAAGTGTAGGCAGTAGAACGGCATTGTGGTCAAAGGATAGTAGCTGTTATGTAATACTTATGCGGCACCTTGTTCTACTATATAATCCCACACAATCTAGAGAAATATATTAAGTTTAATCCGCCTACCAGAAATGAAAACCACGACTAAGTCATTATGTGTATTTGCTGCAATCTACCAAATAGAATAATTGTTTGAATGTGGTGTCTTTATACTTAATAATTTGTCCAACTACTATGAAAATTGCGGAACTGTCATAAACAAACGTGAAACGATCCCAACCTAGCGCAATCAGTGGCGCCACATATATATTTTAAGGCATATATAAAATAATAATAGTATTCATATTTCATAAAATAAAAATATAATATAAATAAATTTGTTTTTACACTCATCTCAGTCAAAAAGAAAAACTAGTTCTCTTAAGAAAATTTTTAACAGCACGCATAATTTTGTTTAGGAGTGGAATACTTACGAAACAACAATAACTAAACTTTCTTGTTAAATTAACATAATTAAAAACAAAACTTACCAAAATTAAAAATAAATAACTCTTCTAATAACATAAATAAAGATTATTATTAAAATAACATAATTAAAAATAAAACTTACCAAAGTTAAAAACGAATAACTGTTCTAATAACATAAATAAATTTTCTTGTTAAAATATCAATTAAAAACAAAACTTAACAGTAATAATTATCGACAATAAATAATTTTGCGTGTTTTCGCCCTTTTAGGAAACACCCTGTATAAATCCGGGATAAACCAACTAACACTTTATTTAAAATTTACTGATTACACAATGACTTCTACTCTACTTCTAATCTCACTTTCGTTACCGAACGTCACTTTTATAGAACCTTTTTCTGCGCCGGTAATAACGCCTTATATACTCTGAAATTGCTTCTAGATCCATCCAGAACACAATCAAGAATCTTCTCTCACCACACTCTAGAAAGCTCTATCTCTTTCTACAAGTTTCCAGTCACTCACTATTAGGCATATGCGTATCAATTTCCAGTTTCAAGGGGGTGTAATTCATAACAATAATTTATCTTATCGCAATCACTACACGACATTATCACTCATCACTGTCACCATCGCTGCTGACTCCTACTTTTATAATTATTGGCTCAGTTACTGCGTCAATCCGAATATCCGTATCACTCCGAGATTTTTTCGGATTCTGACGTTTCAGATCACGGAGATTACGAAAATATAGTTTTTTCAATTCCGTCAGTCTGTCTGTCTGTCTGTTGGTGCATTTACTAAAAAACTACTTGACGGAGAGCAGTCAAATGTGGTAGGTAGTTGACCCTACTGTCAGCGAAGAAACTTTCACTGAAAAATATACAGGGTGGATCGTCTAAAGGGAATAAATAATGAAAAAAAATTTTTTTTGCTCAAATTTAAAATTTCCGCGTTTCATGACACGCTAAACCTATTTCAGAAAAAAAAAATTAGAAAATTTTTTTCACCATTTTTGAAAAATTTTTTACCACTAAAAATTTTTTTCGTCTTTGTTCAAATTTAAAATTTCCACGTTTCATGGCGTTCTAAACCTATTTAAAAAAAAAATTTTTAGCAAAAAATTTTAATGTTTATCACAGTATAGAATATATGAAAAAAATTTTTTTGGCTCAAATTTAAAATTTCCACGTTTCATGACATTCCAAACCTATTTCGGAAAAGAAAATTTGCAACATTTTTTTTACCATTTGGGAAGAAAATTTAAGTACCACTAGAATAGATGGACATTTTTTTTTCCTCAAATTTAAAATTTTCACGTTTGACAAGACTGACATTCTAAACCTATTTGAGAAAAAAAAAGTTTGAAAATTTTTTTCACCAACATTTTTGAAAAAATTTTTACCACTAAAATAGATGGAAATTTTTTTTTTTTCTTTGCTCAAATTTAAAATGTTCACGTTTCATGGCATTCTAAACCAATTAAAAAAAATACCACTCTAGAATAGAAGGAAACTTTCCTTTTTGCTCAAATTTAAAATTTCCACGTGTCATGGCATTCTAAACCTATTTCAGAAGAACAAAATTTTGTATATTTTTTAAAAATATTTTTGAAAAATTGAAAAAAGTGACATTTTTTAACCACCGCTATACTTCCACTCCACTACGTGTATGTGGAATTGAAAATGTGACAAATGGCAATAATATTAGGCATATGCATCTATTATACTATTTTTGAAAAATATTCAGGGTGGTCATCCCAATAAATAATTCAGTCATGGTGGACATTTATAAAGGTATTTGCCCAAGCCTTCCATATTTGGCACCTGTTATTTAGTATTGAACTTTTGCTATTGGATGAACACTCTATATATTATTTTAACCAAAACTTATCAGGTGTTCTTTGTAATAATAGTGATAACTACTATATTCCGATTATTATTTTCAATGTCACTTCGTAATTATTAATTTTTTAGAATGACCGCCATGCACAAATAAAGAGGGAAGTTCTATGTAAATACCTTTACCGATTTTTTTAAAGTGTTCTATGCATTTTCGCCAATATCCAGCTGTAACTCACTTTAATGTACTAGATAGAAGGCCTGTAACATGTTCTAATTTAAAGGTTATATTTTCTCGTGCAACATTCCCCTTTACTTCAGCCCAAATAAGCTCAATGCACGATCGATTAAGATACCTTTACCATCTAACCATTCTTGAATTTTCGCTTTTCGCTATGTATCGGTTGGTAATTTTTCCAGTAATCGGCTGTGGTAGGAGGCGTTATCCATAATAACGACAGATCCGGGTTCCATCTTTGCGAGAAGTTTTACAAACCATTCCTCGAAAACATCCGCATTCATATCCTCATGATAATCGCCACTTTTCTTCGAGCGTTTCTTTTTTCCAGTTGGCATTTTTAATCCTGTTGACCAATCTTCCATATGGCCTTGACGAACACTTTTTACATTCCTATCTTGCCAAAATTTCGTTACACTTCATTCAACCACGTCTCATCCAAATAATAGCATTTTCTTCCTCTTTCACGAGCAGCTCTAATTGCCCGAATAAAATTTCTTCGCCAATAAATAATATCATCTCTCTCAAGTAGGAGGCTACTCTTCTTTCATTTTGCAAATACAAAGTTCATATTTTTATCTTCATTCAAGGACTGCAAAATTTTCTTTACAGTAGGGATTTTTTTTTTTTCCCTAAGGAAATGGCTTTGGGAACGTAGCCCGTATAGCCACAACAATTGTGGGTATTGCGAAAGTCATTATGTCTATTCTAATCTAATCGAGAATGAGAAAGAGGAAAAGAAGAGAAACAATCAAGGAATAAACAAGGACACACTCTTCACGCCCAGGGGTCTTTCAAGGCGACTTTATATAAACACACAAAATTGGAGACCACGGTTGGTAGGTGTTCACAACATAAGGTTAAACAATATGATACAACTCTAAACCTACGTCAATCTATAGTTTAACTCTTATCATATATAGGAAGTCCAGTACCATTTTACCTAGTGACGGGTTTTCATTAATTAGAGCTACCATGTTTGATATATTTGTTGGGAGCATTAACGATAAGCCTGCAAAATTCGTAAGAAACCGATTAATTTCTATAGTATGATTTCCACACCGAAAGAATATGTGATTCAAATCACATATCGATATGTTGTCGCATGTGCATAGAGGGGAATCTACAAGGTGCATCTTGTAAAGTAGGGATTTTATTTTCATTGAAAAATGTATGAACTTTACGTAGAATTCCATTTTTCTCGAATTTGTCTAATATTATTTTATTTTTTCCAGACTTCGCTTTAGGTTTTTGAACATCGCCTTAATTTTTTTCTTTACTCAAAATTCTGTAAACGGTCCGCTCACTCACACTGGTATACCTTGAAGTCATATTAACTAAACCTGTGGATCCTGATTTCTGTACCATCGGATAATCTTTCTCCAATGCATGATATACATTCAAAATAATTTTCTTCTCTTTGTACCCAAATGGAGAATTTTTAGGGGCATGAACTTTCACTGCTTCTTTTGAACAACCGGGAACCGCTTCCATTTTTTCAGATTTTAAATTATTACGATATCGCACAATTATACTTATTTTCGCTTAAGCACTAACAAAATAAAATTTTAAGGCACTATGATACAACAAATACGTAAGTTATAAACAACAAATTAATACCGCACGATTCATAAACGAACACAATATACAATAGTAACGGTTTCAGTGCAACGGACAAATATTTGCGGCTGCGCTGCTATAATACGTGGAGACAATGTTGCCAGATTTAAGCATACTATTTGAAATTTAAGACATATGGTAGCTCATCCATCATAAACACGATCTAAATGCTTTTATTTCTTCGAATTACATATGTGCGAATTTAGAAAATTTGTAAATCCGTCGCCCTGGCTCTAGCCCAAACTTATTGGCTTCACTATAAATACTAACGTTTACACCACTTTATACGTTATACGTTCTGCCATGAGAGCTTCCATATTTTCAATGCTTTTTCCTTTTAGTGCATATTTTTAACAGTTTCAGATGGTTAAAGAAGATCTTTAATTTCATATATACAGTATGTCTCATTTAAAATGAAGATACCCGGACATTTTCGTAATTTTTTGAAATCCAGATTTGAGCTTTGGTACAATTGTAGCCCTATATAAGACGTACATTTCGAGACAACCAACTTAAATTTAAGTAACAAACTGAGACAACGGCAGCCCCCCAAAAGGGGCCCATTCCCGATATTTTGCTTCGCGTTGAAGATATCGAAAAAACTTATTAGAAAAAGTTGTTCAGAATCTTATTTTGAGCCCCAATATCAAATTTCATTATCAAATTCGTACAAGTCCACACACGGTTACAATTTTGGTTTTCAATTTCAAGTTTTGCTATGGATTTGCAAAAAAATGTAATGAACAAGTGTCGATTTGACAAAAAATACATTTTAGGAGACAATAAAACAAACAATTCACTTTTGGTAACTGATATAACTAAAAACAACAATTTAAAGTAACGATCAGTTTTTGAAATAATTACTCATTACATTTATTTAACCGAAAATTTTAATTAATTATCGGGCCTTTCTCAACCAATCCTCCTTCAATTTGAATACATTTCTCAATTCTTTTACGATTATGTTTGGTAACTCTTCTCAGCTCTCGAATGCTGATTTAGCGACAGGCTCGTCTTATTTTAGAACAAAGTTCTTTTCTATTTCTGGTCCTTGTTTTGTAAACTGTATTCTTCACCGTTTCCCAGAAATAAAAATCTAATGGTGTAATATCGGGTGACCTAGGAGGCCAGAGTTCAAAAGGACTACTTCTTTTTATCCAGCGCATTGGAAAATGTTCATTCAACCACTGACGAAAATTTATGGAATAATGTATTGACGCACCATCTAGCTGAAAAAACATCTCCTGTCGCACATCAAGAGGAAGATTTTCAATTACATCCCATAACTCCGTATCGAAGAAGTTAACTAAACGCTCACCATTTAACGAGTTATTAAAGAAAAACGGACCAATTATTCGGTCTCCTAAAATTCCACACAATACGTTTACTTTCTCTGAATATTGGTTTATACAATTAATAACCCAATGAGGATTTTCTGTGGCCCAGTATCTACCGTTAGTGGTAAATGTAACCTCATCAGTAAACAAAATTTCCGGTCGACTAAAAATTTCTCCGGGCTCAATAGCAATAATCTAACCTTCTATTTTCATCACTTTCTTTCAAAGTGTGTAATAATTTTGGTTTATAAGGCTTGATTTTATGACGTATGAAACATCTAATTTTTTCCTTGTCGATATTCAGTTGAGACGCTAAATTTCGTAGACTCGTTCTTGGATTCGCTTGATTTGCGGCTAAGATTACGTTATCTTCAGGACTTCAGGATGCGGATGTATTCGACGGGGTTGATCATTCTGAGGCCTTTTAATAACACTACCAGTTTCATTGAAACGAGCATTTATGGTGGCTGCAGTTCCATGAGTAATATCGACTCGTAAAGGATGTCTTTGGTTAAATTCGGTGGCTACGTCTCTGCTAGTACGAACCCCATCACCAATAACCTTATTATTTCGATATTTTCCCTTAAATGAAGACGCATTTTTAGTAGAGTTCAAAACGAGATCTATCTCGTCTTCCGTGGAACATTGAAAGGTAAAAATGTATGGATTACGTTGTTGCATAGTATTTGGCTTGTGTATACACCCCCTAAATTCGTCTGGAGATATCGGTGTCCAAACAACCCCTAGGGGTGAAAAAGCGAAAAAAATAAAAAATTAAATTTTTCCCTAGTCTTTCTATGAGTTTCCAAATTTTTGTTGTACTATGTATGATAATAAAGTTATAGCAAATTATATGTGAAGAAATTGCATTAGTTGAAGCAGATAATGGTTCTTATAAACCTATGTAACTTCCTTAGTATGCATATATTCATTTTACTATTTTCGCAAATTCATTACACTCCTAATTGTAGGTAGACGAACGAAAATTTTAGAAAATTGATAAGAATAAAAGTTGTAGCCTGTACTATCTAGATTATAACCATTTTCTGATTTTTATATTCCGCTTATAAATAAGAAAGTTATAAAAGAAATACTAATCTATTGACAGAATTCCCGCAGAACCCCTGTTGCAACTATCGCAAGATCTGTCTATTTCCCTCTCTCTCACACTCGCTGCTCGCATAGTCGTAAAAGTATTGCCATTTAGAAATTAGCCTGGATAATGTGATACAACATAACAATAATTTAGGACGTAATTGTCCTAACAAAAATAAGTTAAAAATACATTAACGCAGATACTAATGACCTAAGTTACATAGTTTTTAAAATATAGATGATGAATTTTGGAAGGAAGAACTGCTTTTATAATTAATGATTATTTACCCACACCCTTTACTTGTCTTAATAATAATAATAATAATAATAATAATAGTGCTAATAATAATAATAATAGGAGGAGTGTGAAATGCCACAACAATAATAAGAAATATTGTTATTTATAAACCAATTAAGAATAATACTAAACAAATAAAATTGATGAAAGTAATACATTTTCATATTAATTGAAAAATGCACATTATAATAAAATAAAAAAGTAACGATCTCCGAAATTATCATTTTGCTAATATAATTCATCGTCCCCTTCTTCATCTACAACTGTAATTTTGTCTGTGTAATCATTTTGGCAAGAGTTCCCACCCGAAGAACACCAGTTTCCCAAACACGACAATTTATATTTTTTGCACTGGCACTTCATGGATGCGCATCCTGAAATGGCATTTATTAGAAAAACGTAGTTTAAACGATTCGCGATACTTTTACCTGTTTTACAATAAGAAAATGACATTTCTGCAGTCAGAGTTGGCATTGGCGATTTATTTGTCCATATAGGTGAATAAGAATTATCATTTATTCTCCACCCGTACTCCAAAAGATTCGGCATATTAATAACTGGGTTTAAAGCACTGCTCCATATAATAAATTGGTAAAATGCTCTTAAACAGTGTTGATTCAAGGCGTCACTTATAGGGGGCAATTTGTCTATAGTGATTTGAGATGCCATCTTCGCCCTCAAATCATTAATATTATCGCAATTAATGGGAGAGTACAGTAACATGCAAAACTTTTCCAACTCCTTAAATTTTGTTACTTCCAAAGAAACAGACTTTTCACATGAACGCCATAGCAGACTGAAATTTGTTTCAAAGATTTTCCACACACTTTTTTTCCCAATTCCATATCTATTATTTTCATTTGTGCTGTCTGCATGTAAACATTTACGTCAAAACTTTCTATAAAATGAAGTAAGTATCCTTACAGCTTATAATGCATTCTGTAAAACCTTCAGATTTGGCTGATAATATGTGCAGCAATATTCTAGTATCTGCCTCTTTATGATTAAAAGATAATAATTTTCTTGAATTAAGTGATTTTCGACTTTTAATCGGCAATTTAAATTCCGCATTTAATTCGTTTTCGGTATTACTTGATGAAGACTCCATATTTCACAATAATGTTATAAATATATAACAATATCTAATTAAACACCACTAAAAACATGTAATGAATGAATATGGAGTATGCATGCATTCATCATATTATTATGTGAGCATATACAAGAGCTTTGCGGGCCGAGGTGACGAGCGGGAAGACGTGTTAAAGTGCGAGGGAAAACGACAGAGTAGAGATAGTTGCAACTGGGGGTTGAATTACATTTTTAACAACAACTAACTATTTTCTTCGTAACTCGCTTATTTATAATCCAAAACTCAAACCGAAAAAACTAGTCTAATCCAGATAGTATAGACTACAACTTTTATTCTTATCAATTTTTTCAAATTTTCGTTCGTCTGTCTACAATCACAAATGGAATGAATTTACAAAAATAGCAAAATAAATATTTGCGCGATAAGAGAACTATGCTAGGTTTTAGGAGACAGTGTACGCTTTAAACAATACATTTCTCTTACCTATAAATTGCCATAACTTTGTTATAATGTATAATTTATCAAAAATTAAAAATTTGGCAGAAAGATGAGACAAATACCAAATTTTTCGTTTTTCTCGGTTTTCCACCCCTGGGGGGTGCTTGTACACCGGTATCGCCAGACGAATTTAGGGGGTGTATATACATATTAAGTACTATACAATAAAGTACTCAGTACATTTTTACCTTTCAATGTTCCACGGAACATGTTTCTAGACGACTTTTTCGTATTCTGAGTTTCTACTATTTCCATGGCATCCTATTAAATTGAAAACCGAAATTGTAACTGTGTGGACTGCGGGAAAATATTTAAAAAACTAAAAATGCTAATTTCATAATGAAATTTGGTATTAGGGCTCAAAATTAGATTCTGAACGACTTTTTCTAATAAGTTTCTTCGATATCTTCAACGTGAAGCAAAATATCGGGAATGGGCCCTATTTGGGGGGCTGCCGTTGTCTCAGTTTGTTACTTAAATTTAAGTTGGTAGTCTCGAAATGTACGTCCTATATAGGACTACAATTGTACCAAAGCTCAAATCTGGATTTCAAAAAATTACAAAAATATCCGGGTGTCTTCATTTTAAATGAGACACACTGTATACATGGTGTTCGTTTATGTATATTACTTTATGTGTTTAGGTTAATACAGCCTTGAATTCAAACATAAAATGTTTACTGATTATTTTTAGTATTGTCGACGGGTATAAGAGGTTACACAAGGTACAAGAACAAGGCAGTCAATTTCTACTAAAACAGTGGTACTTCTCAAACGACAACACTCAGAAACTACTAAAAAGAATGTCGTTTAGAGACAGGGAACTCTTTAACTTCGATATTCTAACTATAAACTGGGAAACGTACTTCACTGGCTTCGCCAGAGGAATAAGAGTTTATATCCTGAAGGATCCCATGTCCACTTTAACTGAAGGTAGGCAGAAACAGCTAAGAAAATTGTATATCCAGTTATTCTCAGCGGCTATTTTTGTGGTGCTTTTATATGTTATTAGTAAATTTATATTGTGCAGGATTCTGTTCAGATGAAGCAGTTAAAATAATCTATTATATAATGTATACTTGTCTTTCTTTTACTATATCTTATCACTGTTAACACTAAAGTGATTTTCACAAAAATCTAAATACTTACATCGAATGCAAATTTCGCCAATTGATCTGACGTTTTATACATCTCCTGATTATAAAATCTTTGTTGGCGAAACGCAAATAGGTTTTGGTGAAAAGCGCTTCAGTAAATCTAATTACCATAAACTGTTAGATCATAGGTTTGATTGCTTTTGAGGATAATTATTGTTATTGACATGTGACTGTTATTGTGTTCCACAAATAATTTAAAATAAAAAAATCCTTTATTCTAGTATTTTTATACTTCATTAACTGATGTTGTAATTCTTTTGATCTGAACAAATAGTCGGATGAGTATTATGGAATTTATATGCAGTTACCGTACTTAGAGCAAACTAGCCGCAGCCCTTTGTATAGTAAAAATTTAAAATGAACTAGATGTAAACATGATAGTATAAGATCCAGCGTGTAATTATCATTTATATCGGCTTGAGACGTGATTAATACTGTGCCTAAGAGACAACAAAAGTGATATGAAAATTATTGAATTCTCTATAAAAATGGACTATTTCAGTAGACATTTTTTGTTACATTGTTGGCAAACACACATTGGAATAATATTACCATCTTTTCTAAAAAAGCTTTAATTTACAGAAAAAAAAAATAAATGTGAAATTTAGGCGTCCTTGGAACGCCGATTTGGATGACATCACTACTACTATTTCAATTTTATTTTACGAATGTCTTGATTGTTTTGTCACTTGTCATTATATATCAGGTCCCAGAAGGTTAGGTTAAGATTGTGTTTACCAGCTAAAACATAATGTTTAAGGAGTGTTGTGCCAAGTTATAATAATGTTATAATAATGTTAATGACTTAAATAAAATATTCTTTTATAGTCCGGTCGTCGTAACTTTTCTTTGGTCAGAAATATAAAACAGCAATTTTATTGAATACTCTTATAGGAAAAATTGCGCTGAACACGATTATGACATTAAAAAATGTATAAAACACAGGCTTCATTATTAGAAACAATGGCTTTTACCGAAAATTCTCATTTTTTTTATGTTTCTTGACTATTTAACGAAAAAAAAGAAGATATAAAATAAGTATGAAGATTTTATCAGTACGCGTCTGTAGCGACCTTTTATCTTTGATCGTTCAATTGTTATAAACAAATTAAAGTCCTAAATTAACAATTTTTTTCTTGTTCGACAAAAGATCATACGGATATATTATTACGATCAAAATATTGCATTTTCTTCATAGAATTTACAGTTTTCTTTTGTGTCGATACCTCACGTATTTCACAGTTGTTTAAACAAATAAGTTAATTTGTTTATTAAGGATTTGCGACTTTCCATGACATTTTTTGCAGTTCCCACCCCCGGCAATCGATAAATATTGATAAAAACTATCACATCTATGTAGTCTCGGCGTTTTTTGATTTTTGTTTACCCCCTGCCAACGTTTAAAAAAAATGCTTAGTAAACAAATGAAATATTTCGGCTCAGGAACGTCATATCGAAATGCAATTGTCGGCAAATGAAATATAATAAAAGTAAGAAAATTTTGAGCCTACATAGACCTCGATCCGTTAACATAAAACGGAGATATGGACCATTTTGTGTTTACGACTGTCAGTTGTTTATTAATTAATTTTTTTGAAAAAAATCTCGTGACAACATAACATTAATATATTAAACTAACTAGTTTTCAATTGTCACACAAATCTATTGTTTTTTCATAAACATTTTCATAAACATTTTATACATATAACGTTTTTAAGTATTTACGCTACTTTGGCGGGGGTGATGAGACTACATAGAAATGATATTTCTTATCAATATTTATCGACTGCCGGGGGTGGGAAGTGCAAAAATTGCCATGGAAAGTCGCAAATCCTTAATAAACAAATTAGTTTATCTGTTTAAACAATTGCAAAACACATTTTGACTGTAATGAAATATCCGTATGATCTTTTGTTGAACAAGAAAAAAATTGTTAATTTAAGACCATAATTTGTTTATAACAACTGAACGGTCACAGAGAAAAGCTCACTACAAGTCTGAAACGACGCGTATTGACAAAATCTTCATTTTTTTTATCATGTCTTTTTTTGTCCAACGTTTTCGTCAAAAAGTCAAAAAACATAAAAAAATGAGAGTATCCGCTAAAAACCATTGTTTTTAACAATTAAGCCTGTAATGAAACATATTTTTTATAGGATTTTGTAAACAGCGGAACGAAAAGCTATCTATGAGAACTAAAGGAAAAACTGTATATAAAAATATTAATGAAATCTTTGCATTCTTTCGATAACCTGACTTCTGGTTATGTTAACAAGTAAAAATTCCTATTTGCCATTCTCATTTTAACACTAACAACCAACATTGTCCCCTACGGCTAGGTAGGCTAAACTAGTATCTACATGATCCCCTACGATATGTAAATTCAGTTAAAAACGAGAACAAAGGCCTGAAATTAATTTATTTACGTACCTTGTCTTAAAAAATTTTTTCATTCTAATGAATTACATTTTCATAAAATCTCATTCAGTTTCTTGGAAATGCTTAGCCTTTGAAACGTTTTTCGTCCTTATTGTGGACTCATCAGAAAAGCCTAAAGCCACTCATAATCATGTTCCATGCAAAACTAAGACGATTTCCACGAATAAGTATAAAATATTTATATTTGACATTAACTGATAAAAAACAACAGATCTTCACCTATCTATTAGCTAACTAGTGTTGGAGCCTATATACTTTATGCATGTTTAAAAGTGAATTATTTACTATTTGTGCAAACAAATAATAAATAATTCACTTTTAAAAATGAAGCCTGTGTTTTATACATTTTTTAATGTCACCATCGTGTTCAGCGCATTTTTTTCTATAAAAATAGTCAATAACATTGCTGTAAAACTCGACATATGCACAGTTGGCAAAATCGTCAAACGACCGTGTTCTGTTACCAGGTCCCTGTCATGGTTAGGTGGTGTAAAACCTTTTACTGCATACTGTGCCATATATGACACAAAGCGTTTCAAATTATTTATAATGTGTTGGCATTTTTTATCGTACTCTAGAGCGCATACATGACGACATATGGAACATATTCATCCTTCCGTGTTATGCTAGCGATATCTAGCTACTAAATTTCGAAGGTTTCAAAATTATTTTGGAATAGCCGACAACAGTTGATACCAATCTAACTGGTATCAGTAACAAATGTTTATTCGCCTCAGTAGCATATTGCCAATACCAACCCTTTCAATCACTAATATTTTTCCCGATATTTTAATCTTAAAACAATCAGGAAATCACACTAGGCAAATGTATACTTGTATGACTGGGCCAGTGTACTTTTTTTGTTGAATATGTGACTGTGCCATATATGGCACAGCTTTCTAAAAGATGATTTTCTCTTCAATTTTCATAACTAAAAAATGTTGTAGCTCTAACAATGTTCTGCTCTAGATATCGAAAAGATTAGGTATTAGAATTATAAAATATTTTTTGATAACTAGTTTTGCCAGTGTTCCACTTATCTACCACGTACTTTTAAAAGAAGACTGTCTACGGTGGCGTTGTGATCAAGAAGATAGCAGTTGTAGATCATGTTCTAATATCTGTCATTTCCTAGTATGACAAGGCGTTACTAAGATATCGACTTACGTTGGTAGTACTCCCACAATATTGAAACAAGATGATTCAATAAATGAGAAAAAAACATATTTCTGTACTACCTTCGAAGAAGATTACATTTTTAACAAAAATATGGGTGGACGGATGGACTGAATCTTTTGGACTCCATGTTGTGATATTATAAATTGAAGATTGGTAACAAAGTGGTACATGCGGATAATTATCCGATACTGGAGTCCAAAATTCAGTGTGTTGTACAATATACATTCATTATTCGTCATAATCACGATGATAAACAAGTTTCATATCCCAATAAAGGATTTGTAAATATTGGGTTCAATAGAATGATAAATACGTACGCATATAGCAATAAAATACAAACATTCTTATTAAAGCAATGTGGTGTAAAACGGGTTTTTATTTGCGCGCTTGTTAATTAAATGTTGACGTGTATCTCGTACCATAACAATATAGGTTTAAATCTATGTGTTTCATTATGTGCTTATATATTTAAAATAAACTGTGACTTCAGTACCTACATAACTTATAAATAATGTAAAAATGTAAATGGGAAATATAGAAAAAAATTCAATTTGTTATTCAATATTAACAACAAATGTTACTGTTAAAATATATATCATTATATAGTATAGTATTGCTATTCTCAATTGAGAAACTCAGCCTAAAGCGTTGCTACCAGGATAAATCATTACAAAACCTGCCTGTGACAGAATAACACCGAAACGGTGCTTGAATATTACAAACAATACTCGTATATGAATATAGTCAATCAGATATGTTGTGGGTTTGCGGTAGTCGACGTCAAACGAAAGTAGTCGATTACACAGCCACACAAAAAAAATCTGTTTCTGACCTGGAGGTCTGACCATGTTTACTATATGTTTTTAAGATCGCTGAATCCGAATCCGGATTTTGCCATAACCTCAAAAAACCCATAATTTAAGCGATTTAGACATTTCTTCACATAAATCGCTGTAACTTTTTCTAGACAAAAATGGCGCCCTCTGTTTGTGCTACATCGATTGCAAATTAAATTTCCAATACGAAGATGTGAGGCACGATATTATTTCGGCGCCTCTTAAGTGAAATATCGACCTCCAATGAAGGTAAGTTTATTAGAGAAATGTACAAGTTAACTTTAAAATACCCAGAAATAAAAGATTATTATAACCATCTAAAAAACAGCCATAAAAGAAGAATATGTAATTAAAAAAACATATTATAGCACAATGATGGAGGCTTCGTCTAATAAAAGTAGTACAGCATGGCAAATCATAAATGATAACAAGAATACTGCTGAAAGCAAACGTTTCAAAGTCAACGAATTTTTTAACGAAAATGGCTCTACTATCGATTCTTATAATGAAGCAGCATATGAATTTAACCGCTACTTTCTAGAGTCTATTCAACAACTTACGGACAATATGAATATTGATACAAAGACACATCTAGGTATACACTGTTCGAGTAATATGTTTCTGGCACCCACTGTGGCCTCTAATATAAGTATTTTGTTGAAAAAAATATAAAACACTGCAGGTTCTGACAATATTCCATGTTCATTGCTTGCACACATCATAGACTATATTGCCGATCCACTTTGTAAACTAATAAATCTTTCTTTTATTGAAGGCACTTTTCTCTCTTCTTTAAAACAAGCAGCGCTGGTACCCATTCATAGGAAAATGAAAAGGAACTAATATCAAATTACAGAGCGATTTCTTCACTATCTGTATTTTCTAAGCTTTTTGAACTTGCGTATGCTGGTCAGTTAAAAATTTACCTTAATAAAAATAATATACTATCTTCCAGTGAATATGGCTTTAGGGAGGGACACTCCACTCAGGATGCAGTTACTTCCTTATACACATTTATACTTCAAAATATTGACCAAAAAAAGAAGTGTGAATGTCTATTCTTTGATATGTCGAGAGCATTTGATACAGTAAATCACGAATTGCTGCTCAATAAAATGTGCGCTTATGGTATAAGAGGAGTACCTAACGCCTGGATTAGGTCCTACCTAACTCAACGTACTCAGAAAGTCATATTGAAACTCGGCAGCATGTCGTATCAATCAGATGATAAGCTGGTACTAACGGGGGTTCCTCAAGGTAGCGCCTTAGGACCTCTTCTCTTCCTTATTTTTATAAATTATCTGCAAAGCCACTTAAAAGTAACGAATGCCTTCCATGTTACTCAATTTGCTGATGACGTGGCAGTTGCATCAACAGCTGACAACGTACATGAGTTGTCAAGTAATGCAAACATCTGCACCTCACTTATGAATAGTTATTGCGATAAATTTGGACTAAAACTTAATTGGACAAAAACTCAAATGCTGATGTTTGCCAATAACAGTCCTGATTATAGCTTATTAGTAAAAATAAATAATTTATCTCTAGAAAACAGCCACTCTGTAAAACTGTTAGGCATAACTATTGATAGTAATTTAAACTGGTTTCAACATATTGAAGACTTAACAAAAAAATTTTCAGTTAGAAGCTATGTCATCTGGCAACTTCGTTCTTACGTGAGTTTAGAAATACTTAAAACCTATTATTTTGCACAGGTGCAGTCATTATTAAATTATGGCATTCTCTGCCGGGGCAACTCTAGTAGAGTTAATCATCTATTCATTATACAAAAAAAGATAATTAGGACTATGTTGTTCAAAGGTTCTACCCATTCATGTAGAGATTTGTTTGTTTTGCTTGGAATACTAACGCTGCCAGCTTTATATATTTTATCATGCTGTTTGTTTGTTAAATCTAATATTAATCAGTTTATCCAGTTTTCCGATCGAAATGTACAATATAGCTTAAGACACACTAATGACATTTTACTGCCTAAACACTGATGTTAGCAATGGTGTGGCAGTTATGCCTATTAAGATATACAACCATCTCCCTAATTATTTAAAAGAAATAGCTGGTTTAAAATTGTTTAAATTAAAATTTAAAAAAATGCTATTACAAAAAGCAATTTACAGTCTGCAAGAATTTTTCAGTATTACCCTTTAACACAGGTAACAAATATTGTATTACTGTTTTATATTATTCCTTTTCGTACGTCGTCCTTTTCTTACTCTTTTCTTTAAAACAAGTATTTTGCTATTTTTATTGTGACGTTTTTTTATATACATGTAATGCATGTCTACTTAAATAAAGAACATTATTATTATTATTATTATTATTACTATTATTTTTTTCGGGTAATCCGTTGCCGGACAGGGCTTCCGTGTTTTCCGACCGCTACCACACGGTAGCCGCGCCGGCCATAATTACAGCCACTCCCCACGACCTGTGGGGTTAATGACTATAAATACCAGAATCGTGTGTAGGCGGAGGGACCCCAGGATAACCGCCTTCTGCATTTGGCCTGCCAGCCATTCTGCTGATTTCTGGCAGACAGGTATGGTCTTAAGTTCCGAGAGTAGCGTAGGCTTCATACCACCGAGTACACCGATTATTAGGACTACCATCTTGACTGAGTAGCCTGGGTATAGCACTTGGAGCTCGTACCGGAGATCACGGTATTTGGTCCGTTTTTCCTCCTCTTTCAAAGCGATGTTTGGCTCAGCAGGTGCCGAGAACTCGATCACAAACATCACCTTGTTTTGATGGTCGAGGAGGACTATGTCAGACTTGTTGGCCTGAATTAGCCTGACTGTCGGAAACGAGTAGTTCCAATAAATTCGACACCTCTCGTTTTCGACAACGGACTCAATATCTCCGGGAACGTAAGGCAGCACTGGTGTTTGGTCTATCCCGTACGAGTGCCGTAGATGATAGTACAGCACCCGTAACGCCGCGTTATGGCGTTGGATGTAGGCCGAAATCGCATATATCGGACATGCAGAAAGTAAATGCATGAGCGACTCCGGCGCCTGATGGCAGGTCCTACAGTTTATATCAGGTACCTCTACACCCATTACGCGGCTTCGGTAGACCAACGTGTTAATTACACCATCTTGGCAGGCCACAATGAATCCCTCGGTCTCCGACTTTAGCCCGGCTGACCTTAAAAAGGCAAATGTCAGCCTGGTCGATAAACCCAGTGTTTCTACGTTCTTATAGTATACACCGTGCATGGGTTTATCGACGTGCTGCCTAAACAGAAGTTCCTGCTCGGCAGCTTTTATTTGGGCCTTCAGACGAGTTGGCTGTAGTTCAGTGACTGACTCTGGATCAGCACCGCGCCGGTCACCTCGCCTATCGTCGAATACGAGACCAAGTTCATCTGCGGCTCTATTTGCTGCCTTAAACAATCCTGCACCCACCCCTGCGTTTTCGTGATCTCTCACTAATTGCAGGAGCGAGTCTGAGCTCCTAAGGACATTACATGCCATGCTCATTGCCACTCTGCCATGCATACACTCCAACCCCAAGAGCCCTCTGCCCCCCCCGATTTCGTGGGAGGTACACACGAGGGACGGACGATCTAGGATGAATGCTCCTATGGATATTCATCATCTTGCGGGCACCTCTGTCCAATTGGCGCAGCTCATCTACAGTCCATTTGACTACTCTAAAGGAGTAGAGCAGAACAGGAACGGCAAACATATTAGTGGCAGATACCTTGTTTTTCCCCGAAAGTTCGGATGACCAAATCTTTCGGAGTAGGCTTCTGTACTTGCCGCGGAGAGATTCTTTCACTTGTTGCACATCCTGGATGTGATGTTGCTCCACACCCAGGTATGTGTAGGTCTGTCCGGCATCCAGATGTCTCAGGATGCTTCCGTCTGCGAGTTGCGCGTCTTCAGCAAAGTCCCCGCATCGTCCTCTCTTGAGTTGAACGACCGCGCACTTGTCCAACCCGACCTCCATACCAATGGCCCGCGTGTACTGCTCGACCACCCTTAGAGCATTTTGGAGTTCATGCTCTCCGGAGGCATACAGTTTAAGATCATCCATGTAGAATAGATGAGTGACCTTATGCCTCCGGTTGCTGGGTGGTCCACAGTGATACCCGCGAGTTTGGCGGAGCTCAACAGATAACGGCAGCAGTGAGATGCAAAAGAGGAGGGGACTCAGAGAGTCTCCTTGGAAAACTCCTCTTCGGAATGCCGCCTGCTCTGTTGTAACCCGCTGTGAACCGGATGTTATGGTGAAGCGAGTTTTCCAGAGAGGAAGTAGTTGTTCTATGCATCTCACTAGTAGATTATTATTATTATTATTATTATTATTATTATTTATTTATTTTTTTTTTTCCGGTTTCACCGTTGCCGGACAGGGCTTCCGTGCTATCCGACCGATACCACACGGTAGCCGCGCCGGCGATTATAACAGCCACTCCCCACGACCTGTGGGGTTAGTGATTGTATATTCCAGATTCATGTGCCCTAAGTAGGCGAAGGGACCCCAAGATGACCGCTTTCTGCATTTGGCCTGCTAGCCATTCGGCTGATTTCGGACAGGCTGGTATGGTCTTCAGTTCCGAGAGCAGCGTAGGCTTCATACCTCCGAGTACACCGATTATTAGAACGACCATCTTGACCGAGTAGCCTGGGTACAGCACTTGGAGCTCGTACCGGAGATCACGATATTTGGTCCGTTTTTCCTCCTCTTTCAAAGCGATGTTTGGCTCAGCAGGTGCTGAGAACTCGATCACAAACATCACCTTGTTTTGATGGTCGAGGAGGACTATATCAGGCTTGTTGGCTTGAATTAGCCTGATTGTCGGAAACGAGAAGTTCCAGTAAATTCGGCACCTCTCATTCTCGACAACGGACTCGATGTCTCCGGGGACGTAAGGCAGCACTGGTGTCTGGTCTACTCCGTACGAGTACCGTAGATGGTAATATAGCACCCGTAACGCCGCGTTATGGCGATGGATGTAGGCCGAAATTGCATATACCGGGCATGCAGATAGCAAATGCATGAGCGATTCCGGCGCCTGACGACAGGTCCTGCAGTTAATATCAGGAACCTCTACACCCATTACGCGGCTTCGGTAAACCAAAGTGTTGATTACACCATCTTGGCAGGCCACAATGAATCCCTCGGTCTCCGACTTTAGCCCAGCTGACCTTAAAAAGGAGAATGTCAGCTTAGTCGATAAACCCAGTGTTTCTAGGTTCTTATAGAACACCCCGTGCATGGGTTTATCGACATGCTGCCTAAGCAGATATTCCTGTTCGGCAGCTTTTATTTGGGCCTTTAGGCGAGGTGGCTGCAGTTCAGTGACTGACTCTGGGTCAGCACCGCGCCGGCCTCCTCGTCTGTTGTCGAATACGAGACCAAGTTCATCTGCGGCTCGTTTTGCCGCCTTAAACAGTCCTGCACCTACTCCTACATTTTCGTGATTTCTCACTAATTGCAGAAGCGGGTCTGAGCTCCTTAAGATGTTGCATGCCATACTTAGTGCTACTCTGCCATGCAGACACTCCAGACCCAAGAGTCCTCGGCCCCCCCGTTGACGTGAGAGGTAGACACGAGGAACGGACGATCTAGGATGAATACTCCTATTGATATTCATCATCTTGCGGGTACTTCTATCTAATTGGCGCAGCTCATCTACAGTCCATTTGACTACCCCAAAGGAGTAGAGCAGGACAGGAACGGCAAGCATATTAGTCGCAGACACCTTGTTCTTCCCCGAAAGTTCTGATGACCAAATCTTTCGGAGTAGGCGTCTGTACTTGCCGCGGAGAGATTCTTTAACTTGCTGCACATCCTGGATGTGATGTTGCACACCCAGGTATGTGTAGGTCTCTCCGGCATCCAGATGTCTTAGGATGCTTCCGTCTGCGAGTTGCGTGTCTTCAGCAAAGTCCCCGCATCGTCCTCTCTTGAGATGGACGACCGCACACTTGTCCAACCCGAACTCCATGCCAATGGCCCGCGTGTACTCTTCGACCACCCTTAGAGCATTCTGAAGTTCGTGCTCTCCGGAGGCATACAGTTTGAGGTCATCCATATAGAATAGATGAGTGACCTTATGCCTCCGGTTGCTGGGTGGTCCACAATGGTACCCGCGAGTTTGGCGGAGTTCAACAGATAACGGCAGCAGTGAGATGCAAAAGAGGAGGGGACTCAGAGAGTCTCCCTGGAAAACTCCTCTTCTGAATACCACCTGCTCTGTTGTAACCCGCTGTGCACCAGATGTTATGGTGAAGCGAGTCCTCCAGAGCGGCAGCAGTTGTTCTATGCATCTCACTAGTGGCTCTGCTACTGCAAGACATTTGAGCAAATGCACCAGTAGTTGGTGCGATGTAGTGTCAAATGCCTTACGATAGTCAATCCAGGCCATAGATAGGTTCCGCTTGTACTGCACAGAATCCTGCGTAATACAGCGGTCTATCAGCAGGCTGTCTTTGCAACCTGCCATGCCCTTCTTGGCGCCACGCTGCTCGTAAATCTGCTGGAAGACCGGATCAACCTGCCTTAGTGTCCTAGCATACAAGATACGTGTAAATATCTTGTAGCAGGAGTTCAGACAGGTGATTGGCCTATAATTCCTTGGATCGGACAAATCTCCCTTCTTGGGAATTAGCACGGTACGTCCCTCAACAAACCAGTCCGGAATTTTTTATTATTATTATTATTATTATTATTATTATTATTATTATTATTATTATTATTATTAATATAATTATGGCCGCTCGAGGTTACCGGAAGGTGAAAGTCGATTTTTTTACCGCTTCCCGAAGCCATATTTCGAAAATGAAACGAGATATAGAGCTGAGGTTTGCGCCATTCGATTTTTATCGCCTTCCTACATACCTCTGTTTTTTTTTCAGATTTTGTCGGCACTTCAATTTTCTTGCAAAATTTCAAAGGTAGAGTATGAACGATTTTTTTTTAAAGTTAAAGTACAAGCCTTCTAATTATAAAAAAAATAGGATGCCTCTTCTTATTTGCCCGCATCCTCCCATTTTGACGTCACTTCCGGTAAAATTCCATGACGCGGGCAAAATTTGCTTCTACGAAAAGTAGCTCCCTGTAGATCTGTGGTAGTACTTACTTATACAAAGTTTTTCATATACGTTATTCATAGGAAATTTGTACAGTCCTACCTATACCGTACGCATATAGTATAAAATAAATATGCCAACTGATACATAAACATGCAAGTGGTACGCCGCAATGTGGTACGCATTCAGAAGGCATTTCTTTTATGATTTTCTGCTTTTCATTTTATATTACTGCTCAATCTCCACATATAATCTACTTTCCAATCATTAGTGATCGAAATGTCAAAGAGAGTTGTTTAATTAGATTTTTTTGAGGCAAACGCAGCTTTCGAATCAATCAGGTATCCTATAACTTGCTGCGGGCTAGTGAATTATATTAAATTATGATATAATCTTTGGTAGTGCGTTGCGGAACACCAATATTATATTGCGTATATAAAACGCCATGTTTTGGATACGAGATCGACGAAGAATTTAGAAATGGCAACATGATTGGCAGTGAAATATTTAACGTTTCACAATTAATTCTTATAAAATCTAGTTAAGTTGCTTTTTTATTACACCTAAAGTCAAATAAAATTATGAAACTGATAGTGAATTAATAAATGAACCACTACGCGTCAAAATTCCTTCGTTATAACGTATCAGAACAGGAATTATAGTTTTTTACTAGTGTTAGGAAAAATTCTATTTTTCAATACTTATTAAATTAAAAAAAGTTTGACTGTATGTTTGTTTTAATATACAGGGTGCCTCACCGAAAAGCCTGTCACAAAAAAATTCTTAAAATTTTGAGAATTACTAGTCAGTGTAGAATATAGTCAACCAAAATAATTATAAGCATGTGGTACTTCCGGTTATACCGGAAGTCAATACGAACTTGCTTGTTTTAAATGGAACATCCTATATACTCGGGTTTTTGAAATGAGCATAAAATTTGTAATGGGTCACTTTTTATCCACTAGATAAAAGAGTAATTTACCTAAAATACTGCTTTTATTTAACATTTTGGTCTAAAATTACCTTAAGCCTACCCTGCTAGTACGCTAGAAATCTATGCGAATGACTAAATAGATCCATTGCCCAGTAGATCTTTTGTCACTTTATAAACAACCAATCAAAACTATCCCGCCATTTTTCCCCGCCTGACCGGGATGTTCACGAGAATTTTCGTCACAAAGTTTATAATATTGGCTATCCAGTCTGCCTGCTTCAGTAAATTCATACCTAGAATTAATGTTACCAATATTTATCAAATTGTAAAGTGAAGTAGTGTAGTACCATGTCACAGAAGAATCAAACTGTAAGTACTTTTACCAACTTTCTACCTTCTTAGTTGTCTGCATTTTAACTGGCCGACGCCATGAACAACGTTTGCTAACGTATTTAGTTAGTCATGTCATGATCCTGTAGTACCTGGACGTTCGGTAACTAGAATTATAAAATCCGGACATTGTATCCTGTTCTAAACATACAGTTTTCATCGACGGTTTCCCTGAAAAAGTAATGAGTGAAATCGAGTGTCGAATTTATCAAGCGTGTTTTCAAGTAACTATTCTTCATAGTGTGCGAAAATATATGTTAGTTCGACAACTAACACATCGAATATTAACTTGTCGGTTTCACTTTGTAACTAGTTTATAGATTTTGGTATTGTTGTAAAAATTGTTATCATCAACTGTTGTTTCTATTATAGTGAAACATTTATTTTACGCGGAACTGGTCAGACGCTAATATTTGAGTTTATATTTTGCATTTCCATCCTATAAGTTTTTGTATATGTATTTATTGCTTGTGCTATATTATTCTTGTGTATTTATATAACGAAAGTGTTTTGTTATTCATTCACTCCTGATATCTCATGCTCGACTTTAGTTAATAAATAGGGTTAATTAGTATTTGCTAGTTTTATTTTTTAATCAATTTCAGGTAGTATATTTTACAACTTTTCATTTTATATCTTTCTTCCTTGGCTTGAAATATTTTAAGTTTCAAATTCCGCTATACTTAAACCCAACAGTTTCGAAGATATTGGACATTTTATTGAAAATTTGATCAGTGTAATGGTTTGCAAGAACCATTATAACTTTCTTCGTGAAGGAGATCCTCGTTTGCTCTTTAACTAGTAGAAAGATCACAAGATGAGCTACGCTTTACATTGAAAATAAATTCCATAATAGTATACCAAATGTTCCATTTTTAACGTTACATTTTGTCAAATGCAAACACCCTGTATTTTTTTACATCAAGTTATGTAAAATTAAATTCTCTTTTTTCTAGTATATAAGCACTGTAGGTGTTAAAGTTACAACTTTTTGAAATACTCGTGATTTTCTTAAATGTTAAAGAATTTCTAGTAAAAATTGCCATCAACTTAGCCATGATTGGATGTCCGTCATTCTCTTACGTCAAAAAATACCAGAACGTTTACATTACACCTAGGAAGACTATTTAAATCTGTTTATTATTTATGGAGAATGTGAGAACATGTAACACATTCGCTACTCAATACCCACAAAAACAGAAACCATCACCAAACATTATTAAACGCATATTTTAGAACATTTGGCTCTGTCAAGGCAGGAATTCAAAGAAGGAAGCATATTGTTAATGACGAAATAGATCATTAATGTAAATAAAATAGATTCAAAGTATGTTTTCATGGTATCAGAGGGCCAGTCTTAAACTTGTTGGAAAGTTACTTGTCAGAGCAAGAGCAGTATGTTCAGATAGGCGAGGTCATCAGCGAAACTAACGTTCGGAATTCCGCAAGGGACAATACCAGGACCCATTTTACTTAATATTTATGTAAATAACTTATTCTAACAGAAGGGGTCACGGCAAATATAATTAGTTTCGCTGATGACACAGCTATTCTTTATAGAGCAGATACGTGGCAAAACCTAAAACCTATTGCTGAAAACAAATTTAAAAAACTAAAAGTATGGTTTGACCATAACTTGCTTACAGTTAATTTTAATAAAACCCATTACTTATCTTTTACGTCTTACACAAAATATTCACCTTATTTTGGATGCTTGGATATTGATGAAAAACACAG
This sequence comes from Stenurella melanura, assembly GCA_963583905.1. NCBI lineage: Eukaryota > Metazoa > Arthropoda > Insecta > Coleoptera > Cerambycidae > Stenurella > Stenurella melanura. The sequence continues at coordinate 25,195,316 of OY757315.1, forward strand.
ATATCAGAAGCCAATTCGATAACACACCTAGGTATTATAATCGATAAGCACTTTAGATGGAACCTACAAGTGGATAATATTACAAAAGAGGTATATTGTTAATGATGAAATAAATCATTAATGCAAATAAAAATGCAATAAAACTCAAAGTATGTTTTCATGGTATCAGAGGGCCGGTCTTAAAATTGTTGGAAAGTTACTTGTTAGAGAGAGAGAGAGCAGTATGTTCAGTAAAGAAATCGAGATTAATTAATTTTATTCCCACGTCTTTACGGCTACGCTACTGAAAGCAGAATGCGTGGGATGAACGACGAAGCCAAGCAGTGGTGCTATGAATGAATACCAATGGCCCTGCGTTCATCTACGGCGAGGCGTGGTTTACCTGCGCAGATACACGTTTACATATTACCAACTACAATTTCCGAATATGTATATTAGTTTGCCTTGCGAAGGTAAAGAAGCAAGGTTACTGTGAGAACGTACTATAAGGCGACAATAAAATATAAAATCTAAAGTCCGTTCAAAATTCAGTCCATGTATAACGAAAAAAACACCTAGTACAAGAAATCATACACAAGAAACAAACAGAAACATTCTGCAAATTGCTTTATCTAGTTGGTAAAATTTTCAAGAATATCTTTTAACATAGACCTCTTTGGATATGGTGAGACAGAGCACAGTATAGGCTAGGTTAGTTAGTGAAGTAAGAATGCGAAATCTTCTCAGAATATGTTAAAATTATATTAGAGACGAAAACTTGATTCCATGACGACATATGGTGAGATGCTGCCGGACGTGCTATTCAGCAAAGGGAGACCAACTGAAATAATTGTAATAATAAATAATTACCGGAAAACCAAAGATATTTTGTTGTTCTTTATTACAATGCTGTTATAACTTCCTCTGTTAAAATGTCAAATATAGAGGATAGACTTCTCAACCATTTGAAATATGAAAAAAAGTTAAATTCAACCAATTGATATATTGACCGTCGGTGCATTAGTGACACTCACCCTGTATATCGTATATTAATTATCCACTATTAGTTGTTTTTTGTTGCTACAATAATTTTTATTTTAAATATAATCTACTTGAGCTTTTTCTAATCATTATGTTACGTATATTTAGAGTTTTTCTTTAATATGGTTTCCACGCTTATCAGTAACCTGTGTAATTCTTTACGCCGATAAAAGTGGAAACCTAATTAAAAGGAAAAATTTGTAATTTACAACACTGCATATGGGCCGTCGAAAAACTTACATTTCAATTAAAAAATATAAAAACCGCTGCCTAAGGAATCACTAATTCCACATCCAGATTTCCAATCCAAGTTTTTTTAAACGAAAATATTTTGATACTATATTTTCACTTCGGTATGTGAAAATAATTGTTCATAGAATATTACACACCTCTCCTCAATAATTTTAAGTATCATCAAAATGGTGGCTCAAAATATTCATGGCATCTTTTCAAGTATAGTCGGGTAAAATTTAAAAAGACCGTTGTATGAATTAATATTACACATACGTTTTCACTATCTCTTGCACACAAACTTAAAGCCATAGCCTAAAGACATTGTCAATGTATGTCTACCAAGATTCTTTCCCACTTCTTTTGAGACGGAAATATGAAATGCACACTGAGGAGTGAGAAACATAGTCATAAACTCAGCGATTCTCAAACTGTGTGATTTGATGACGAATATTATTTATTTCCGTGAACTAACACCACTCTAAATATGAAAAACGTCTTTATATGAAATATTTAAGTTATTTTTAGTGGTAAATAGTGGATATTCATCCGTTAAACGAACAATATCAAATAATTAAGTCTTACAATTTTCTATTACGTACATATTACACATCTTAAAGCAGAACAAAGTAGCTAGCCTAGCCCAATCGGTAAGATGCTCGATGCAACAAATATAAATGGGGTTGGCGCGGGATCGATCCCCAACGCTAGTCTACTTTTTTTTTTTTATGTAAGCTCTATTAAAAGTTAATAACTTTCGTTCTATAATTTTTATTTTATTAAACTGCGCCTCGAGTTTTGTTGAAACTATATTTTCCCCAAAAACGTGTCTTTTTATTTTGTCAACTAGAATTTTTATTTATTACCGCTAAAAGAAAAATAATTTATTTTCGTTATTCCCATAGAGATTTCAGATTTTGTTTTGTTATATGAAATATTTTATTTTTACTGACATCGTTTCCCCTACTAATACTACGATCCTATCCTTTCCTGGCAAGAAATGCCCAAACCTTCCCGTGTCTCTTGCTGGACTGTAGCAATATTAGTCTTTGATTTCTTTTTTTGATTACTCATTGTTATTGACTGAATTGGGCAATTCATTTTTTGTTATCAGTTTCATTTGTGCCCGAACCTATATACCTACAGTGTCCGTCGTAAAGTTGGCTACATATCAGAAAAATGTGTATTATTGAGATTTCTAAAAAATACTATATTGGGGGTTCGTTTCTTTTTTTACATGCAAATACCTTTATTCAACTAAAATACATACAGTTTTTGTCGAAACTAGTCAAATATTTGTGAAATAGACACAAGAGTTTATGATTTTTCATATAGTAATTAATGGTAGGGGTAAAATTTGCACTTTTTTATTTTCCTCATATCTGCTTCAAAATAGATTTTATTTTTTAGCGGAAATATTTGGTTTAAATTTTGGACCAATAATTGGACAATATTAATGGCCAATTTAATTTAATTAATTGAAAAATTTGTTATCATACACAATATGCCATAGAATTAGACGAAAATGGTTACTCTGGGGTTTTTGAAGTCGCTGATCACCAATCTGAAATCCGATTTGGGGAATTCAAAATGGCGGACCGGAAATCGGGCCATTTTCCATAAGAAATGACAATGGATATCTTGGCCTTGAAAATCTGTGCTAGGAGGTTTTCGAGGTTGCTGATCGATTACGAATCTGAGGTCTGACTTGGTAAATTCAAAATGGCGGACCGGAAGTAGAGTTCATTTATCAAGAAAAACTCGTATCTTTTTCGCTTTTGGACTGAAAATGAGTACTCGGGGGTTTCTGAGGTCTCTGATAACGAATCAAAGGCCTAATTGACGAAATACAAAATGTCGGACCGGAATAACACTCTATTTCTCCTGAAAACTCGTATTATTTTCTTTTTTGGGCTGAACGTGGGGGGGGGGACTCGGAGATTCTCGTTATCGCTGATAACGAATCTGATGTCCAGTTAGGGAGAATTCAAAATGGCGGACCGGAAGTAGTATATTTTTCAGGAAATACATTTTTATTTTTCATACTTTCAGCCCGAAAAAATAAATAATACGAGGTTTTCCGAAGAGATTGACTGTTCCTCCCGTGTCCGCCATTTTGAATTTCGTAAATTGGACCTGTGATCCGTAATCAGCGACCTTAAAAACCTCTGAGTAGTCATTTTCAGCCCAAGAACGAAAAAATATGAATTTTTCCTGATAAATTGACTCTACTTCCGGTCCGCCATTTTGAATTTACCAAATCAGGCTTCGCATTCGTAATCAGAGACCCCGAAAACTTCCGAGTACAGATTTTCAAGGCCAAGATATCCATTCTCATTCTTCTTCTGGAAGATGGCCCGATTTCCGGTCCGCCATTTTGAATTTCCCAAATTGGACTTCAGATTGGTGATTAGCGACCCCAGAAACCCCCGAGTAACCATTTTCATTTAATTATATGGCATATTGTGTATGATAACAAATTTTTTCAATTAATTTAATTAAATTGGCCAATTATCGGAAAAGAAATGAAACCAAAACATTTCCGCCAAAAAATAAAAGGTACTGTTTTTTTAAATGCCTTTCTGAACTCTTTGCAACAAGAATTAAGTCAATTGACCCTGTACCTTTTTTTTGAGGTTTTCAGATTTTTCATGCTAAAATGACGCGACTATACGGAGTCCTTGTATTCTATATGCACTTTTCCTTCATCAAATTTTTCGATATCTTAACAATTTGACCCATTTTTCGGTACCACCGTCAACTATTTTTTACAGTCCTGCCAAACCGGTGATCGCATGACATGTGTCATGTGTCATGCATAAACAAACCCCCAATAGAGTTTTTTAGAAATGTAAAAAATACAATTTTTTCCCATATGTAGCCAACTTTATGGACACTGTATAATCAGAATTCCACTAAAATTATGAAGTTACTAAATTAATAATCTTAACATTTTATGATAGTATCTTTTATATATTTTTAAAATTATTTAGCGATATCATTGCCGAGAACTGTTTGAGAACTACTGGTATTTCTTATGCTTTAAATAAAATCTTAGTTCAGACGTTTTAGCGGCCATGACACACGTCAGTTTGAATTGTACCCGACTTTACATCAAAAATAGTCAAATGCAACTTTGCACAAAATCTCAGGCTGCTTCTTTTTTCAAGACATCGACAAAAACGTATTTTTCAATGATGTCATAAAAAATGGAAGCCTTGGTTTCTAATATATACACCAAATTCCAAGTTTCTGGCCTCTTAACTGCCTTGCTTTATTTGTTTTCCCTTATGTTACCCTATTTACGCTCCAACTCTTCAACTGAATAAGCTCAAGGTGCCAAGTCTTGGTATAATACATACGTGTACCAAATTTCAAGTCAATGCCTTAATCCGTTTCAGAGAAAATGTGTGCACAAAAAGAGTTATTATACAAACAGACAGACAATCCGACAGAAATTTTTTTTGCTCGAATTTAAAATCTCAACATTCAACCATTGAGTTTATAATACTGAGTAAAAAAAGTTTACTCTTTAAAAATTGCTGCTTTTTACTTGGGAGTGGTTCCCACCACTTCTCACCCTTTGAGGGGTGGACAAGAAAGTCAAATAGTCAAAAGAGAACATGACAATATGGAAGAATAAAGCTTTAGAAGCGATATTAATTATATTAATTTGTTTTTAAAATATTCGTAGAATTAATAGTTTCGGAAATATTACAGTACAAATGTGAGACTTGAAGTTTTGTTGGCAAAGAAATATATTTAAATTTCATATTTCTTGAAAACTTTTGACAAATTGAAACTCTTAAAATTAGAGCATATTGGTAATACTATATTTTTTGATTTTCCATTCTATGGACAATGACAGCAGGAAAATCCTAAATTCCCTATTTAAAAAAACTTCAAAGCCCTCATTGTTTTGCACAAAACATCGTTATTTGTCAAGCTGTACGGATAGAAAAATAATTTTATCAGAGAGTATTTCAAGCTCTTTAATTTCTATTACATATACAGGGTGTAATCAGCTTCATGTCATTAAAAAGAACTGGTAATGGGGACCGACTAGACAAACAAAAAACCTTTATGACTTTTCCCTCTAGGGGCACTTCGAAAAAAACTGACCTAGCTCAACCTTTTAAATATTTTTTTTAAATATTAATGTAGAAAATAATTGAGAACCACCACTTTTCTTGGTCACTGAACTTGTAGTTCCCAATTATACAACTTTTAAATTGTCATAAAAAAGTGCAAAGGCCTTGGATCATCGACCGCCTTTGATGAACCGCCTCAACCGAACTGGGGCAATTATAAAGAGGTAAATAATTCGTTATCTTTTCCTGCACAACTGCAAGCAAATAATGCCGTAGAAGTTTAAACAGATCATTTCTTTACATGTGTGTCTTTTAATTTGGAAAATATTGGATTAATGTTTATAATTTAGAATATTTAAATGTGATTTATTAACGTTTGTAACATAAATGAGTGTCCTGGGTTAAAAGCTTACCATCTAAGTAAATTATTCGAAATCTGCATCTGCATCAATACACAGTTCGGTACGTCGAATTAAGGACATACGTACTCCGTTCAACACTAAATAATAAACTATCAACTAACGTTGTCAATAAAGGAAAATAAAAGAAAAACTTGGTCCAAAATCCAAAACGGAATACAAAAAGAACGAACAAGTAAGTTGTGTCTGTACAGAATCAAGAATTTAACGACTTGAACGGTAAAATCAATAAAATAAATCTTCACTATAAATACACAGCGACCCGAAATTCAAAAACAACGAACGGCGGGTTGGACGTGTGTACATAACGAAACACCCACAGAAACTAAAATATTGCACAAGGGAGAGTCAGAGTATAATTTTCTTCAGATCAGATCTACTAAACACTCAGAAAACGTCGACGCCTTTCATCTTATTTACCGTACCGCTAAAGGCCGCCGACATTTTATAGCTATCTACACAAATATTGAGTATCATAGGCAAAGACATGCGCGACGATCTAAACCTACTTCAATATTCCAGCAGTTCTCAAAAGATTTTATTGAAAATTTGCGAAATTTTTGTTTATTTTTTATCTCCAAAACTATGAGCTTTAGACCCCAAGTTATATCAGTCAAGTTTGTTTGTCTTGTCGTTTCCTACCGCCAGTTTTTTTAATGACATGAAACTAATTACACCCTGTATGTATTTTTAACATCATACTGTTTGTTTCTGACATATTTGAGATGTAAACATTATATCTCGGCTGATAAACGTTCGAACGCCATTTTTAAACTATCGTTTTCTAGAACCATTCATCGTACAGAAATAAACAAAATATAAAATATTTGTAATTTTATAATCTTCCCCTCTAGAGGGGCTGGGAACCACCTCCAAGTAAAAAGCGTCGATTTTTAAAGGGTAAACTTTATTGTACTTAGTATTAGAAGAAACTCAATGCAAAAATAATCATGAAAATCCATTCGGTATAACTGGGTTCCGAGATATTTTACTTTTTGTGTCTAATTCCACTCGACTTATACTTCCACTTCACTACGTGAATGGGGAAGTAATTACATCGTAATGTTAAACATGTTCTATGAGGCTCCTCCACATTTAAGACAGACACATTAACATTAAATATACTTCGATTAACTAATTACTATGGTTAAATTGATTATCGATTAAGTAAATTATGATTAATAAGGATTATTAGCAATGAGTGACCGGTTATTAGCAACGGTTTCGAAATGCGCACACCAAAATAATCTTGGCGACAAAGTAAAAAATTTCATTTCATTATGATATAAAAGAAACAGGCTTGTCTGCATCGTTTTCAATCTAGTCAGTGCTATAATAAAAATTGTATTGAAACATTCTTTATAGGATTTTGCAAACAGCAGAAAAGATAACTAACTATCTATAAAAGAAAAACTTTGTGTAGAAATGTTAATATAGATAGTTATCTTTTCTGCTGTTTGCAAAATCCTATAAAGAATGTTTCAATACAATTATAAGCAAACAAATAATAATTCATTTTTAAACATAATAAAAATGTCTAATTAGGTCAAAAATGAAAAAAGAAACAACATGTTTACCTTTTTTGGCCCAAAATAAGATGGTTTTACTCTGGTCAATATTATTGAAAAATGCATATTTTCCGAGATATGGCCATTCGAAAATTCATAAAAGTGGGGGAAGGGATGTGTAAAAGTTGAAAAGAAAGTCTCAAAAATTTCAGGTGAATGTATCATGGAAATAAAAGATTTTTTTTATTTGCAACGTTTCTGTAAAGTGCGTTTTCACCATGTTTTTCCAGAAAAACATAAGAAACTACCCATCTCATTGAAATGTAGCGCTTTAAAAATATGTAATTTAAAAATTAGAAGTTCAGACGTATGCGTTGAGGCCTTCTAAACATTTTTTGTCTTTTGGAATCTTTTTGTACCCTGCTAATTTTCCGAGTTACAGGCAGTATTTTACGATGACTTTTTTGGAAATTTTCAATTAAAAAACACATGAAAATTAAAAAAATGGGGGTGATTTATATATTATTATATTGTTATAAAAAGAATATGATACCTAATATAGTTATACCATTTTTACAGGTTTAACATAAATTTTAAATTGAAAATGTGCAAAAAATGTAGTACATTATTTATCGTGGAAAAACTGCCTGTAAATTGGAAAATTAGTACGTTACAAAATAATTTCAAGTGATAAAAAATGTTTAGAAGGCTTCTATGCATATGTCTGATTTTTTTCAAATTAAGGAGTAGTTTTTCATGTTTTTCCGGAAAACTCGGTGGAAACGAACATTAGAGAAAAGCTGCAAATAAAAAAAGCCTTGTGTTTCGATGATACATTTATCTGATTTTTTTAGATTTTCTTTTCAACTTTACATTTCCCTTCCTCCACTTTTAGGACTTTTCGAATGGCCATACCTCGAAAAATAAGCATTTCTCGAAAAAATTCACCAGAGTAAAAACATGTTATGTGGAGCCAAAAAACATTGTTTTTTCTTCATTTTTGACCTAATTCTACAAGATGCGGAACCCGCGATAAAAGGGGTGTTTTCTACCACTTCTGATCATTTCCTACTCTAATCTTTTTTCAACTGTTTTATTAACTTCATTACAAACACATTGCACAAGGTTTCATCAAAATCCATTAGCTAGCACTTAAGTTAGAGATTTTAGTCATTTTAGCATTCCGTTGACTGGATTAATAATAATCTTTAACCTATAAATTATCATGTTCTTATATCGTTGGTTGGGGCCGTGCATCATCATGGTACAAAAACCACATACTTGTAATGTCGTTTTTACCGTTGGATGACTTCATATTGCTACGTACTTTATTAGTTATAGGGATCACGTCTAGATGGCGCCACATACAAACCATCGACAATACACGTATATTCTTTACTATATATTCTAATGAATAAATAAAAATCGAACAATCAAACAATCAAAATTGCAGCCTCATTCTACAAATAATAAATGGTGATTTTGTTGTAACTACATAAATGGGCTTGTTCCAAAATATTCTTTTATATGGTGTAGTCATGGGTAACACTCTAAATTTTCTTGTGTTGAAACAATAACACTGACACTGCTTGAAGTGTCAACACAAAGTATCAGCACAATTGTGTCATAATACAGCAAACTGGTTTCAAGTACCGTACGTCATTGGTGCTAAAGTATCTATCAGTGTCAGTGTTGAAAATGCAACACAACAGCACTGTATAATAATACGATCCGGGATCCTCGGATTCCCAGAGAGTTACTAACAGCCACACAAAAAATGAAAAAATACTTCATAACGGTTTGCCGTCTAGAGATTGTTGTCTACAAGTGTGCTTGCAAAATAAAAATTATAGTTAATGATAGTTAATGAAAAACAAGAGACAAAAAATAAATAAAACATTTCAAGGGGTTTTTATAAATATCAATTTAAACAATAAGGATCAGTCCGTTTTCATTTTTGGTGTAGCCTGATGCAAATTTCTAGTTTTGTTATATCCAAAATGGATGAAAGAAATAGTTTTATTTTGAATAAACGGTTTATGTTCGTGATTGCTTTTTTTCATTTACCTAGTAAACTGCGTAGAAGCTTGTGCGTGCGTCTGCGTGATCTGTGATACTGCACATGAACCCTCCAGCTCCCGCCATCATGAGTGTTATAAAAGTGCCACTGTGTCATATAAGCTGTTTCAACACATGTGGAACACCAATAGGCGTCAGCACAAAAGCGCCATTCAATACAGTGTTACACATCTCTAATATGGTTTTTATACTTTTTCATGTAGTACTCGATATTCTCATTATACACTTAAAATTTCGTATTATTAACTTTGTCCACGACTATTAAATAATGTCCTCATTATGTATGTGTTTCCTCAAGGATAATGCTATCCATTATTTCCTGCCGTGAATAATGATTTCATTATTCACTGATTGCAGTGAATAATGAAGACAGTCAGTTGTTTATAAAAAATGACGTTAGTGACTTTTTACTAAAAATTTAAAATGTCAAAATTGCAGCAACCAAAAGACAGGTGTCGTTTCTCTAAGTTTTCTAGGAAGCACTCAAATGGTACATACCGAAGAGGTACTTTAATGAACACTCAAAAACTACATTAGTAAGTTTTTTTCAAAGCATCATCGATTGGCAACACGCGGAATCCCCAACATTGTTTTTTAAAACCATTTATCGACGTGCCTACAAACTGTGTTATTTTATTAGTAAGCCATGACAATGTGTCAAAGCGTAATTCTGTAATTGATTTGAAACGTCAAAATTTGTGCGATTTCAACGCCAACGTTGTTTACAATAATTTTACATATTAGGTATTCAAAAAAAGTAATATAATTAGATAAAATGGATACTGACAGTGAAAATGAGATTTCCTTGGCACTGCGAGAAATAAAGGAAGCTACAGAAATCGCTTCATTAAACTTGTTGCCTGAAAGATATCGATAAAATAATATATGATATCATATGAATCTTTCTTAAATATGAACTAAATAAATATTAAATATTTAATAGTCGTGGACAAAGTATAGTATTCTACTGGCATATAATGGCTATTATTCACTCTGGTGATTTACGACACTCGCCTGCGGCTCGTGTCTTAAACTTCACCCTCGTGAATAATAGCCATCATTATATGCTCGTTGAATAATATACTATTTTCCGTTCTCGAGATATAAGGAGTTGAAATTAGTAATAGTTGCAAAAACCGAGCGCTCATTTGTGATGTCACTGTACGCAAGTGACGTAAGAAAAATGGCTTTCTGGGATCTTTCAAATTCAACCTGAAAAGTCGAAAAACATGGCATTTTTAAACGCTGGTAACTAAATAAATACGTCGAGTGGAAGTTCGTTCTAAGTGTCTACGGAAAGGAGAAGGTCGGCGATGAATTCTTATCGTAAATTGCAGGTTCAAAATCGAAAATTCGTCCCTGCAGCCCCTACAGGAGCGAGAGAAAATTGTAATTTTTTGAAATTTCACCAAATTGTACTCCCATACTGTCAAGTAATAAGCAAAACAAACAATACTTCGAAAACACATAATTATAACAAGTAAGGAGCATCAAGTCTATTGAGGTCGCCGAGTCTATGCGTATAGTGACGTAGCGCCTGGCCACGCCCCATTTTCGTGAGACGGAGATTTGTAATAGTTTTTAAGATACTAAACGTGCGAATAAGATTCTGATTTTTTGCAGATCCCTTAATTTATACTTGCACTTTCGATTTATGAAATAAAAAAAAATGCCGAACAAGCCCATTATCTTTAACCTATTATAGATTACCATGTTGTGGTATCGTTGGTTGGGGTCGTGCATCGTTTACGGTACAGAAACCACCGTGATTTGCTGCCAATTCCATGACCATCTTTGACCAAGATACTTTTTAATATTACGGTATCAACGAATAAAAAATTACGTGAATATAATATCGTAAAATGACATCACTGGGCTATAGGGCATACGCAATACGGTATCAACGAATCAAAAATTACGTGAATTTAATATCTTAAAATGACATCTCTGGGCTAAGGCATAAGCAATGCCTAATTTTAAAATGAAGTCGAAAAGACGTCATTCTTTGTACATATAAGTTCTAGCTATGAAATAATATAATTAATAAAATTATTATTTATTGTCTAACAATTCATGTCATCGAATATCTATACAAAATTTCAAGACAAGAAATCAAGTGAAGGGGGTTCAAAATTGATTCGTAAAATTTGACCTGAACTGACTGACAAACATGCGAAGTTGAAGCTTTTAACAATTAAGGTACTCTGTAGGCATAATATTTCAGAAAATTATAAATTCTCGTCACTCTATACAATCTGAGAAACCCCATTAGCGGAAGACGTTCATAAAATTTCCCACAAATTTTGTACCACTGAGCGATAGTCCGCTAGCAAACAACATAACGTAAATAAGATAATTTAATACCCCATTTCAAGTTAAACAAACATTAGATTCTTAGCCCAATAAAGTTAGTGTTTTTCTATAAAAGAATTATCAACTGGCTACATTCTTGTGTGGACCTTTATTTTTTTATGTTTTAAACAACACCTCAAAAATTCCCTTCGATAGCAACCCCGCCAATTTTTTATAGGGGGTGAAGAGGGGTAACTAAATTTTACCGCTCTTCGCTGTTATCTCTAAGTTATCAATTTTTTCAGAAAAAAGGTTATTATCGAGCTCATAAAATTTGCTATAAAAAAAGTTGTTTAATTTTTTTTATACAATTAACTGTTCCATAGTCTACACTTCACTGTAGTACTGTATGTGACTATAAGGCGTATATACGCTATATTGCAAGTACGCCAAGTTCACTTTAATATCCTCAATGCTCACAGAAATAATAAGCGAGCACCCGTGTATCTTTACAGGAATAATATCTACCTTCACCGCCGCCTCATTTTTTAATTGAAATTTCTCAATAAATATACATATTTAAATAAGAATTTGTTTAATTCTGTCGACAAATATTTTAGTAACCGATTGGGATATTTTTTTTCTAAAACATTCGTGATTTTATTACGAAAAAATCTGTCAGAGCTGGTTTTTGAAATATGAATACCTGAACACGATTAAGTGTCCGACGTCAATTTCTTATAAGAGTCTTACAGATTTTTTTTTTACCAATTCACAAAAATTTTCCTACTCGGAGTTTTCAAGGTTGCTGATCATGAGTCTGATATCCAAATTGATGTGAACCAACCTGCGCGATGGCGGAATCAATATAGCGGCTATGAAATGCCAAGAAACGATAAAAAAATTCGTTTAAAGTTCAAACTGACAAGTTTCAAATATTACTGATTACTTTTTTAAATTCAAATTGTCTTAGTTTTAAGTTCCAGTAAAAAATTCAATATGGCGGATCCGAAATGGAAATCAAAAAAATATTTAAATGCAGCATTATTCTAAACGTGCTATTTTTAAACAAGATTGTAAAATTTGAAAGGCTACATATTAATTATCGATCATAAATATGATACAGTCCGCCATTAATTTTATGCACTACATAACCTAATATAGGTAACATTTTTTCATCAGCTAATAATAATACAATAAGTATCAAAATAAGACCTTTGGACAATTTTGAACGAAAAAACTTTTCTCTGGACCACTGTGCAACGTGTCAATCAGGCGGAAAAGGTAAGATTACAGAGAGAGAGAGAGAGAGAGATAGAGAGAGAGAAACAACTGAAGTCAGCTGATTGTCAAACCCCAAGATTACTTACTAAAGGAAGGTGCTTGATAACATACGTCATATGAAGGTTCAAGTCTTTCTACACATATTAAGTATCTAGAGTATTTAATTAATATAGAGTTATTCATTGACAGAAAGTAAACCGATAAGTTTTAAACTATTTTTTTAAATAATTTATTTATATTTATAAAAATTAAGAAAAACGAGTCACACACGGCTGTCATCGAGGGGTATATGTGACGTAGCACTTGCCGATTCCTACAAGGCAACCTGTCTTTTCGTAATCTTGGTCAAAACCATTTAATGCGCACCCGACAAATTCCGAAACTGTTTCGGCTGGATGTCGTGTCTCTTTAGTTTGAAGTTAACAACTCTCTTCGTCTATTTCGTCTTCTTTGTATGACTGTCTTCTCTTGTTAATTCTCTACTCTTTGATTATACTATTCTTTCTGTTTGGCTCAGCATACGACCTAACGGTCAGCTACCCGCTACACAGAAAAACGGACGTACCTGTGTACATGGCTCTAAATCTAAATCTAAATTTTTAGATGGCTTGACTAGTAGAGGGTAAACTGGAATTAAAGTACACTCTCCCAAGTTTTGATAATTTTGAAAATAATGAAAATCACATTTTAGTCCTCCATGCTATTTAGCAGGTGTGATACAACATCTGTCCTATTTCAGACTGGAAAAACCAGGTTGGCTACAGAATCGCAAGGATCTCCAGAACTGTGCTGAAGGTTTTTAAAGGATCACAGTGTTCACGAGAAACAATTACTAAAAATGGAATTTACTTCTGGCCCTGTACAATGCTTCACATAAAGAGAATTTATTGATTCTTACAGTTATTAATAGTTTATGAAGGCTTCCAGACTAAATAAGGCAGAGAAATTATAAAATCTACCGCCCACACTCCATGCAACACAACACAACATTTATTTAAAGTTTACTTGCAAGTCCAAAAATGACTAGATAATGACCTAAATCCAGAGGAATGGAAGTGATGTAGATTAGGTATGGTTAAGCTCAAAAGGAGATCGTTCTCAAGAGATCAGCTAATTAGAGGAGTGCTGAAAATAAACAATCGCGGATTGCGATCTGATTTGTCTTTATAAAAGAAAAATTTCAAGAATGTCAATTTAGTGCTTTTAGTGAAATGATTACTTATTATCACCAGGTACTTACTAAACAGATCCATAAAGATATACTTATTAAATAATAATTAGGCGAAAGTTCATTGCTATTATTGAAACGTTTTAAAATGCATGTTTACTCTGAAGTAGAATTTCTTCAATAACAATTAATTGTTGTTTTTATTATGTCACTGAGAGTGTATTTCTTGACCCAGTTTTACTGAAAAAGGTTAACTTTTTAGAAAAAACCTCGAGAGACATTTTTTTTGTTTTTACTCAAAAATGAGATGCCCAAAAATAAAACAGAATAAAACATTTATTTGATTCAATATAAAAAAGCATCTTGAAGAACCCTCTTGCCTTTGTATGGCTGAATGATCCATAAAACATATAAAAATTATAAATTGGACAACTGAGATTCCTAGAGTAGACATTTTTTTCGATATTTTCATGCCTTGCAACAATGTTTTTGAAGCTCCGAATTTTGGAGAAAGTGGCGTTCCCCAGAGAATGGCCCATACACATGTTATCGGAACTCAAAGAAAAAATTACTTAGATACATAAAACAAATTCAGTTATGAAGTAAAAGATACCAGCTTTTCAAATATTCAAAAGAAGTATTATGTAATTGTACAGGGTGGACAACTAAGAATGGAGGTCGGCCATATCTCAGAAACCAATCATCGCACAAGTTTAGAAAAAAAATTGCCTTGAGTAAAGTGACCCTGAAAAACGACTGGAAAATATTTTCGAGTTTCTAAAATGGCCGCTAGAGAGCGTAACGGCCATGAACCGAATAGGAAATAAAGTTTTTCTCTGTATTTTGTTCATCATAATTCTAAGACAATTTCGAATCTTCCAGTTTTTCATTTTTTTGTATCTCCAAGAATACAGTGGTGGGGAGATGCCAAAAAAACATTTTTTTAAATGTCGATTACTCCGATTAGCCTCAACGGAATTTAACAAACTTGATCTCATTAAAAAGTGCTTTTCTTAGTCTTTCATTTGATTATTAATCTGCCACTAGAGGGCGTTATTTGACATGTCAACAAATATCTCACTTTTTCTAAAACAATTTAAATGGAATGGTATGTTTATTTTTACACGGTAAAATAGAGAATTAAAAGCTTCAGATGTCTGTGAAAACCACAACGATAACTTTTTTCTAACAGTAGATATTAGCAAACAAAGTTGAAATTATGAATTATTTCTTATCTTGCCGACGGAATTTGCAAAAGTAGCTGTTGAAAATAAGTAAGCTGTGAAAATGACAATGTAGAAACAACATATATCAAACATATTCAGTAGAATATATATTACATAATATAAAAATTAGTAATTAATAACAATGACAATAAATCTAGTAGTATTAACAATAAACAATGTAACAAATCAAACGTCCAAAAAAGTAAACGCAAGAACACATTACAACACATATCGTCCTCGATATCGTCGTATTATCGTTATAATATGTATTATTGATCTGACACAAATCCGCACTGAATGTGAGACACCCAATCTCAGGGTCGTTGGTCTATAAATGTGTGGTGTGAAATTCTAGGTGGACAAATAATTGGTACTTTTATTTTCATTTTCTTAATGGAGAACGTTATTTAAGTTTATCAAGAAAATAATTGTTTCTTCTTTAGAAGACATATCTCTACCAATTCGTCGTGATATGTTTTCCAACATGATAGATACCCGGTATATTTCTCTTTGAACGTTCCGGATTTTTTAGACCAGATATATCCTGAGTCTATTCTATTGGCCTGCTAGGTCCCCAGACTTGACTTGCCTAGATTTTTATTTGTGGGGGTGAATAAAGGATCTCGTTTTTGTCACCAGACTTACTACAAGAGATGACACGATCGAAAGAATAAGAAATGCCATTCAAAGTATTTCGATGGCAGAAGTAGAGACTTCTGTTCAGTCCACTCGTCAGAGAATGAGTTGTTGCATCGAAAATCATGGGCGACATTTTGAACATCTAGAGCACCACTAGTTACATTCCAAATTTTTGTGTTGTAATGTGCTCTTGCGTTTATTTTTTTGGACGTTTGATTTGTTACATTGTGTATTGTTATTACTATTAAATTAGTTGTCATTGTTATTAATAACTAATTTTTATATTATGTAATATATATTCTACTTAATATGTTTGATATATGTTGTTTCTTCGTTGTATCATTATCACAGCTTACTTGTTTTCAACAGCTACTTTTGCAAATTCCATTGGCAAGATCGGACAATAATTCTTAATTTCAACTTTCTTTGCTAATATCTACTGTTAGAAACAAGTTATCGAGTTGCGGTTTTCACTGACATCTGAAGCTTTTAGTTCTCTATTTTACCGCGTAAAAATAAACATACCATTATTTTTTTTTAAGAAAAAGTGAGATATTTATTAACATGTCAAATAACGCCCTCTAGCGGCCACGGTAATAACCAAATGAACACAGCGTAAAGCATGACTAAGAAAAGCACTTTTTAATGAGACCAAGTTTGTTAAATTCCGTTAAGTCGAAGCAATCGATATTTAAAAAAAATTTCTTTGGCACCTCCCCACTACTTTATTCTTGAAGTTACAAAAAAAAAATGGGAAACTAAGAATACTCGAAATTATTTTTTGGACTGCGATGCGTATTTTTTCAATTACACTTAATTGGGCAAAATACAGAGAAAAACATAACTTTCTATTCGATCAAGGCTGTTACGCTCCCTAGCGGCCATCTTAGAAACTCGAAAAGATTTTCCGGCGATTTTTCAGGGTCACTTTACTTAAGATAATGTTTTCCATAAACTTGTGCGATGATTGGTTTCTGAGATATGGCGGGCCTATATTCTTTTGAAAATCACAAGGACCAATCACAAAAACGGTGCATCAGTAGACATCAACAAACTTCGCCCAATATCATTAGTTCCAATAATTTCAAACATTTTCGAAACAATATTAAAAATCAAATAACAAGTCATTTTGAAAATTACAATTTATTTAAAAAAAATCAGTTTGGCTTTCGTAATAAATCAATAAATGATGCAGCAATTCACCCTATAAATAATATTGTTAACGGTCAAGAAAACAAAGAGTATGTTGGAGTTACCTTTTGTGATTTGCAGAAAGCTTTTGACTATGTTTCACACCATATTCTGCTAGAAAAGTTAAAGTATCTCAATGTTGAATTAGCAAGTTGCGAGCTAATTAAATCCTACTTATCAAATCGTAAGCAATGTACAAGTGTAAATAATATAAACTTCGATCTCAAAGATATGAAAAGCGGGGTACCTCAGGGGTCGGTATTGGGAACCACTTTATTCCTGATTTATGTAAATGACCTTAAGCAAGCCATACCGGAGGCAGACCTTGTATTATTTGCAGATGACAAAACGTTGTTAAGATCGGATGAATCATTAAATGCTCTTCAGCAGCACATGGAGGATACATGATCAAATGCGGCAAGATGGTTTTCCTGCAACAAATTGTCCCTAAATCAAAATAAAACAATAAATATGACTTTTACTCATAGACCTATAGTGAACGAAAATCCAGAAAAAATCAAGTTTCTTGGACTTTATCTTGACCCAAAGTTAAATTGGTGTCACTACGTGGATTTCCTTGCAAATAAACTGAGTAAAATTATTTTCATTCTAAGTAATTTGAGAAATGTGCCGGTGAATATTTTAACTATTGCCTATCACTCATTAATTGCATCTCATATAGCATATGGACTGTTAAACTGGGGCATGCACCTCAAGCTAGTAGAATATTTTCTGTACAAAGAAAAGCTATTAGAATCATTTCAAATCTGGGATATAGAAATGATGTTAAACAAAAGTTCATCGATTTAAATATATTAACATTTCCTTCACTATATATTTTTACATGTTTATTATTCATTTATAAGAATGTTCACTTGTTTAAAAGAACAGGCTCTAATCATAATTATCATACTAGACATGATATAAAACTCGACTATAACAGATTGAAATCAAGTGATTATGCATATAATTACTTCGGCTTTATTTCGTATAATAAGCTCCCATTACATGTTAGAAGTCTTCCAGGGACGAGGTATAAACATGTGATAAAAGTTTTCCTTAACAAAAGCATTTTATGATGTTCATGAATTTTTAAATTGTGATGTATCTACGCTGTGATAAGCAGAAATAGGTATTTCAGGTCTTCTGTAAGATTTACTATTTTAGTAATATGTGTTATTTTAGTGGACTGTAATAATGTGTAATGTTTTCTTTTCTAATTACATATCTCTATTTTTTGCTACCTTATAGCATTCATTACAAATTTTAAATTTTATGTATGCATGATGCTTTGTGTATATTGACGCGTGTAAAACACAGACAGTGTTGTAAACATCAACAAATGATTTGATTAGATTTGATTAGTTGCCCACCCCGTACATGTTTTTCTGAATCTTCAGTGCATCTCGTGATAAGCAAAAGTACCGATATTCACAGTCCCGGGAATGTAGTTCGATAAGAAATATGATATAAATTTTGATACCTACAGAATAAGTAGACAAGTGTATCAGGTATACATAGAATATAGTGGAAAGGCACATTTGTTTACCTGTATATAATAAAGAGCACTGTATTCAGGTATAAATTTCGGTGCGGGAGTGTCGGCTTCGCTCGATTCCGGTTTTATCGCTAATAAAGTACGACGCAGATTCGCACCTCGCTTGTTCCACTACTTCTACTTCAATATTTTTTATTTTCCACATCGACTCGTGTTAAAACTTTTGAAAAATATCGGAAAAAAAATTTTTGATTTTTTGTTTCATGTTGCCGTTCTGGAAATCATGCAACATGTTTGAGATTTATAGACAAAATTAGTTACACCGCCCGGCCTATTAATTTTTTAATTTTACTCATGATTTTTAAACTGCTCTGTATATTAAGGCCAGCCAGACCTGACGAGGCCGAGTTTTGTAAATATACGCTTGACTATAATAAGCTTATAAAACAAATTCTGTATTTAACTGCATAGCTTTCCCGAACTCTTATTCAGCTTAGGCAAATGCGAACCTTCCAACTATATCTATTATCTATAATTTATAGACGCACAAGACGTCATTAAGGGTTAATTTAACATACATTTGACTTAATGAGTTTTTCCACTAGAGTCACCTAATTAGCTAAGTTGCAGTACTTCATTATAATATAAAACATTTTCCTTCACCCCACGGCAAAGTGGGGAACACACGGCAAAGCCAGTGCGTAAAGTAATTGCACTCCTAGTCGCTTTGTGAAATTGTACTCTTCGAGGTTGTTGTTAATTGCAGAGTCGCGCTTTTTGTCTCAGGTGCGCGAGTTTCCTTACCTGTGTAAATACTCACTTGGTTAAGTAATTTTACGTATACAATTTACAAGTAAGTGGCAAGTTTATATTTTTTTATCAATAAACAATGTTGTTCTAGCAGATTCATAATTATGTTTTAAGTAACACCTACATGCAATATTGTCTAAATGTTTTTGTGGCATTATCTTAATTTTTTTTCCAATTCCTTGGGACTTCCTTCCCAGAGAACCGCTTAAAAAGAAAAAAAAGCAGGAAGTCCCAAAGAATTTGAAAAAAACCTACATGCAAATTAAGAAATATATATAATTTGTAGACATTAAAAAAATGGAAACAAGTTTTTCACCTTTATATTTCTTAAAGCTATATTTTTGCTTTTCAATTTTGCACAATTTTAATGAATGTTAAGCGTTTCGATTATTGCCTCGTCATGATTTATTATAATTTATTAGCTATAGAGAATGAATTAAACTAATAAGTGCCTATATTTATATTTGCATCGAATAATAATGTTATGTACCTTATAGTGTAGTCAAATAGAGATTTAGGTGGAACATTTTTGAAGATGGAACGCGACACGATGGAAAGTGTTTGTTTTGGTAAAAATAATAAGATTCCGAAATTTCTCCCTCCACGAAGGGGTGCAACCATGTTTTTTTGGCTAAAAGGGGGTATTTTGGACATTTTTAGGAGTGAATTAAAAAAAAATGTTTTTCACCAGTTCCATAATGAGTTAAGGAACCAACATGGTATTCTTTTATTGTTAATGTTGAGGGAACTTCCAGTTCAAATTTGACGATCCAAATTTTGTGAGATTTGGAGGGAGGTTTCTTTCCAAATTTCAGACAAATCGGTCAAGATTTGACCAAACTAGCCGAAATTAAATGTTTTCTATTTTTTTTATATATGTATATCTATATCAGGGGGGATGGTCGGATCGTCGCCAAATTTCAACTGGAAGTTCCCTCAACATTGACAATAAAAAGATACCATTTTGGTACCCTAACTCATTATGGAACTGGCGAGAAACATTTTTTTTTAAATTCACTCCTAAAAATATCCAAAATACCCCCTTTTGGAAAAAAAAACATGGTTGCACCCCTTCGCGGAGGGAGAAATTTCGGAATTTTATTGTTCTTACCAAAACGAACACTTTCCACTGTGTCGCGTTCCATCTTCAAAAATTTGCCAATCCGACCTTTTTTTTCACTGTTTGACTCCACTATTACTAATATAGAAATTAATTTATTATGTCTGATTAATTAAACATTGTTTTTGAGAAATATTTGAATACTCCATATTAGAAGTCATTTTAGAGATAAATTAGGAAACATAAATCGGTACTTGTAACCATATTGCACATTTATAATTCTTACAGGATAACAGAAATGATCTATAAGATTAAAAGGAAAATAAAATGCAGTAGAATTTTTTTATCGTTAATAGTCGAAAGAGGGGTGTGTCAATTTAAAAAATCAATAACGAAATATTACAAAAAACTTTATTTCAACCCAAATAATGGCTTACGTGTGCTGGCCTGCAGGTATACATTCTTTCGAAATTGAATATTAAGTTGTAGTAATTTTGAATTGCTCTGCATAAAATTAAGTATTAGCTCATAATCATTTAATATAATCATCTACTCTCTTTAAAACTCCAAGAAATAATTTCGCTATATTTTTAAATTTCTCTCAGCAAAAGGAATAATATTTGTAAAAATATGTAGTAGTTAATAAAATTATCTTAATTTGTTTTCGTTTGTTTCTCTACGATAATAGTTAACCATTTTTAATCGTAGAGGACATAACGTACTCGCAGATCAAAATATCCGCGAAAGTGTTGATTATTACAAAAATGTTGCGCTACCTATTTAAATCTTTTGAAATTATCTTTTATTTGTTATTTTTTGTACAAGCTGAGCGTATAGATTTTGTCCATAACAAAAAAATATATATATTTTTTTATTAAAACAAATTTTCTTTATATTGTTTGACCAATTTCCAATAAGAAATGTTCAATAACTTTTTTATAAAATTGATATTTTCAGTGTTATGATTTTTTTTAAATTGAAAAATTTCTAGTTTTTAACGCCTTAAAAGTATTTTCTTACCTTTTGTTGTGTATTTTGCCACTGAAAAACATTTAAATTTTTTTAATGAAAAAACCTCTGCGCCAAACGGATCAGACAGAGGTTTGTTCTTGAATATTTGACTGTTTCAAAAAGTCTCACATCTAAAAATATATAAACTAGAACAATGTTATAACCTAAAAATGAAAATGAAAGCTATAGGCAGTTAACGTTTCGGAAGAGAATCTACTTCCGTTCTCAAAACTTTTGGCCGTCAATCATGACAGTTCTTTATTTATGTATTTCCATAGTCACGTGAGACATTAAATTATATTTATTAGTACAAAAATCTATTGAATAATTTGAAACGCATCTATTCTCGTTTAATAAAATAATCGCGGATTCTTTAAGTTTTCTTTTAGTTCCGTTGCTCTCTTTTTCCAAAATCTTCGCCGAATCTCATTGAATCCTGTGATTATTATCCCACGCTTGTTCACAAATTTTGAATTTTTCAAATTCTCCCCTTCTAGCGTAATTTCTATCTTCACCAAGCCTTACGTTGAAAGGCTAGACCTATGTAATGTTTTCCGCACTCACACGAAACACTATAAATACAATTTTTTGAAATTTGAACAATATTTAGAGGTTTGCTTTTTGATAAAACTGATCTTAGCGTGGAGCCTGTTTGAAAAACCGTTCGTAGGGAAAACCTATTCCCAATTTTTCGTAATTTTTCCGATAAACCATGTGTATATGGAATTACTGCCATTGACCTAAATACCTCAGGTTGTGATAGTACCAATGTTCAATAACTGACTGTCAACAATACTCTCATTATTTGATTAGTTAATAAGACAGTTTTTATAAATCGCTTTTCGTTCCTTAATATTACATCATTTGAAGAAATAATTTTGGCTCTATCATACAAACAATTAACAACACCTTTCTTAACACTAATATGTTGATTTGATTTGAAATTTAAGTATCTGTTTCTGTGTGTTTGTTTTTTATACACACTGGTTTGGTATGTGTTATCTAATTTTTTAATTAAAATATCTAACAAAGGTAATTCATTATTATTTTCTATTTCTATGGTAAATTTAATTGAAGCTTCTTTTTCGTTAATCTGATTCAAGAAATTACTTAAACAATCGGCCATATAGCAAAAATGCCATCTATATATCTCCACCATACAATGGATTTTTAAACTAGATTATTAACATTACTGTCCTCAAAATTTTCCATGAAAATGTTCCTTAATATTGGTGATAATGAAGAATCCATGGCCATCCCAAAGTCTTGTTGATAGAAGTGATTATTTAATTGAAAGTGTGTTGTTTTAATGAAAAGTGGAAGTAATTCCATTATAGTTTCAGTGCTTAACTTAGTTCTATTCGCCAAATTCCCATCTTGTTGCAATTTGTTTTTAATTATTGTTAATGTTTTATCTACAGGAACATTTGTAAATAGGCTTACTACATCAAAACTGACCATTAGATGATTGTTGTTAAAATAATTTTCTGACAGCTTTTCCAAAAAATGTTTGCTATTTTTAACATAAGACTCGGAGGAACCTGATAATGAATTTAGGATTTTTAATAAATATTTTGAGAGTTTGCTACATGGAGAATTAATTAAACTCACAATTGGTCTTAAGGGAATGTCAGGTTCATGAATTTTTGGCAAACCATAGAAATGAGGAGGTTTGCTGCGATGTGGAGTTAACATTTTTCGTTCAATATCTGTAAATTCATTTTTGTGTTTGAATAAGACTCTATATGTTTTGTTTTCTAAAGAATTTGTAGGATCTTTATTTAATCTGGAATAATTTCCATAATTTATCAAGTTCGTAATTTTTGTATCATATATAGCTGTATCTAAGATTACTGTGGCATTGCCTTCATCAGCTGGTGAAATTTTAATATTATGATTATTTTTTAGAGATGAAATTGAACTGTTTTCATCGGATGTTAAACTATCTCTAAAAGTATGTAAAAAAAATGTGTTCTTTACAACAAATAATCTTTTCTAATGTCAATGGACCTTACATATGAACTTTTAACAAATGGAGCTGACGATTTTTAATTCTATACCTCATAGCGACTATTTTTCTTCGGCGGTTCTCAAAAAATTCATGTGAAGGAAAGTTGTCAAATGGATTTCCTCATGTAGGTAATTGATTGCTGAAACATTTTAAGCCAAAGCACAAAGTTGAACCTAGTTCTACAGGGTGTTCTTCACGATTATTCGAATTTCAATATTTGTAAACTGCCATCTCAATTTTTTCAAATGGAATAAATACCCTTTATGATTTGACTTGATTTGACAGAAATAAATAATACCATGGTTAATAAATTATTCAAATAATACATCATAGTAAACTAAAAAAAATACTTTTTTATAGCCGAAAAGGAAGGGTTATGATTTTGGCAGTCTGTGTATATATGAGGGTGGGTATTGATGTTCCATCATAGCGGCCAAATTACTGGACCAATTTTTATAAATAAGGTGTCGTTCGATTCGTCTCAATGTCAAGAGTAAAGAGTAACATGGCGCGCCCCCCCCCCCCCACCTTGCAAAGGTGTCTTCCAGGGGTCGCACAGTGTGATATTTACTACTTTTTTTGGACAAGAGTTCATATGACGCACAGTTCTTGACCGATATGAATATATATATTTTTTAAATAGTCGCAAATGATTCTAGCCTACCCTCCGATTGCTAAAATTTGAATATCTATTCTTCTGATGAACGTATCTGACCCAATATCAGTATATTTAAAAAAATCATTTTCTACAAAAATAGTGACTGCCCTATATTACAGATCACCGTAAATTTATTGTTGCATTTCATGTTTTATTGGATCGCTGATTAAGAATATGATACTTTTGTCCAAAAGTGGTAGAGTTTTTAAATATTGGCCATTTTTGGTTGTTAGGCAATTTTTTGGGATTTTTGATATATAATATCTTACTTTAGGCTGTTGTTGAATTATATTATTATTTTTGGATTGTTGATTACGAACAGGTTATCCAACTTTTCCAAAAATAGTCAAATTTCTAGATATTGGATACTTTTCGGTTCCTGGGAAGTTTTCAGGATCTTTTCGTATAAGTTATTACTCTAGGTTGTTTAATTAATTGTATATATGAATACATTTAATTTTAAAAAGCCTAATAAATAAATATTTACTCAAGGATGACGTTAAATTCAAGCTTTATAAAATATAATAGTGTAATAGATGTATTTAAGTGTTTACAATTAAGGAGCAGATAAGCAATTTTGAGGTTGCATATCCATGCTTCTTATACTTTCAACTTCTTATGCTTTCTTAGTACCAAAATTGAGATTTGGTTACTTTTTTACTTTACTTGCTTTTTTAATTAACTAGATATGTAATTGTTACACATTCTATAGGATGCTGATAATATTAGTTTTAGACATTTTCTGTTTAATTTCAAATTAAAAAAATTAATATTTTTTTTATATATTGATCGATTTTGTTTAATGGTGTTCTTCATCTAGCTAACACTAACTTACTGTACAAATTTGAATACAATTCGACTATTCGTTCTTAAGTTGTCGAGCTTACAAGAAACGTGACGGGCGGACGGAAATTTTGAAAGTTGTTCAGAATTCGATTACCAACAGTGATAAAAATTTTTTCTCTACGAGCAATATGGTTTTAGAAATGTGCCTATCGAATGCAATAATACTGTTCGTTTTGTATTTACGAAGAGTATAATAATAGCTATACAGGGTGTTTCAGAACGTATCCGGAAAAAATTAAGGGGATATATATAAGTTTACTTTCAATTTTTTATTTACTTTAAATGATTACAAATTTTGTACATACCTGATGTTACAATAACTGTTCGAAATTTTGTCCGCCGACCTAATTGCACTTTTGACAATTTCGTATCCAATTTTGCCTCATGTCCATATACTCCGCGTTACTATACACATATGGCATTTTGAAAGAAACTCACTTACAGCACTAAAATACAAAAAACACCCACTATCAACTTGATTAAATAACAAACTGACGACCTGAACTAGTTGCTCCTTGCTTGATACGTATTAGTCTAGGATTCAGGAGGTCTAGGGGGTAGGTCAGTATTTCATCCAGTCCAGCTAAGTAGCGTTTAATAATACCATAGCTTCAATATTTTTTACGGCAGTTCTGTTAGGATTTTATTATATTTTTTTTCGTGGTATCGACTCTAATTTTAAGGGTGCATACCTCCTCAAATTCTTCCGGATAAGTTCTGAATCACCCTGTATAGTGCAGATACTATTTTCGTTAATTCTTTTTTAAATATTCCGATATTGGGTCAGATACGTTCAGCAGAAGAATAGATATTCAAACTGTAGCAATTGGTGGGTAAACTAGAATCATTCACATGTATTTAAAGAAATATATATTCAAATCGGCCAAGAACTGTGCGTCAAATGGATTTTTCTTTAAAAAAAAGAAGTAAATTTTCCACTGCGGGTCGTATCGGGTGTTCAATATAGATGTTAAAGAGGATTGCTAACAGAGCACAGTCCTGTCTACCGTTTTTACCAATATTCTTCTTAAATGTCACAGCCGCACAATAAAAAAATTCTTTCTGGCCTGAGGGTCTGACCATGTGTGTCTGAATCCGGGATCTGCTTAAGCCCATCACGTCAGGATTTTGACATAACCTCAAAAAACTCATAATTCAAGCGATTTCGACATAAATCTTTGTAACTTTTTCTAAACAAAAACGACCCCTTCCTCTTGGTACTAGATCGATGCAAATTAAATTTTCAATCCGGTGATGTGGGGTACGATATTCTTTCGGCGTTTTTAAGTGAGATATCGGCCGCAAAAGTGAGAGGTGCGATGATTTCGCCTCTCGAGCGACACGGCCCAGCTTCGAGGGCCATTTCTACCAAATAAAGGCTAACAAAAATCTGAAAAAAATTCAGGGGTCTGTAGAAAAACATACAAATCGATTCGCGTTGATCGGAGGTCGGTGCGTGTTCTAATTTTCGAGATATGGCCGCGCGAAGTGACCGGAAGGTGAAAATAGAAATTTCTTACCGCTTCCCGAGGTCATATCTCGAAAACGAAACGAGATAGATTTCCACCTTCCGGTGACTTCGAGAGGCTATATCTCGAAAACCAAGGCAGGTCCCGGCCTCCTATTTGTGCCAATCAATTTTTCACGTCTCGCTACGCACCACTTCGATATTGGGTCAGATTTTTGTTAGCTTTTCTTTGGCAGAAGGTCCTCGAAGCTGGGCCGTGTCGTACGAGAAGCGAAACCCTCGGACCTTTCACTTGAGTGGATATATCACTTAAAGAGCGCCGAAAAAATATCGTGCTCCACATAATTGAAAATTTATTTTGCAATCGACGTGATGGGACTAAATAGATCCCGGATTCGGATTCAGCGACCTCAAAAACATGTAGAAAACATGGTCAGACTCCCAGGCCAGAAATAATTTTTTCTTTGTGTGGCTGTGTGTCTGATAGTGTTTATTTAATTTTAGCATTTAAAAAAATCATAGTAGATTTTGCATATACAGCATAATACAAATTGGCACTTGATCTCGACTTGTAGTATCACTTACAAAAAAATTCGCCTGTCTATACACAATACACATCTGTATTGTATTGTATTGTATTGTATTTATTTATTTAGCTATTTAGCTATTTTAGTACATGAAATGTAAACAGACAAAAAATATTTATATAAATGTGAATAAAAAGATAAAAGATAAAAGTAAAAACATAGTTAATACATTAGGTAGCTGAATAATTACATATTTACATATATTTTTAATAAAAACATTCACATCACAGTCCTTCCTGATATACAGAACCTTGCAAAAATGATTTTTTAACTAATTCAATGTCATAATTATTTTTTTATCTTATATTATAACCATGTATATCTAGGCGTTTTTTTAATATTTGTAAATAAGTGGGAACTTTGCCATCAATTATTTTATATACTAGAACTAAATTCGCCTTTTTTATACTCTGCTCCACAGACAACCAATTAATAACGCTTAACATAAGCTTTACGGAAGTACAAATACCACAATTTAGTAAAATTCTCATTGCTTTATTTTGCAATAGTTGCAACCTGCCGATTTCTTGGTTGTTGCATGCTATTAAAAGGGACGCGCAATATGTAAAATGGGGATATATTATGGTGTTGTATATAAGTAATTTGGTCCACTGCGACAAGTTAGTAGCAATTCTACGAAAAAAGCCTATTTTTTCCCAATTTTCTTACACATATAATTAACTTGATTACAAAATATAAGTTGAGAGTCCAACATAACACGTAAATACTTAATTTGGTCGACTATTTCTATAACACACTCATTTATATTAATTATATAATTACTACCCAGGAATTTATTACATAGATTTTGAGCCTATAACCATAAGTTTGGTTTTATCAGAATTTAGTTATAACTTATTACCACAGAGCCAGTCGTACAAAATGTCAAGTTCGTTATTAAGAGTGTTATACTATCGAAATCTTTACCGGTCACAGTGATTACAGTATCATCGGCAAACAAATTTATGCATGAATTTTTCAAAACACAATGTATATCATTCACATAAATAATAAATAGAAGAGGACCCAGGACACTTCCTTGAGGAACACCGTACGCACTCTTAATCGTACTTGACATTTTGTTTCTAATTTTCGTCCTGTGATAAATATCACACAAATAGTCTTCTAACCATTTTAAAACAGTGCTTTGAATGCCATATCTACATAATTTTTTCACTAACAACCGCCTATCTATAGTCTCAAAAGCTTGCTTTAAATCCACAAACACACTGAGAACTACACTTTCCTCACTTATTTCCTTCCTCCATTTGGCGCAAATAAGCTGGAGAGCCGTTTCACACGAATGGTTTTCTCGAAAACCAGATTGACCTAGGAATAGAATGTTATTTTTTTCAACATGTTCACGCAACTGATCACTCACTATAATTTCCAATATCTTAGCTACAATTGGTCAGCATTGCTCAGGTTTCGTGGGGGATGCTACTTTTGGAATCGGTGTTATTGTACTAATTTTTAACAATGACGGCTCACGCCCTGCCTCCAAGGATCTATTAATGATATTTAACAAAGGGTAACCTATTATACAGAATAAGTCTTTCAACAATTTAACACTAAGTCCATCATCAACCGTACTTTTATTTTTTAAATTAAAAATGATTTTCTTTAATTCACTTAAGTTTATTTTCCGAAATGTAGAAAATTTAATTTGTTCAATATCTGGTGCTATTTGTAAGTCAAACGGTTTGTTTTCAATACTGTTTGCAATGTCTTTAATACTTTCATAATAAAAGTTGTTAAAGTTTTCTTCTACTGTGTTAGGAATGTTAGGATGCTTCTCGAAAATAATTCTGTCTACGTCAAAATCTCCTGTCTGCGTTTTACTGGTTATTTTTTTAATGGTACGCCACATCCTTTTATTATCTCCCTTGCAATCATCAATGTTCTTTTCATAATACTTTATCCTTTCTTGCCGTATTACTGCTGTCACTCCGTTTCTTTTTGACTTATATTCTTCCCAGTTCTATAAGCCTCGTTTCTTTTTTTCTGTGCCTGTTTTACATTTTTGTTTATCCAAGGTGTATGTTTCATTAAAATCTTCTTTTCTGGGCAGAATTTATTTATCGCTGACATAATATTCACAATGAAATTTATGTACAGCTTGTTTACATCAGTAGAGGTGTACCCAGTTTTCTCCAATTAGTTCTGCTGTTACTTTGTCAATATTTTCTCTATTAAAGTTTCTTACATGCGTATATTTTTTACTGTCTTCAACATCCTTGACCGTCATCTCCACTCCAAGGGTGCGATGATCTGACAAATTGGGTAAATTTCGTGACAGCTCTTTTAAATTAGTATCATTAGTAATGACTAGATCAATCAAAGTAGATGAAACATTAGTGATTCGAGTATTCTCGGCGATTATTTGTTTAAATCCAGAGTCTGTTATAATATGTTTTAATCTCTTTGCCATTGAATTCGTACTGTTAAAATTTATATTAAAGCCACCCAAGATTATTGCTTTATTTGCATTTATGATTTCATTATTCAGAATTTCCTCAAAGTAATCTAGAAATTCATTACAGTTACTGTTTGGGGAACGATATATGGAGATACAACCAAGTGGAAACACTGTAAATATTTTTAATTTACGAAGGCTGTGGAAATGCAAACAAGATTATGTTACTTTTGCTAAATAAAAACTACCGCCCAGAGAAAAAATATCAACGACGATTAAATTTAAAAGCATCTTGAATGAAATAGAATATTTTATCAATGAGGCTGTATTCGTTTGTATTTTATATATTTTCACACCTAATCTGAGGTGAAAATGAAAACAAGGCAATGTCTGATTTAAATACAATACAGTTCTTTGCGCGTAACGCATATGGGTGACGTATAATATATGGTGATTTTAATTCATATTCCGTTGAACTTAA
The DNA here is from genome assembly GCA_963583905.1 of Stenurella melanura. Taxonomy (NCBI): domain Eukaryota; kingdom Metazoa; phylum Arthropoda; class Insecta; order Coleoptera; family Cerambycidae; genus Stenurella; species Stenurella melanura. Next base: position 25,225,310 of record OY757315.1, read on the forward strand.
AAGTGTAGAACGTTTACAAGGAAAGCCACGTTGACATATAGAAAGGCGGCATAATAAATATTGCAAAATGGTCTGAGGAGCTTTTGAACCAATTTCGGTGTCAATAGACCGACAACAGGAAAACACATGATTTCCTCGAGTTTTAGTCACCTGTCGTCACTAGTAACTCCTGTACCCTAATAAATATAAGATGAAAAAAATTAAGGATGTAGATTTGATCTGAATACATCTTATAGGCCAGTCATTAAAGCAAAAAAGGTATGAAAAAATTGCGAAAGTCTTTAATCTTTGAGACGATATTGTAGGAGGTGGAAAAATAATGAATCCGGTTTTGCACCCTTTTCCGCCCCCCGAAACATTGTTTAATTAACAAAAAAAGTTTATTTTCAATAACTTTTTGAAAAAAAATTCGATATTTATGCAAACCTTGCAGACCATTTTATTAATTATTACACATATTCTATCAAGTTTGCACGCTGCTACGATGACCGGAACATTGCAAATAGTTGTGTTTTAATTTATAATGAAAAATTTGGTTGAAAAAAATTGCGAAAGTTATGCAAATGATTGTTTATGTAACAGAGTAGGGTCACAAATCCGTTTCTAATTTTGCATCACTTGCTTTACTCCGGAAGATTTTTTTCACAATTTTTATATCTGGCACGGACACAATTTTGACGTTTTAAACAATAAGTAGGGGTCTAAATAATTGCGAAAGTCTTAAAATCGGGTTGCAAATGTTTGTAACACCAATAACTGATATAATCTGAATTTGCAACCTCGTAAATGTCCCGGAAGTTAATGAAATTACCTATTATCTAAATAATGAAGCTATGCTTGTCTCAAAAAAATTGGAAAATAGGTGCAAATTATGAAATTTTGTGTAGTTATAGTTTTTAATTGTAGAAATTGCGTAAAATTATTGCCAGAAGTCTAGGTCGGAGATTAAACGTTGCCAGAAGTTGTAAGAAAATGGTTGAAATTATTTAAATTTGACATTGGTCAAGGTGCAGTTCTGGCGATTTTGTTTTTATATTTAAAATCTCCCTATTATTCTGGGTTTTCCGGTTATTAACGTACCAGTGACATTAATGGAACAAAAAACAAATCCAATTCGCGAAATGTCAAAAAATGCTATTTTTCGTTCACTTCTGTCGTCTCGAATTTTCCATTTCGCCCATGCAATTAACGATGCCGTGAAAATGTCAATTTCGATCTTTCGATATCGACATTACGAAGACTTCCTGCTGATACATTTATTTAGTTACGAACATTTAAAAAATTTATGTTTTGCTTTTTCCAAAGAGACTAATTGAAATTTCAAGTCCACCCCGACCGTAGCCCATCGCGTTAAGCGACGACATTCACAGCGGATTTCTCGATTCGAATCCTGTACGGGTGTACTTTTTTTAAATTGTTTTCAACTTTTTGGCTGATATTTCTTATCCTAAAATTACATGGCATTTATTTATTTATTTCTACAGTTAAAATATATTACAACTACACAACATTTCAGAGCTGCACTCAAAGATTTTATTTTAATTAAAAATTAACGCGGGATGTACTTCTGGCTGCAGAGCTATGTGCTTTTCAGCTAGTAAGGAGGGTTTTTACATACAGATTTTTACCATTTCAAGCTTTCTTTTTATTTTTAGCTATCCTACATTTCAAACTTATTGCCTAGGTGTATATAAAGTGCACATATAAAACATATAACAAGATTACAGACTATTTTATTGATACATAAAAACAAGTACTGAAGGCCGCTTTAAGCATATTAGTTAGTGCGTGGCTGAGCGGAACAAAAATAATCCTTTATGAACACGTAGAATATAAAAGGAAAAACCTACTCAAAGCAAATGGGTCATTAGTTAAAAAGACGGGGGATAATTTTTAGAGCTTTTTTTATACGTAAAAATATTTTTTAAGGTGTTTTAGGGGCATGGTATGGCGAGGAAAGGCAGGATAGTGGTTTCTTGTATTTTCGTGTGTTAAGTATGTGCGAGTATATGTTATTGTCACCCTCTTTCAAGGAGATTTTATTTATTTAAATCATGTTCCGCATTAATAAATGGATTGCAATTTGATGTTAAGCTATATACCCACATAATTAAAACAATAATGAATTTGCAATTTTTTTCTGGAATTATTTTTATGCTGATGAAATTTTAATGAAATTGCGAAATATGTTAGAAGGAAAGCGACGATAGATAAATTATATTCCGGATGTTTTGCGAGGTTGTGAATTCACATGAGTATTTATATCCACTATTAGAATGCTATATGAAAATTTGCACCTATTTTTCAATATTTTCGAGACTTCGCTATTTAAAAATTAGGTAATTTCATTAACTTCTGGGACATTTATGAGGTTGCAAATTCAGATTGTATCATTCATTGGTGTTACAAACATTTGAAACCCGATTTTAAGACTTTCGCAATTATTTGGACCCCCACTTATTGTTTAAAACGTCAAAATCGTTTCCATGCCTGATAAAAAAATTGTGAAAAAAATCTTCCGGGGTAAAGAAAGTTATGCAAAATTACAAACGGGTTCGTGACCCTTCTCTGTTGCATAAACAATCATTTGCATAACTTTAGCAAATTTTTTTCCACAAAATATTTCATTGTAAATTTAAAAAACAACTATTTTCAATGTTCCGTTCATCGTAGCAGGGTGCAAACGTGATACAATACGTGTAATAATTGTTAAAATTTTCTCTAAAGTTTGCATAAACATTTTTTTTCAAAAAGTTATTTGCAAATTTACGCTTTTGTTAATTTAACAATATTCCGGGGGGCGGAAAAGGGTGCAAAACCGGATACATGATTTTTTCACCACCTACAATATATTGTCTCAAAGATTAAGATTAAAGACTTTCGCAATTTTTCTCTAACTTTGCATTATGGAAGTCCACCTACTTAGTAAAAACGTTGATATTGCTGCCCCTTTCGAAAAAAAAAAGAAATAAAAGAATAAAATAATTATTTATTAATGAAAATGATGATTCGCGTATACAAAATTTTTACTAAAAGTACGCTGCTATGAGTAGTTTATTGTCGATTTTCTTTCAACATTTGAGGAATGGTGAGCCATAATTTAAAGAAATAAAAACTGTAATGAGGCAATACTTAGTGGTGCTTAACCGTATTTGCATATTTTTTACGTTTTATTCGATCAGGTACTGCCACCGAGGAAGAGGATGACCATCTTTAGAAGGTTGGTCAAGTAGTAGTAATATAAACATCACTACACCATAATGGGTGTTTACCTTATTATTATTCATTGAAAGTTAAGTTGTTGACACAAAAAATCGTACAGGAAAATTTTAAAAATTATTAATTTTTACTACAAGCTGCATATTATTGTTTTTTATGTTGATATAAACTTATCTAGAGAAAGAAGTTTTAGTCAACTATACTGGATGTCCCACTTAAAACTGTTTTCTTGATAACTACAAGAAATGTTTGAATTCTGTAAAAAGTACTCACTAGAATGTATAAATGACTTCAGTTTTTAGTAAAAACGATCCTTCCACAAATTGAAATATGGATGGCGTTGCCTTCCCAAGATGTGTTCAAATAGCACCTACATCCTCAATTTCTTTCATAATAATTTACAAATTGCGATGAAAATTGAAAACGAAAAATTGTATTTATTAGGGTATAGGGGTTACTAGGGGCTACAGGAGGTTAAAACTCGAGGAAAACAGTTCTTATTGTCGATCTACTGACAACGAATTTGGTTCAAAGCTTCTGGAGCCATTTTACCTTGCTTATTCTACGACACCCCATCTTTATAAAATCAAAGATAAACAAAATTGTATATTATCTGAAATAATTTTAAAGCATATCTTTGTTAAGTTCTTCTTCTCTACGGAATAATTCGGTAGTTATACAGTGTAATTAGTTTTATATCATTAAAAGAAACTCGTAATGGGGATCGACTAGACAAACAAAAAACATATATGACGTTTTTCTCTAGGGGCTCTTTGAAAATGCCTGACCTAGGTCAAACATTTCAATGTTAAGGTAGGAGATATCTGAGAACCACTGTATTTCTGGGTCAATGCATGTATACTTCCGAATCATATAGAAGTTATAAATAAATGTAAAGTTTACCTACCGATTTGTGTCCTCGCCGCCGCGCACTCTCAAGGCAAGAAGAGCACTCTGATCGGACGGCTTGAACCGAACTCTTTATACCAATTATGAACATGCAATACTCTTTCTACACAACGCAAGCACAAGATGGCCGCAGGGGTTTAAACAGAGGATTTGTTTACATGAGTTTTTTAATTTGGAACAAAATTAGAGGAGCTTTTAATTTATAAAATTTAAATGTGATTTATTAACATTTGTAACATAAAATAAGTGTTCTGTGTTAAAAGCTTAAAAAAATTAGTGATTATTTCTCGAAATTGGAAAACGAACCGACCAGTTAGACGTTGGAGATACGATAAGAGAAAATAGTTATGTGTATTTGAAGTTAAGATAATCTGATTTTTTTAACGAATTGCATGCATAATTTCTTTCAATCAGGTATCTAAAACTAAAAATCGAGTCTTTGGTCTTTATGGAAATCAATGTAAACAATAATAAACAGATCAGAACAAAACAGCGAATAAAAATAATAATAACAATAATACCTTTACTGCCCAACAGGGAACATCCAATAATAGAGCAGTTCTTTTGAATTTGTCACAAAAATTATCTGAACAGACCTCCATCACCATCAATAAAGTGAACTTCATATTTCTAAGTCAAATAAAAAATTCCCGACAAAGGAGTGAACACGGCCCGAGACGTGGCGAGACATCCAAAAAAAAGCTATAAAACTCGGCCATAAAAACGTCAAAGCCGACGTAATTTATTGCGGCTCAGGACCGTACTTAAAATTATTGTGCCGTGAGTTACAATCTAATTAATTTAATGTATGGTTGATAAATAAATAGTTATTTGTTACAGTGACAATGATAAATTAAAAAAAAAAAATTCTGTTTTGCTTGTGTTAAAATAGGAATAGTATTTTATATATTGGTGGAGCATTGATGAATTTTATTAGTCTAAATTAAAATTTTTCCAAAGATTCTTTTGTCCTACCTGCCCTTTTATTAATAATCTTGAACCTAAATCCTATCTTTATTATCCAGAGCCGAAGTGTTGCTTGACTAACTGACACTGCACCATTTGTTTCCAGTTCCATATGTATTGATTTCACCGTTGGTACCTCATTTTCCATATACTTGCTATAAATTAAATCTCTTAACAATTTCACCATAGACGAATCTAATGCTCGTGCTGCTCCTTTATCCGATCTAACTTTTCGATTAGGTACCACATACTTAATTATTCTACAGATAGACCGTTCTGAAATTTCTGTTAAGTAGGCCGTTTTTTCCACGGCTCCTTGTTCACCTTCACTTTCTTTTATATTTTTATAAACGTTTAAAACTACTTTTTTAGTATGTTCGCATAAATATTGTCTAGAACTTTTCTCTGTAATTTGCGAGCCATTACCATTTCCTATATCTTCGTTAAATTCTCTGCTGGCGCTAGGTTGAGGATCTTCCCAAGGCCTGAACATTATCACAATACTATTTTACCACAGACACTAAAAAACGGAAAACACTCGAATATTTCACCACCCGCCGGAATATCATTACACAACTACACAACATACGCTTAAACAAAGAGCAATTTCACTTACCTGTTAAAGTATTATACATTCTAGGCACTCACAATCAAAATATAATGTAAACACTGAACCACACACTGTATTATTGTATGAAGCACATAACCTATATATTCTAAATATAACACAACTCGTTCGAAATATCGCGGAAGACTGTGGTCCGTCTCTGCTTAATACCTGTGCCGTTCTGCTTGCCCTTTTACAGCATTATGTATGTGTGTAAAAAATTAAGTAAACAGTAGTGACCGTTACATCGTAAAATATTTTAAGAGTGAGTGGCGTAATTATTAGAAATTATAATTGATACTGGCGAGTTTCCCTTAATTTCTTATTTTAATCCATGCCCCGCTCTATCCTAGTGGTAATAGGCGGTACAGCTTTGGAATTTTTTATCTGACTTAAAAATATGAAGTTTACTTAACACATTTAGGCACGTCGAACTAAGGACATACACACCTCGCTGAGCACATTTGGTAAATTACCACAATAAACTATCGACTAACGTTGTCAATAAAGAACAAAAAAAAACTTAGTCCAAAATCCAAAAAGCAACACAAAAAGAACGAATAAGTAAGTAGTGTCTGTACGTAACCAAGTACTTAACGACTTAAAAGGTAAGTCAATAAAATGAATCTTAAATGGCATAAAATTCAAAAAGAATAATAGCAACATACAAAAACAACAAATGGGTAGGCCGTGTGTGCGTTCTTAGTCAAGTAACGTCATAAACTAAAATATTATAAAATATAGAGAATATTAAGACGGGACGACAATAATACAGCCTACCCCAACATGTCAGCAGTTTTCAAACAATATCTTTAAACATTTTTGACATTAAAAGAAAATCTTCAGAACTATGGGCTTTAGATCCCATGTTCTATAAAGGTTTATTGTTTGCCTAATTGTTCCCCACCATCAGTTTTTTAACGACATAATGACATATGCCTCTCTTGTTAAAATTATTTATCTTGTCTTTATTTTATAGTATATTGTTTGGCAGTCTTCATGAATTGTTAAGCTTTCGTATTATCTTATTTCTTGATAGATATTCTTTAATTTTTACGCCATAATTGTTTAAGTTGAATCAGTGTGCGGTTAACCAATATAAGCTCAAATTATTTAACATTAAAATCCTGTGCACTTCATGGGTCCGTCCTTGGACCACTGCTTAATAAAATTATTGCAAAATTCACTTATATGCAGATGATATACAACTACACTACTCTTTCCCTTCCTTAGGAGCGCAGAGAGCCAGTTTTCATGTAACTGAAGATATTAGTCATTCATAATGACAGCTTAAGGTTACTGCTTAATAGTTAATTCAAACAAGTCAGAAGTAATAATTTTGGAATCGAAGAAACAGAAAATGTATTAATTAATGGATAAAACTTCATTACTCTTATGTAAAGTATGTTCTGGCATGATTAAGATAATAAATAAACGGAAACAAGCCTCTTTTAATTAAAATTTCTGACTTCTGAGATTATAGCAACACAAGTTACCCCTAACTAGAACGTCATACCCAGGGAACACATAAGCAGAGCCGTACTTTGAACTTATGTATCAATATAGCGAAGGACGGGCAATATGTCCACCAAGGCGTAAGATATTCCTATCTTGATGCAAGACAGATTAAGATTTTTAATTTATCGGAAACGTCATTAAGTTTGTACCGAAAATACGTTTTTAAATCTTTAATGTATTATTTTGATCATTCTAATACGGAAAAATTTGAAACACAACTCTCTAGTACCATGCCGGCAAGTAACAGCGCTTCATTAAAAGTTGAATGGCCGGTTTTCATTGCCTTTTTTATGTGCAGTAAATATGTGAAGACCTATAACAAACTTTTTTCAGGGGTATACTCATATTTTTGCGGTATCAGTATATAGTATTGCTTGCACGTGATCCAGTGGAGATAACTGGCCACTCTGTTGTGTTGGTGAATGTACTCCGTTGATACCAAAGTGGTACATCCCGCAATCACGTGACGGAAATGTTCTACTAGGTCGCACATCCTGCACTTGTCAACACGATACTTCAGGATCTTCGTATGGTAGTATTTATTGTATTAAAAGGCTTGATCCTGTGCCTCCTTCAAGAACGAGTCACTCACCTTCTTCGTAGACGACTTAGGTCTACTGCTGGTAGGTCGAGGTCGCAGAAGAATTGTTTACGCATCGGCGGAGTACTTCCATTTTTCTCTCTTCGATGCTAATTGTAATTATTATTACTACTATTATTATTAACACATAGAGATGATCATGTTAAAATCAAATTCATTGAAACACTATCATATATTTCTTCAATTGCAAATACAGGTATAAATATGTAGTGAATTGATTTCTACTTAATTAAAACGGAAGTATAGTAATTTTCCATAAAGTTTTTTGTCTGCAGACATTTCGCATGGTCAAAAGTATCCTGGTGCCCGCTGGCAAATATACAGCACACTTGCTGGCCTTGATCAAAAGAAATGCGAACATCCTAAAAAAATCGTTGCCTAAGAAATCACTACTTCCACATCCAAATTTCCCATCCACGTTTCTTTAAACGAATATAATATTCGTCGACGTCGAATTGATAAAGGGAGTGGCTGACGGCCAAAGATAATAATAATAATATTAATAATAATAATAATAATAATAATAATAATAAATAATATCAGCAACTGGCCTAATTCCTAAAACACTCCATGAGAGCTTAGCATGTCTCCAAATAGATCCACATGTATACATTGAAGCACAGAAGAACATCATAATAGATACAACAAGCATAGTTAGGAAGTTCATGCAAACCACATAAAGATAATAATAGTTTCTAACCAACATACAGATAAGATAATGGTTACTATGTTAGTGTTTGGCTAAAGGAAAGCCCGCATTAACATAAAAGAAACCGACGGCAAAGTCGAGAGAAAAAAACAAATAATAATAATAATAACAATCATTTATTTCCACATTAAAATGTATAGTGTTTCCAAAGTAAACGAGACACAAGAAATACAGCAAAAGTATTTTACAGGACATAAAAAATAAAAACATGTCCGGCAATTAAGAATTAATAGAACAGGAACACATTACCCACATTATTCAAAAAAATCAACCGCAGTATAACAGTATAACAATTTAAAAAAATATGTATATTAGGCGATGATGTTATATCATCGCTTAAATTATTATAAAATATACAGCCATTATAAAAGAATTTTTTTTGGTACATAGTTGTTCGATGTGCATTAGGTTGCAAAGTGTCTTTGTATCTTGTATAATATTCATACTTTAATTTACACAATGAAAATAATGATGATTTTTTTTTATAAAGGAACGTACCTCGAATATATACGTATTAGCAACTGTAAGGATGTATAATTGTTTAAAGGAGTTTTTGCTTGTGTCACGATAGGTTAATTTTGCACTAATTCGAACTGCGTATTTTTGTAGCATGAATATCCGATGAATGTGAGAACTATTTCCCCAGTTAGTTATATCGTAAAACTTGTCAATTTATTAGTTAATGCCTCTATATCGTGGTTCCATTCCAAATTTCTGTCGAAGCAAACTTCAAGAATTTTTGTTGAATTGGCTAAGATGATATCTTTATTAACAGAAAATCCATTTATACAGGGTGTAATCAGTTTCATGTCATTAAAAAAACTGGTAATGGGGACCGACTAGACAAACAAAAAACCTTTATGACTTTTCCCTCTAGGGGCACTTTGAAAAACACTGATCTAGGTTAACATATTTAATATTATGGTAGACAACTATTGAGAACCACTGCTTTTCTTGGTCGATGGACTTGTACTTCCCAATTATACAACTTTTAAATTGTCATAAAAAAGTGCTGGCCGGGACACGCGGTGTCAAAGGATCATCGACCGCCTTTGATGGACCGCCTCAACTGAACTGAGGCAAGTATAAAGAGGTAAATAATTCGTTCTATCTTCGTGCACAATTGCAAGCAAATAATGGCCATAGAGATTTAAACAGAGCATTTCTTTACATACGTGTTTTTTAATTTGGAACAAAATATTGGATTGTTTATAATTTAGAAAATTTAAATGTGGTTTATTAACATTTGTAACATAAATGAGTGTCCTGGGTTAAAAGCATACTACCTACCTAAATGATTCAAAATCTCTGCATCTGTATTAACACACAGTTCGGTACGTCGAATTAAGTACATACGCACTTCGTTCAACAAATCAACACTAAACACTAAACTATCAACAAACGTTGCCAATAAAGAAAAATAAAATAAAAACTTGGTACAAAAGCCAAAAAGGAATACAAAAAGAACGAACAAGTTGTGTCTGTACGTAATCAAGAATTTGACAACTTGAACGGTAAGTCAATGAAATAAATCTTAACTATAAATACACAATGACGCGAAATTCAAAAATAACAAAAACAACGAACGGCGGGTTGGACGTGTGTACATAGCGAAACACCGACAGTAACTAAAATATTGCACAAGGGAGAGTTAGAGTATAGTTTTCTTCAGATCAGAACTAAATCTAAACCTACCTCAATATTCCAGCAGGTCTCAAAAATTTTTATTGAAAATTTGCGACATTTTTGTTTATTTTTTTTCTCCAAAACTGAGAGCTTTAGACCCCATGTTATATAAGGTTTTTTTGTTTGTCTTGTGGTTCCATACCACCAGTTTTTTTTAATGACATTAAACTAATTACACCCTGTATCATCCGGAGGTATCTTTTATCCAGAAAAAGGTAAATATACAGTCTTATTTACATTTAAATTAAGATTATTTTTTTCACCGAGATAGTTACCATTTTATAAGTTTCCTGGGTGGGGAGTTGCAAAAGTTCTATTGATTTTTCAGTGAACAGTATGTTGGTATCGTTGGCATAGGAAACAAGGTGTAAGCCGAAAATATTTTGTATGTAATTAGCTAAGTCGTTGAAAAATATTATGAATAATAATGGCCTCAAAATGCCACCCTGGGGTACTCCTTTATCAACTCCATAATTATTGCTGAAGACGTTGTTAAGTTTAACAATTTGCGTTCTATTTTCCATATATGAGCTAAAAAACTGTAGAGTGATACCTCGTATTCCATATCTATTTAATTTCTCTAGAATTATTCGTGGTCAACACAGTCGAATGCTCGGGAATAGTCTACAAATTGGCCCAGAGTAAAAGATTATTATCTAAAGCATGAACATTTTTTCGTGAAAGGTATATAAAGCCGTTTCGGTATTTTCATTTTTGGTAAAGCCATGTTGTGTGGGCGACAATATATTGTTTTGTTTTAGAAATAATGTTAATTGTTCTTTCACACTAAGTTCAAATAATTTTGAAAGGCTCGGTAATAGGTTTATGGCTCTATAGTTTGCGTAGTCGTTGGGAAAGGCAGGATGAGGGCTGATTTAAATCGACTAGGAAATATTTTGAGAAATTTTGCTTTCATATACACTAAAACAGAATAATAATGGAATAGGGATGTTTGAGTTGTCGGTAGAGGTGGCAGATTAAAGAAAATTGAGAACTTGATTTTTACTATATACATCAAATCTCAAGTTTCTGAACTCTTACCGACTTGGTTTACTTATTTTCCCCTATTTACCTCAATTTACTCTGCAACCCTTCAACGTAATCATTTCAAAAGATAATCTTGTTCCATATGTCATATTATAATTAATACGTGTAGCAAATTTCAAGTGAAAATTTTAGTTTTATTTTATTATCCCCTTTAATAATGGAGTGGAGGTGGAGGTAGGGACTGGCAAATGTTATTATATCTCATCGTTTTTTTTCTTTACTGCACTATTACTATTATTATGTTTAATCATATAAGTACAAATGAAACGGACTGTATTTCGAAATGAGGTGATTCTCGTACACACTAATTTGGTGCTACTAGGAATAACAAAGTCAATATATGCAGCTTACGCTGTACAATTACAACTTCCTGTATACAACTGAATCACGTGAACGTAAACATATGTATAGTAATTTCATTTTAAGCCTGAAGGTGTATGTGTATCAATTGCTTAACGATCGACCTCAATGGACATCAACTGATGAGATTTCGAAGTAGGTTAATCGACAACAAGAAATATTCTCGACATCCAAAGCGTAAACACTGAATAAGAGATTTAGGAGATGATTATTAAATTCCTACTTGGTTAAGAACACGTATTTTCCAATATTAATCATTAAAATAATATACCTACAAAACAGACATATGTTATATAATGTTAATTCTACGCTAATCTATTATAATTAATTGTTTGACATAAAATGCGTAAAACTTTATAATCTATTCAGAAGTTCTCCTACATGGCAAGTTTTGTTTATTTACCGGCAGACGTATAATATAATTAATATTAAACTATATTATATACAGGACTCTTTGAGATTGGGATTTGCGAATGTCCAAATATCACATGGGGCAAGGGGGGGTTACGTTTTGGGTTTATAGGGGGGTCACATTTTGAGTCTTTAGAGGGCCTACCGAGCATTCGCCCGCTTGCCCGGCGCCCCAGTCCGACACTGCTTAGAATGAAATATATTCTTTATTGGATTTTGCAAACAGGGAAAAAAAACATCCATGATAACTAAAAGAAAAACTGTATGTAAAAATATCAATGAAATCATTGCATTGTTTCGATAACCTAACCTCTGGTTATGCTAGCAAATTAGAATCCTAAAATAAATTTCTCCAATTTCTTATTTGACATTCTCATTATAACACTAGCACCCAACATAGTCTCCTAGGGCTATTCAGATTAAACTAGTATCTACTAGTATCTACCCCTACAGTATGAAGATTCAGTTAAAAATGGGGACTATGTTGGATGCTAGTGTTATAACGAGAATGTCAAATAAGACATTGGGGTGGCGGTAAGTAGGAGTAAATAGGAGAAAATAAGTAAAGCAAGTTATTGGAAGTTATCTTGCTATTCGGCAGCACCTGGAAATTGCCTTGGTAAGCGACAGCGTCCGGAAATCACCTTGGTGTTCGACAGCGAACGCGTATGGATTAGGTAGCGCCCGAATATAGATTCGGCAGCGTCCTAATTTTCTTATTATTAAAACTCTATGTGGAATTGTTTTCACCTGCTAGAATGTAAATATAATCAAGCTGTTTTCATTTAAAGGGACTTGGATGGAAAATCTGGATGTGGAAGTAGTGATTCCTTAGGCGGAGGTTTCTTTTTCTAGGGCGTCTCCATTCGGAGCTATTCACCCTTAAATAATCAAGAAGTTTTTTTGCTGCTTTATCGATTGAAATAAAACTCGAACAATATAAAATCAGTATTTTTGATTCGGAAGTATAGTCATTTGTATCTTGTTTAGAAAGCTTTTTAACTCTATATTTTTTTTGCAACTTTGATATTTTTATTTTCCTTGAACAATTTTCTTAAAAAGATGCTCGTGTTTGACATCAATAAAAAGAGAAAACATAATTTTAGTGATAAGTGACCAAGGGATGCTAGTGATAAAAGCCGCGAAATAGAACAGCATAAAACAATCGAATAAATGTAATGAGAGCACTTTCTTACAGCTTGTACGATATTAGTTGTGTGCCATCAAATTACAACTCCGGGAAATCGCTAATTCACAAGTTTGCCTTATCTTCTGAAGGAATTAAAGGAAACATTTAAAAAATGTTAACCTCCGTTGTTTTTATTTCGAACTAACCTAGCTACATATTATTCACAAAGACGTTTTATAAATACTTCGTATTTAGACTATATTCACTTCCAACATGCAGTAGATGTCAATGTAATAGCTACACCTACGTGATATGAGTATTTCTATTGCAATTTGACACTCGACAATAACACCCTGCGATAGGAAACCATTTCTTAAAAGGTGTACATTAAGTTGAACGTTTATCCACATAAATTAATTTATAAACCAATAAGTAAATAACCTCTTCACCGACCGGTCGTAATTTTACTTCCCTCGCATACCGAAGGGAAGTATTGTATTCGAGAAAAAATCACCCTCCGAGATTTTTTCGGATTCTGACGTTTCAGAACACGTAGATTCCGAAAATATAGGTTTTTCAATTCCGTCAGTCTGTCTGTCTGTCTGTCTATTGGTGTATTAACTAAAAAACTACTTGACGGAGAGCAGTCAAATTTGGTAAGTAGTTAACCCTACTGTCAGCGAAGAACTGGTAGAATATGAAGGGTGGACCGTCTAAACGGAATAAATAGTGAAAAAAATTTTTTTTTGCTCAAATTTAAAATTTCCACGTTTCATGACGCGCTAAACCTATTTCAGGAAAAAAAAAATTTTTGAAAATTTTTTTCAATCATTTTTGAAAAAATTTTTACCACAAAAAAAAAAATTTTTCTTCGTTCAAATTTAAAATTTCCACGTTTCGTGGCATTCTAAACCTATTTAAAAGAAAAAAAATTTTCGAAAATTTTTTACCAACATTTTTGAAAAAATTTTTACCACCAAAATAGATGAATTTTTTTTTTCTCAAAATTTAAAATTTCCACGTTTCATGGCGTTCTAAACCTATTTAAAGAAAAAATAAAAAAAATTAAAAAATTTTTGGAAAAATTTTACCACAAATAGATGGATTTTTTTTTTCAGATTTAAAATTTCCACGTTTCCATGGCATTCCAAATTTATTAAAACAAATTTAAAAATGTTTTAGAAAAATTTTAAAAAAATGAAAACATGTTTATGTAATCTATTTATCACCATTATAGAATAGACGAAATATTTTTTTTGCTCAAATTTAAAATTTCCTCGTTTCATAACATTCTAAACCTATTTCGGAAAAAAAAAAATTGCAACATATTTTCACCAATTTGGAAAAAAATTGAACACTAGAATAGACAGAAAACATTTTTGAAAATTTTTTCTATATTTTAATCACCACTATACTTCCACTCCATTACGTGAATGTGGGATTGAGAATGTGAGAGATGGCAATAATATTTGGCATATCCTATTATATACTTTTATTGAATAATGGCATCCCAAGAAATAATTGAGTCATGGTGGACATTTATAAAGGTATTTGCGCAAGCCTTATATATTTTGCACCTGTTATTTAGTATATTGAACTTTTGCTGTTGGATGAACACTCTGTATATTTTTTTGACCAAAAGTTATCAGGTTTCCTTTGTAATAATTCCAATAATTATATTCCGATTATTATTCCCAATGTCATTTCGTAATTAATAATTTTTTGAGTGACTGTCATGCACAAATAACGAGGGAAGTTCTGTGTAAATAACTTTACCGATTTTTTTTTTATAACTGCATGCATTACCTAGTAAGAACATTTTCCTTACATTTTTCCAAATACAATAGACTTATTGCACAGTACATATGTTATAATTTCATTGTTTTTATACTGAGTAGTTTCACACATTATATTTACGTATTATTATGCTTTTCGCAAATAGGAAAACGAAGAGTATTGCATTTGATTGGGACATTTATAAAACCGTCAATGGTAGAAAAAAATTATATCATTGTGTTAGTGATCGAAGTCCGAATAATATCCGTCTGCCAGTTCATCCATCCGTCTGTCTGTATGTCCGCCCGTCGCGTTTCTTGTAAATACGATAATGTAAGATCAAAAAGTTCGATTGTATTGAAATTTGGAGAAAGAACTATCTTGTCTTTGAACATAATCGATAGGAAATAAAAAAGTTATTAATAATTTATCTCTTAAAAAATTGTTTTCATAATTTTTATGTTCTGCAATTGAATACAAATCCTGTGAATTATTATTTCCTATGATATCCATTCAGTTGAAATTTGGTATCAACAAAATGGAGCTCCGCCGCATTATGGAGTTGATGTGCGTCAATATCTAAATGAAATATTTCCACAGAGATGATAGCGTGTTCTAACCTAAACTTTTGTTAGTTGAAACATCGAGGTAGTTTAAAAACAGGCGTTATTTCGTATTCCCACACTTCCACAATCAATAACACAAACTTGGCATTTTTTATGATATAATGTCCACAAAAGTTCTAATATAATGAAAAGTTCGATCAGTTTCCATTTAACATCTTAGGAATTTGGGTTTGAAGTCCCTAAACTCTGACAAATGTCTAAATTTTGACGTTACGCGCACACGACCTATATAAATCACTAAATCACTGTCGCCAACGTGCAAATATTGATAGTATCACCAGTGTGAGTGGCACACAAAAAATCTTTAGGGAGCGGCACATTCAGTCTTTCTCGATCTCTTTGTATATCCTATATCATTCCTCCCTCTAGCTTGGAATTCGGATTTTATTGTTCTATCTACACTTAAACTGAAGTCATAATTTATTATTTCAAGATTATTATCCAGCGGATAATGAAGTCGTCGTTATTTATCGCAAATAGAAATAAGTTGACTGATTACATTTTAAAGGAATTAGTAATAAACGCATGCCTATTATTTTTTAATTAACTTTAAAGTTCTTTTGCATAGTGTAATACGTCCGTTCGGGTCAAAATCAATTAAATAGTTTAATAAATACAAATAAAATAAATTTGTATGTTAGCCAAGATTAATTTTGAAACTAATATTTAAGGTAATAACATGTATATGTAATAAATGCGTTCGTGATGAAGCAATAAATTAAACAATAATTTTGTCATGTAACTAGTGTTTAAGTAGGAGCTTTCATGCTTTTACTTAGTTTGCTGCTATAAATCGCGAATCATATATTGCATTTATTCGATATCCTAATGTTCATTACAAATTAATAAAAGAATGAAGTAACTTAAAAGAAATTAGCCGGTTATGAATTTTCATGCAGATCAAGGCATATAATAGTGTCACGTATTTTCATCCCTAGTAAACACCCTGTATAAATCCGTGGGTTTCAAATAATTTTAACAAGGGGTAACCACTAACACTTATTTAATAATTTACTGATAACTACACAATATTTTCCTTAAATAAACTACACTTTTACTAACATTACCATCAACAATGTTTAGACACTGGAGGCTGTCTTGCTGTATACATAAACAAGAGCTCGGGATAAATTGTAAACAATAAATATAATATTTTTAAGAAGTGTAACTGAGTCAACAGGAGGGATTATGTCTCTGCGCATATGAAGGTCACAGCTCATGAGGTTTTAAAACACCTCTACTACTTTGTATCTCCGTCAACTCGGATTTCTAACCTTACACTTATCACTTTTCAACTTCTCTCTTCTGAACTTCTCCTGCTTCCGCCGGGAATCTCGCCTTATATACTCTGAAATTGCCTCTAGAGTTATCTAGAAGATAATCGAGAATCTTCTTCCACCACAATCCAGAAAACTATCTCTTTCTACAAGTTTCCAGGATGTCACTATTAGTCATGGGCGTATCATAGGGGGGTGTAATGCAAAACAATAGTTTAAGTCATTTACTTATACAAAGAAGATCATTATATGTACTAATCGGGCTGAAACTTTACATGAATTCCGACCTTCGAAAGTAAGGACCACCATGGAATACTTATTATACTCTAAAACAATTCGATTTTTCATGACAACAACTTCTGAAGACTAAATACCTTCCGTTAAATTTATGAACTGGGACGAATTATTAAAAATTGGCATGATTGGTCCAAGCAACTCTCATTAAAATCTATGGTTTCTATTAATTAATATGTTTCATAGGGACCAAAATGCAGTGCCGGATTACCCTATACGTCCACCACGCACGGGCGTAAAGCGGTAGATTTTTAGGGGCGGCAGGCAAAATCAGAATAATATTGTCGACAATAATCAACTTATTTTCCATCGAGATAAGTATTCTATCGTAAGGAATATAACCCCCCGCTCTTCGAAATTTCAATCGAGATTAAAAAATGTATTATAAGGAATATCAACTCCGCCTCCATTGTAAGGAATGCCACCCCTCGCTTTTCGAAGTTACATCGAAGAGCGTCCCTAACATTGCGTAAGGCGGCAGATTCTTTAATACTTTATTAGTAGCATAGGATAGATATTATTTTTTCATTAATTAAAGTCATAATTTGCTTCACTCTCAGTAACTTCGTAGCATCAAGTATTAATTTTATATTTGTATATTTATTAGAGCTCTGAATAATTCGTAATGCTTGGTTTTGTTTTTCTGTAACATATTTATTTGAGCATTACTAAGTAGAAAAAGTATTGTTGAGCAGAAGTTGAAGTGTGGTAAAATAATTGTTTTATATATGGTTATTTTTGTCCATGTACTAAAATCTTTTCCTATACGGTCCATCAAATTAACTTTTTTAGCTATTTTTTGGTAATACAAAGAGCATATCCGGAGAACGTTAAATGATCATCAATAATTATACCTAAATAACTTGCTCAATTTTTGTTCCATTAATGGTTACTCCTTGGTTATTTACTGGGTTTACTCGGCTGTATTTACTTTTAATTATTATAAACTTAGTTTATCTGTATTTAACCTAAGGCTATACTTGTCCAACCATTTTTCTATTTCTTTAAGCTAACTATTTATTATGTTTATAGTCGAATCTACATTATCATCAACTAAGTATGTCAATGTGTCGTCAGCAAATAGTTGTATGCTGCATTTTTTAACGTACTTCATAATGTCATTTATGTACACACCAAACAGGTTAGGCCCCATAACGGTTCCTTGCGGTACACCGAATTTTGTCAGATTTGGTAAAGATGTGTCATTTTACTTCCACATCCACGTAGTGGATTGGAAGTATAGTAATCGCAAAAAAATTTTCAAAAATTTTTATTCGTGAAATAGGTTTAGAATGTCATGAAACGTCGAGATTTTAAATTTGAGCGAAAAAAAATTTTCTGTCTGTCGGTCTGTCTGTCGGTCTGTCGGTCTGTCTGTAACTTTTTTTTTGTCCGCACGCTTTCTCCGGAACGGTTTAAGATATTGACCTGAAATTTTGTACACGTATATATTATAACGAGATCTTGAACTGGATTGTTTTTTCAAGAAATCCGGTGAAGGGTTGGGGGTTAAATAGGGGTAAATAGGGGGAAATAAGTAAAGCAAGCTTGTAAGAGTACAGAAACTTGAAATTCGGTGTATGTACTAGAAGTTAAGGCCTCAGATATTTTTATAATATTTTTCAACCCCCCACCACCCCTACCCCATTGAAGGGGTTGATAAAATAAAGTTGAGATATTCATTTGAAATTTCGTACACGTATGTATTATAACGATGTCTAGAATTAGATTATATTTTGGGATGATTCCGTTGAAGGGTTGGGGGTTAATTTGGGGTAAATAGAGGAATATAAGTAAAACAAGTTGGTAAGAGTACAGAAACTTGAAATTCGGTGTATGTACTAGAAGCCAAAGCGTCAGATTTTTTAATAATATTTTTCAACCCCCACCACCCCTACTCCAATTTGAAAAGGGTTGATAAAATAAAATTGAGATATTCATTTGAAATTTTCTACACGTATGTATTATAACGACATCTGGAACTAGATTATATTTTGAGATAATTCCGTTAAAGGGTTGGGGGTTAAATAGGGGTAAATAGGGGAAAATAAATAAAGCAAGCTGGTAAGACTACAGAAACTTGAAATTCGGTGTATGTACTAGAAGCCAAGGTCTCAGATTATTTATAATATTTTTCAACCCACACCACCCCTACTTCATTATTAAAAGGGTTGATAAAATAAAATCGAGATATTCATTTGAAATTTGGTACACGTATGAATTATAACGACATCTGGAACTAGATTATACTTTGAGATGATTCCGTTGAAGGGTTGGGGGTTATTTAGGGGTCAATAGGGGGAAATAAGTAAAGCAAGCTGGTATGAGTACAGAAACTTGAAATTCGGTGTATGTACAAGAAGTTAAGGCCTCAGATTTTTTTATAATATTTTTCAATTCCCCCACCACCCCTACCCCATTAATGGGGTTGACAAAATAAAGTTGAGATATTCATTTGAAATTTCGTACACGTATGTATTATAACGACGTCTGGATTTAGTTTATATTTTGAGATGATTCCGTTGAAGGGTTGGGGGTTAATTTGGGGTAAATAGAGGAATATAAGTAAAACGTTGGTAAGACTACAGAAACTTGAAATTCGGTGTATGTACTAGAAGCCACAGCGTCAGATTTTCTTATAATATTTTTCAACCCAACCACCCCGCCTACTCCAATAAAAAAGGGTTGATAAAATAAAATTGAGATATTCATTTGAAATTTGGTACACGTATGTATTATAACGACGCCTGAAACTAGATCATAATTTGAGATGATGCCGTTGAAGGGTTGGGGGTTAAATAGGGGCAAATAGGGGAAAATAAGTAAAGCAAGCTGGTAAGACTACAGAAATTTGGGATTCGGTGTATATACTAGAAACCAAGGCCTCAGATTTATTTCTAATATTTTTCAAACTCTACCACCTCCGCTTCATTATTAATGGGATTGATAACATCAAATTGAGATATTCACTTGAAAGTTAGTACACGTATGTATTGTAGTGACATCTGATTGAGATGACTCCATTGAGGTGGTAGGTTGTAAATAGTGGAAAATAAGTACGGTAAACTAGAAACTTCATTTTTAACGTATATGGTAGAAACCAACTCCTCAAACTTTTCTATGACATCTACCCCAAATATGATTAAAATTCTATGACCAATAATTTCCACATACTAGAGTGCAAATATAGTCAAGATGTTTCCTTTAAAGTGACTTGGACGAATAATCTGGATGTGGAAGTAGTGATTCCTTAGGCAGCGGTTTTTATATTTGGTAACTTGTGTTCCATTTTCTAACTAAATGGTCATCCGTTTCATAATGTTGTGTCCAAATCTGTATTTTTTTTACTTTGTAACAATTGTTTATCTATTGTCTCTCTACGGAATCTAGAAAAGCTACCACAATGATCTGCTTCTTATTGAAGGCGTTTCTCCAACTTGATAATATTGTTTGTAAAGCAGCGTCGCGCGAATTTAGTTTTCGAAATCCAGCTTGATATTTTGATAGGTTGTTGGTATCTATCTATTCTATAATTTGCTCATTTGCAAATAATTCCAATAATTTTTCGTAGACTGGTACCATATTTATGGAATTATAGATATTACTGTTGATGTTTTCCAAGTGTCTGGGAATATTCCTGTTTTTAGACTGGTGTTTATAACTTGTAAAAATTGTTTGCCTATTGCCTCAAATGATAATTTCAAAATGTGTCAATTTATGCCGTCTATACTACTAACTGGATTTATTTTTCATTTGATTTATAATGTTTTATACATTTTTTATTTTCAGTAAGTACTCTGAACTTTTCCAGTTTACAGTTGGTCTTCTCTACGTTATTCAATATTGTATCATAATGTTCATTTGGATTTAAATTGACCGTAATTTGTTCTGTACATTCTAGAAAGAACCTACTAAATTCCTTAGCGATTATTTTATTATCTGTAATTAGTTCGTTGTTAAAAATTA
This sequence comes from Stenurella melanura, assembly GCA_963583905.1. Classification (NCBI taxonomy): domain Eukaryota; kingdom Metazoa; phylum Arthropoda; class Insecta; order Coleoptera; family Cerambycidae; genus Stenurella; species Stenurella melanura. The sequence goes on from OY757315.1 coordinate 25,246,411, forward strand.
TTCCATTATTGTTATCTTATCTTTTTTCATTTAAAAGTAGTTTTAGTGTCTTCCACATTTAATTTGAGTTATACAGAATACAGAATAAGGAGTACGCAAGCAATATGTCTCTTCTCCTACGGAATGTAGATCTGACCTCAAGTACAACGATGATCCCTCGTATAGAGCAATGTTTAAATTATATCAATTTAATTCCACACGAATTAGGCAATTTTGACCCATTTTTCTACGCTTACGTCAATGTCGGCATTATATAACACTGTTACGCGTACGCGCCTTGACCGCATGATATAATGGTTTTAAAGAGAATCCGTCAAACTAGTTATTTAAAATTTTCAACGCCTAATTCACTAATGTGCTTTTTAATGTTTGTTAAATACAGACAGCTTGATATTAAAAGAAAGCGACCCGAAAGCGAAATATACATTATTTTAGCTATAATTTTTTCAGCAAGAGTAGTGTTATAAGTTTTTATTGAACAATTCCACTAATTTTAGTCTAGTCTCTAAACACAAAAAAGAGCTCGAACCTCGTGAAAAACTAGAATGATTGAAATTCAGCACATGGTTATTTTCAATGTATATTACTTAAAAAACACAAATGTTTACATTTCTATTGAGGGCGCTTCGGTGAAAAAATTGAGACATGAGATTTAATAATCGATTAATATATGTAAGCTTCTAAATGTTGTCTTACTTTATACAATTATGGGTAAAATCTGTGAAAATATAAAAAATAGAAATTCAATTCAAGATCACATAGACTGGCACGCATGGGCGTACGATTTGTTACAGTCTATTTTCGTATCTGTACATTTAAATTTCAATGTCGTAATTGTTCCAATGTTATCGTTCTAGTTGAATCAATATAACTGGTTGCCTACTATTGCGTTCCATGCCACGAGTTCCTAATGTCTTGATTATAACCTTTTCAAGACCGTTATTGTGAAAAACTTATTGTTTTGTTAATGGAATTACGAAATACAATATTGTGTGGAAAATAAACGTCGTTAGGGAGATTTATCAGATTTGTGGGTTACGTTGTATAGTGGTCATTTGGAACGTACCCATGAAGAGGTTTGGTCATCCTCGGATTTTTGACAGAGGTTTCTGTCTTGGCCATTTTTGGTGATTTTTTCTGTTTGCCTGCCGAAGATAAGTTGTGTCGCTGAGCACGTGTATAGCAATTTTGTGAGTTTGCTCCTTTAATGGGATATGGTGCTGTAGTGACAAATTTAGCAGTATTTCATTTTGGTATTTGAGTATTATTTTCTGTGGGGAAGTACTGTTACGGAATTTTCCGGATAAATCAACTTTCTGGAAGCACATGGCAAAAGAATTCTTTAAGCCCACTCAACATCTAAGGTATGCCTCTGAAATCTCTTTAGAAAATAGATTTGTAATGTTCGTTATTTCTTTATTGCAGTGCTTTTAGTTTCATTTTCACTTCTATCTTTACGTTATTTTTATTTTGGACTTTTACTGGTATCGTTTCCTGTATGTTTGACCCTACGTCTTACCTTTTTGGTTATTTGTACATTTGAGTCTGGATTGTATGTGAACTTTGCCTAGGCCTACTGTAGACATTGTGAAACCTACTGGAGGTAAGCGCCTTTAAATAGCATAACGATGGACCTGATATAACATACCACCTTCTACGTGAGACATAGAGAGCCCGTCAGTTTTTTTGCGGTACTAAATTGCTGTCATTCGACCCACGTAACTACAGTTCTTCCACAGATTACACTTAATATTTTACACATAAAATTTAAATCGTCAGTAAATATTTTGCACATAACCAATTAAATTTTTAGTAGTTCTGAACACCACGCTTGCAATTTTTTCACTTTTGTCAATTTAACCTATCGTCACTTACCTAGTTCACATTATTTCGTTCATTTTATGTTATTATTCAGTACTTTAATGTAATTGTCTAAGCCAGTATATTTTGGGGGTCATATATTGCATACTATTAGTTAAGATTTTATTAGTTTTAAGTTGTCGTACATTTTGTGTTAGGTTAAGTGTGGGCCACACATCTAGGTATATTGATTGTGTGTAATATTATTTCTGTGGGATATGGTTGTAAGCGTACCTAAATGTAATCATTAAATCTGTTATAGTAAGACGCTTATTTGTTTTCACCAGCATACATCCAACACTTCAATTTATCGAATTCACCCCCAAGGACTTGACTAGTCGGCCGTGTGAGCCTCTTTCGCCACCAATTGAATGCAGAGAGGGGATTGCACGTAAAACATAAACATTTTGTTCAGGGCACAGGGTGACCACCCTACCCTGCAGTATAGCTGATACATCAGCCCCTAAAGTTAAATTCTTTTCTACTATTCCCCTTTTATCTGGGAGCCCTGAAACATACCGAAAGGAGTTTTCTGTAAAATATCAATTATTACTTCATACAATTTTAATATTATCATATAATATTCTCACCAAGCGACAACACTACTTCAGCGATAGACTAACTATAAAAACTACAAAATCAACTACACCACAGGCTTTATTTCGGAGTACATATTATCACTTGTGTCCCTCACACCCATCTTCCTTGCCTCCATCTAGTCCTTAGTTTTCTTTTTCTTTCTGGGTCCATATTTTGCCACACTAGGACGCCCTAATCCTGCTCCTTACGGTTCTTTTTTACAAATCCGGTGCACCGTCCTCATACAAATACCCAATACATTAGAAATAGACTAAAACAAAATTTACTTTATAAACATCTGCCACATTTAATTTTGCGTTTCACCTCATGGACTGCTTGTAAAGGTAAAAGGGGGACCTCCGTTGCATTTTTTCTGATTGAAGCACCCAACTAATTTCAGCACTATGCCTCTGGCTACTGCATTCAGTCCTTTATCGGACATTTTGAGATTAGTTTACAAACAGTAAAACTAAAGTACTCACAAACTATTTACAGTAAAAAACACTACAAAGTTAATTATTGTGAAATTAAAAACTATGTTACACTCTACATAGCACACAGTTTTAGCTTCATTTTGCATTTTTTTTTTGAGAGGAATAAATTTCGTGGTATCACCGCTTTTTTTAACCGTAACTTTGTGGTTAATTTCAAAACTGTCGAAATTCGCAAATTTCAAAATCCTATCTTTTAAAGTCAATAAAAAGAAAACGGTTTGGGCTATGATTAAATTAAAATATGTATTTTCCGGGAAGTAATTATTTTAAATTCATAAGATACGGTGTATATATCTTAACAACTAACGAAGCTGAAAAAAGAACATTGCCTATATATACTAGTATATACACTGCCCAAGCCTCAGCAATTTCGTTTGCACTCTACTGGATAATAGATAGTCGCCACGATAAATTTTTGATATTAATGGACTATATGTCAGTATTGAAAGAGTTTTCATGCATTAAAATGAAGTTTCAGTTATTTATCACACACACCTGTAGTTTTTTAAAAAATTGCCTTTCATTTTAAATATTTTTTAGTTTGACTGGTATTAGATTACAATACTTAGGTCCTAGGTAGTCTATAGAATTTTATTGTTGTGTTCAGTATATTTCTTCACAAATAAGTTTTTATTATTCTTTGATTTAGTATTATACACATATGTGGTAATGTTATAAGTTGCTATGCGAGTTTTGACATGTATTACGGCATTCAAGATTGTATAAGTCTTTCACACTAAGGCTATTAATTTCTTTAAATAAACATAAACTTAGATGTGTAGTTGATTTTTGTAATACGATTTTTAACATGGTTTCTTGAAAACTCCAGTAGGCCTTAGTGTGTCTTCGTATGTTCCACCCCATACAATTATGCCATATCTTAATATTGATTAAATCAATACATCAGAAAGTTCATACTTTTCGTAAAGCTGCATTTATGAAAATTCGTAATGTCAGGGCGGACTTTCACCTCATTTGAGTTTCTTTTTCTAAATATCGCCTACTTTAAAAAACAATTTAACTTTTCTCTTGCACGATAAATATTTTCCGAAATAATTCAGAAAAACGAAATTTTTAAAACTCAAATTCAATGTTTCAATGAAGGGTCACCTATACAGATGCAAACATTTTTATTTTTTAAATAGTATAGTTTGAAAAATATTGTGTTAAAAATGATCCGTTCTAGTTTTTTTTCCGAGGTCAAAACCTTTGGTAACTGGACTATTTGCAAAATCAGTAGATTTAAATCTGCGAAATACTAAAAAGATTATCATAATTTTCAAATTTAGTTCCCAGCATTAAGCAAAAAGTCATGGTCAAAAATGTTAAATATTCTCCTCGAGCACACCAATTTTATGAATGTAAATTAAATCAGTCAACAATTCTACAGATGGTTTGTAGTGACTTTACAAGATGCAGAGTTTTTTACAATTTTTTTATAGAGGCAGCTTAGTGTCTACAGCAAAATTACACACTGTGGCTATAACATTCTATTATACTATACGTGTGCATATTATAGCACATTTATAAAATTAACAAGCTAACCATTATACTCATCGCCGATTTACTACACTTTTTTATATAATTCGTGCACATTCTATAGGATACCCTTCGCAGTATTTTTGCAAATAATATTAGTTTTAGATATATTTTGTTTAATTACAAACCACATATTTTTTAAGACTTAAATAATTAATAACGTGACGGACAGACGGACAGACAGACAGACAGACAGACAGACGGACGGACAAACAGACAGACAGACGGACGGACGGATAGACAGACAGACGAACGGACAGGCATTTTGAAAGTTGTTCAGAATTCGACCACAAAGACAGTGATATGAAAATTCGTTTCTCTACGAGCGATATTACCGGTTTTAGAAATGTGCCGATTGAATAGAATATACTCTTCGTTTTGTATTTGCTAAGAGTATAATAATACTTATTCCCACAAAAATTAAATAGTAGTTACAAGGCAATGGCGATTACAGCTGCTCTTTGCTGCGTTTACATTTATATAATTTAATAACATCTTTAATCTAATCATCTCCCGATCATGCGAAACGCGCGCCGAGTGTTGTGTTCAAGAGTTTTGGTGTTTATCAAAACTACGTTTGCTGAGACAGGTTCCAGCATCCTGCAGGATCGGGAAGGGCAGAACTTCCCTCCATATTTTGCACCTTTTGTAACATATTTATGTGGTCACTCTAAGAAATAGTTAATCAATAAACGTTGATAGAAAATAATATTACCGAGGAAAAAACTTATATATACAGGGTGGCCACTCTAAAAAATAATTAATTAAGAAACGACAGAGGAGCACAATGTTCAAAATGTAGTTGTCACCATTGACAGAAAACAAATGATACACTTTTGCATAGAAAATATACAGGTGACGGAAAAAAATAAGTATTTAAGTAAGAAATAATAACTATATCATTAATCGAAGTTCGACAAAAACAATGCAGCAAAATAAGGAATGCACATGTGCCAAATTATGGTACAATCAGAAACCGAATGTAACAAAATTAAAAATGTTTGGTTGTCATGCATATTATGCTTTTACATCAGAACAAAAACGAACTAAACTGGATGCAAATGCAAATTGCTTATAATGGTAAGTTGCACTATTGGCTACAGATTATTTACTCCAGAAGAAAAGAATATGGTAATGTCTAGAAACATCACGTTCGATGAAAATTCAAATTGTTGGAATTCTACGGAACACATGGATTTCCATGACTTAAAAGGCTCATAGAATGCATGTGAAGAAAAAGGAATAAGACAAAATGAAAGATGTCAGATCAACAGCAAATAAGAACTTGAGGATAAGAACCCGAAAACCACCCAGTTGGCAAGCAGATTATAAAATATACGGTTCATTTGCCCTAGTGTCAATGACCTCAATGACCGAGCTGACATTAAAAATTGGTAGTTAGCTGTTTCAAATTCAACAACAAAAAATTTTTGGGCAGTTTTTCATATATGAACTTCATACTTAATGGATGGAGTCAATAAAGGAAAAAAAAATGTCAGAAATTCTATAAAATACTGAACAGAAGTCAAAAGTTTCAAATAAGCACTCAAATAAGCACACATATAAGCACAAAATTTAGTTTAGATTTAAGAATTACTTGCAATGCACCACACGTTCTTATACGCGACATAAAGGTAAAGGAAATTTCAGAGCAAAATTAGAAGTAAGACTGAAAATAATGCAAGTAATGTGCTCCAAACTGTAAAATAAATGTATGCTGAGCAACTATGCAAAATTTTGATAAAAATTCATCAAAATAGGAGCTGTTGCTGTCGACATTATTAAAGCAATTGAGAGCCTAAATGATTTTAAAAAATGCCTATTTCGGACTTACAGCGGATATAAAAGAGTTGTTCAAAAGAAATAAGAGGGGTTACTCCTAAAACATTTACAAGGCAACCATACGTTAATTGGGAATTATTCCACTGGATCTTTACCTCTCGGATATGGTAACATTTACAGATACATCTTACATCAATAGTTTATCTCCAATTCTCCAGGCCGTTCGTGATTTTTTAATTTTAAATCTGGTGGAGGTGCCGGGGTTACATATACAGACATGCATTTTATGGCACCCAGATATCAAATTGCTGTGAGATCTTATCTACATGACATATTCAAAAAATTGTATCTCGATACATCTGATAAGGAAACAAACAAAACACACTAGTTAAATTATGAAGGCCCTCTTTTTCATTTCTTGAAGTTGATTAAAATTAAGGCATTTGCGGCCGAGTAGAGAAATAGGTTAATATATAAAATTCTCTATTGAAAATTATTTCAGATTATAGTACTTCGATATAGGCTATAATTTAAAATTGAGTATTAATACGATGAGCTATAAATTAACGCCTAATATTTGTATAAATTCAATTAATTCCAAAATAAATAAAATGTATTGATGCATCTTCCGTGTTTACGTTCAACATTATGAACCAATAAGATTGGCTCATATATTCGGTTTGTAATCCTTTGTATAAAAAGACGAACTGAATAAAAATCACAGAATATAAGAATAATACTCGCTATCTCCATCACGTATGTTATATAAGATATATTATACGTATGCGAAAAACCAGAAAACCTACCTACTACCAAAAAAGGGACACGTTAGAAAGCAACTGAAAAAGCCGCAAGAGTAATACAATGTAATAAATTCATACAGGGTGTACCAAAAAATGCAATGAGACCAATCTAAACTATTGCCACCCAAAAATAAAATACATGAGATATCTGCCATTAACATTATTTTAAGATTTCGGATAATGTCTAACAGACTTATGGATGATCCACCTATTCCTTTCTCTTCATCTGGACGTTCTATTGGCGAAACAATTCGATGGATGATGTGGAAGTGATTAAAATTTCTAACTCGAAAACCAAACCACATATTTAGTGAATATCAAGAAGTGTTGATTTAGTGAGTTCGGGAGTATAAATAGCACAACTCCTTCTCACTTTTTGACCCATCAGTATAGATTTGCATTTCTTCTTGATATTGCTGAATGGGGTTTTTAAATACTACCCTATTAACTGCTTCGTTATCGCTAAATGGAGGTTTGATTATTAACGGGGTCATACAAATATGGGAAAAATGGTTCAAGGTATACATGAAGGGTACTGAAATTTTTATAACACTATCATATGAACTACTATTACTAAAAGACTCCGCTAACGTGGAGACTTTTCTATTTCAATATTTATTAGTGACGTTCTGAATGCATAAGTTGTATAACAGTTTTAGTAAAGAGTCATTATTTCCTGCTTTTAATTTAAGAACGAATTTTTCACTGAGAAGATGTCTTTTAAAATGTAACGGAGGTTCCCTAGCCTCCACCCTTACAGCTTCTATTGAACCAGATTTCATTAAATCTAGGCAAACCCGAAGTACCTTGTTCTGAAGGATGTCCAATCGGTGAAGTAAGTTGTTACTGGCTGCTCCATAAAATATTGCGTGATAATCTATGACTGACCTAATAAGTGATTTATACATCAATAATGCTATTTGGTTCTGCCTCCCAACTAACTTTATTACCAGCTTGTTATATTTCAATATTTTTAATTATATTGAAAGTCCGACGACGTATAGAGGCCGCGTATAAGTTCATATTGTTATGAATTACACCCCCTTGAAACCGGAGATTGATACGCCTATGCCTAATAGTGAATGACTGGAATCTTGTAGAAAGAGATACAGTTTTCTAGAGTGTAGTGAGAGAAGATTCTTGATTGTTTCTGGATAGATCTAGAGGCAATTTCAGAGTATATAAGGCGCGATTACCGGCGCAGAGGAAGAAGTTTGACAAAAGTGAAGATTATCAACGGAAGTGAGGTTATAAACATTGTAAAAGTTAGTTTAGAAGTATTTGTGTAATCAGTAAATTATTAAATATGGTGTTAGTGGTTTACCCCTTCTTAATTAGACCCCACGGACTCATACAGGGTGTTTAATAAAAGGTGGAAAACACGCAACAATATTAATATTTTCAATATTTGAAATCGCGATATTTCATGAATGGTGATTCGTAGGAAAATAGTATTCAAACAGATATCGTAGATAACTGCAAACTTTGTATGACCTGTTTTTACGATAACACTTACCCTTTACGAGAAATATGCGAAAAACCGTGACCTTTGACCTTGAATAAAATCTTTAGTCGACATGGGATCGGTGGGGACTTTCGACATTTCATTTGTAATAGTATATTCAAGGTCTGGCATTCTTTCAGCTCTATCCGAAATATTACGAAGTTTTAACTTTTTTTGTCTATTTTGTCTGGAGTATTGTCTGTTGTTTATAAATACACTTATATTTCATCACATGACGTAAACATTATTTGCGATTAAATTAAGTCACAAAAGAACTAACCATATATTTATTTTTAGATGAAGTTTTTTTTTGCACAAATTTAAGACAGATGAGAGAGTCCTTGTCATATTTTTCTTCTTTATAATTCGCACATGAGGAAGTATATTCTATACTTATGGTTCAAGGTGAAGAGGCAAATTTAAACAATAAAACTAATTTGCAAAACACGTACCTACGTCATTTAAGTTAATTTAATTTCTCTTTAGTATTTTATGTATTTAATTTTTTTTATGATAGTGAAATACCAAAATGTAAAATGTTTTATCGATCCAGTAACAGCATTACTTCATGTTATGGTAAAAGTCAATACCCAGAAGGATATAAAGAAATATTATAATATATAAATGTACAAAGTTACCTACGTATAAAAGTAAAAAACATACAAAAGATGATAAACAATGTATATAAAATTCGCATAAATATACAAAATTAAATATTGACATCATTATTTTTCAACAGAATTAGCACATATTTTTAAAGGCATTTTTTTTAAAACAGATATGTTCTTTAAATGTTTACATAATGAAAGTATTTTAAGAATGGAAAGTTTCATTTTTATCAAACTTGTGTTGATTTTTATAAACGTATAGGAGCAATTCTAGAACATATAGATATACTTGGTAAAGGAAGAATTTATATTGTCGAAAACGGTTACGGCGCCAATGAATTTGTGATTTTCCCATTGCACTTTATAATGCGCTTTTGTGCAACAAGGATGTCATGCATACTAGAGTCGGGTACAATTTAAGCTGACTTGTGTCATGGCCGCTGAAACGTCTGAACTAAGATTTCATTTGATGCATAAGAAATAACAGTAGTTCTCAAACGGTTCTTTCCTGTAACAGCAATGATGTCGATAAATAATTATAGAAACATGGAAAAATATTGTGCATGGAATACAACAAGGACCCCATATATCAATTGAAGCAGATATGAGGAAAATAAAAAAAGTGCTAATTTTACCTCTACCATTAATTACCATATGAAAAATCATAAATTCTTTTGCCTATTTCACAAATATTTGATTAGTTTCGACAAAAACTTTATGTATTTTAGTTGAATAAAGGTATTTGTATGTAAAAAAGAAACGAAATCTTAATAATACACGTTTTTTCCATATGTGGCCAACTTTATGGCGAACACTGTTGGTATATAGGCTCGGGCACAAACTCAGTTAATAACAATGAGTTATCAGAACAAGAAATTAAATATTAATATTGTTACAGTCCAGCAAGAACCACGGGGAGATATGGGCATTTCTTGCCAGGAAAGAATAGGATCGTAGTATTAGTAGGGGAAATAAAATATTTCATATAATAAAAAAAAGATCTGAAATCTCTACGAGAATAACGAAAATAAATTATTTTTCTTAAATAAATATTCCGGTTGACAAAATATATATATTAAAAAAATTAACAAGGATTTTAAAACAAATAAATTAAAACAATTCTGAGAGAACAACGCATTGACACGTGCACTTGCAGCGCGGCCCAATAAAATAAAAATTTTAGAAAAAAAATTATGAACTTTTAATAGAACTTAAATAAAAAAAAGTAGAAGTGAGGATCGAGATCGAACTCGCAACCACCCCATTTACATTTATTAAGACACATTTTTGGGGAAAATAAAGTTTTAACAAAACTTGCGGTGCCGCTGAATAAAATAAAAACTTTAGAAAGAAAATTATTAACTTTTAATACAACTTAAATAAAAGAAAGTAGAAGTTAGGATCGAGATCGAACTTGCGACCACCCCATTTACATTTATTGCTACTCGAGTATCTTACCGATTGAGCTACGAGATCCTATGTTTATTATATTCTAAAACGTGTAATATGTACATACTAGAAAATTGTAAGACTTAGTAGTTTGACATTGTTCGTTTGACGGATGAATATCCACTATTTACCACTAAAAAACCGCTGCCTAAGGAATCACTACTTCCACATCCAGATTATTCATCCAAGTCACTTTAAAGGAAACATCTTGACTATATTTGCACTCTAGTATGTGGAAATTATTGGTCATAGAATTTTAATAATATTTGGGGTAGCTGTCACAGAAAAGTTTGAGGAGTTGGTTTCTACCATATACGTTAAAAATTAAGTTTCTAGTTTACCGTACTTATTTTCCACTATTTACAACCTACCACCTCAATGGAGTCATCTCAATCAGATGTCACTAGAATACATACGTGTACTAACTTTCAAGTGAATATCTCAATTTGATGTTATCAATCCCATTAATAATGAAGCGGAGGTGGTAGAGTTTGAAAAATATTAGAAAGAAATCTGAGGCCTTGGTTTCTAGTATATACACCGAATCCCAAATTTCTGTAGTCTTACCAGCTTGCTTTACTTATTTTCCCCTATTTGCCCCTATTTAACCCCCAACCCTTCAACGGCATCATCTCAAATTATGATCTAGTTTCAGATGTCGTTATAATACATATACGTGTACCAAATTTTAAATGAATATCTCAATTTTATTTTATCAACCCTTTTCATATTGGAGTAGGGGTGGTTGGGTTGAAAAATATTATAAGAAAATCTGACGCTGTGGCTTCTAGTACATACACCGAATTTCAAGTTTCTGTAGTCTTACCAACGTTTTACTTATATTCCTCTATTTACCCCAAATTAACCCCCAACCCTTCAACGGAATCATCTCAAAATATAAACTAATTCCAGACGTCGTTATAATACATACGTGTACCAAATTTCAAATGAATATCTCAACTTTATTTTGTCAACCCCATTAATGGGGTAGGGGTGGTGGGGGGGTTGAAAAATATTTAAAAAAAATCTGAGGCCTTAACTTCTTGTACATACACCGAATTTCAAGTTTCTGCACTCATACCAGCTTGCTTTACTTTCCCCCTATTGACCCCTAAATAACCCCCAACCCTTCAACGGAATCATCTCAAAGTATAATCTAGTTCCAGATGTCGTTATAATTCATACGTGTACCAAATTTCAAATGAATATCTCGATTTTATTTTATCAACCCTTTTAATAATGAAGTAGGGGTGGTGGGGGTTGAAAAATATTATAAATAATCTGAGACCTTGGCTTCTAGTACACACACCGAATTTCAAGTTTCTGTAGTCTTACCAGCTTGCTTTACTTATTTTCCCCTATTTACCCATATTTAACCCCCAACCCTTCAACGGAATTATCTCAAAATATAATCTAGTTCCAGATGTCGTTATAATACATACGTGTAGAAAATTTCAAATGAATATCTCAATTTTATTTTATCAACCCTTTTCAAATTGAAGTAGGGGTGGTGGGGGTTGAAAAATATTATTAAAAAATCTGACGCTTTGGCTTCTAGTACATAGACTGAATTTCAAGTTTCTGTACTCTTACCAACTTGTTTTACTTATATTCCTCTATTTACCCCAAATTAACCCCCAACCCTTCAACGGAATCATCCCAAAATATAATCTAATTCTAGACATCGTTATAATACATACGTGTGCGAAATTTCAAATGAATATCTCAACTTTATTTTATCAACCCCATTAATGGGGTAGGGGTGGTGGGGAGTTGAAAATATTATAAAAAAATCTGAGGCCTTAACTTCTAGTACATACACCGAATTTCAAGTGTCTGTACTCTTACAAGCTTGCTTTACTTATTTCCCCCTATTTACCCCTATTTAACCCCCAACCCTTCACCGGATTTCCTCAAAAAACAATCCAGTTCCAGATCTCGTTATAATATATACGTGTACAAAATTTCAGGTCAATATCTTAAACCGTTCCGGAGAAAGCGTGCGGACAAAAAAAGTTACAGACAGACCGACAGACCGACAGACCGACAGACAGACCGACAGACAGACCGACAGACAGAAAAATTTTTTCGCTCAACATTAAAATCTCGACGTTTCATGACATTCTAAACCTATTTCACGAATAAAAATTTTTGAAAATTTTTTTGCGATTACTATACTTCCAATCCACTACGTGGATGTGGAAGTAATAGCTTAAATATTTCATATGAAGACATTTTTCATATTTAGAGTGGTGTTAGTTCACGGGAATAAATAATATTCGTCGTAAAACACACAGTTTGAGAATCGCTGAGCTTATGACTATGTTTCTCACTCCTCAGTGTACATTTCATATTTCCGTCTCAAAAGAAGTGTGAAAGAATCTTGGTAGCCATACATTGACAATGTCTATGGGCTATTGCCTTAAGTTTGTTTGTAAGAGTTAGTGAAAATGTATGCTCAAAATGAATTCACACATCGGTCATTTTAAACTGGACGCGACTCTAGCGGAGCGTCTTCATATGGTAATAGGATAATCAGGACAGTCTAGAGAAAATCGGAGCCCGGGGGTAGTAAAATACGACCCCCACGAATCTTCGATATAATTTCGAAGACCAGGGGGTGGCATTCCTTATAATACAATATTTATCTCAATAAAAATTTCTAAGAGCGAGGGGTGATATTCCTTAGGATTCAAAATTTATCTCAGTCAAAATTTTAAAGAGAGGGGAGGGTGATACTCCTTACCTACTCGTTGTATTTACATCACACTAATCATTTAAAAGTATGCCTCTCTTGTATTAGCTAATGCAAATGCAATAAAAATTTGCATGTGCATCTCCAACTTCCTCAAAAAACTCCAGGCCCGGGAGAACCGCCCCTCGACGGGCCTGAGAATAATCTAAAATGAATTACTCAAAACAAAGGAAAACACTAATAAATCAGATATGTACAAGACTTTTTTCAATGATCTAATCTGGAAATATCTACTGTATAAGGTACTTGTAAGTCTGCTACAGAAGTTACCGACTGTAAGCTCGAAATTCCAAGAAATGTCAAACAGGCATCTATTTCAATTTTGTAGTTATTTATTTTTACACTAAAGTTATGAATGTTTCTATTTTGATGGATATGAAATATATAACTTGTTTCTGGAGCATTGAAGAACAATTAATTGTTATTAAACCAGCTATATAGACGATCAGCACTTGTCAATTTGTGCTGGAGCGAATCATGGGGTATATATATATAAAAAAAGGAGGGTGGCATCATCAGCCTCACCATAGGCTTCACTCAGCATATTAAATGACTCATTAATATAAATAATAAGCATAATGGGTCCCAATACAGAACCTTGTGGAACATGCACTTAATTCTCTAATAATTCGTTGGCAATAATACATTTATATTATATGTGCATGTAATGCAGATATCACTGTGAAGTGCTCATAAAAATTTGTAAACATTTTACCACTTCAATTGATTACGGTTAAAGCTAATATGGTTGAAGCTCTATAAAAGGCGGCGTCATGTACTAAGATGGCATTATACTAAAATGGTACAGAAAGATAAGGCGATTTTGACAAATCGGCTGTTATTATCAAACTGAAAAAAATATTTTCTTACAAATAAATAAATACTATAGGTTGGCCGAAAAAGATATTTAGCTAATATATTCTTATTAGGAAAATCTGTCTTCATTTGACGGATTGATCTCTGTTTCCTACCGATCTAATCGCCTTGTACACTCTTAATGATACAGTTACTCTTATTAACTGTTACGTGAGTATTACATCAAAATCTGAATTTTGAAACTAATCTCTGGGTTGAGTTCTCAACAGTGTAATTGTCTTTTGAAGCAAATTAGAAAATAGAGGTGCTTTTACATGTAAGTATAATATTTCAGAAAAGTGTAAACTGTTAATAACTCTATAGCCTAAGATGTTATAGACCTTGGTTTTGGTAGTTTAAAGACAAGCAAAAGGAAACAGTACCATAATCGAACATACTGTATAAGATAATATTGTTACTTATATTAATATATAGCATTAATTAGGTACAACTGGAAAATTATTAAATCATTAACTTTTATTATTTGTTTGCACTTTTATTGACAGACAATTAAACAACTTTGTCATTTTGCAGTGTCATAAAATTAATAATTATCCAATATACAATATTTTTTGCGAAATTATTATTATAAATGATTTTTTTTTAACTCTAATGATGTTGTAAATAAGCATGAACAGAAAAAGTAAAATTAAATTTATAATATTCTTACATGAAGTTATGACTCAAGGAGGAGCTGGATCCTGGTGTAAAGCTGCCTCTGGATGCGTAGTTTCGCTAACCACGTTAACATAATCGGGATGTGATTAAATCTGAAACTTAAATCAAAAATGAAAATTTTAGTGCAAACATTGCGATACAGAAACTGACTTTTATAGTTTTAAATGTAGTAGAAACTGATTTATTATCAACAAGAAATATTTTCATGTTACGAATGATTATTTCGATACATTTTTAATGAAATCTGTAATGCTATCATAAAATTATTTATCCCTTTAATAGAATACCATGGAACTTCTAGACATAAAATCCTATGTATTTTCTTATCGAGCCTCATTCTGGTTTCTAAGGTTCCTTGGTAGTCATACCTGTGAAAAGCTATACCAAGACATGTGCAGGCCTGTTATAAGCAGCATACAGACCAAGAATGGCCTTGAAAACCAAACTGAACATCCACAAGATTTCAATAATTTCTTTGCGTTCGATATTACATTCTAACATTATAATTTATCAATTACTTTTTCTTATTAAAAAAAGATACATACTTTAAGTGGATAGAAAATTTTTATTTTATGATAACGCTATAGGGATAGAGTTATTTATAATATTCGCTACATCGCATCTCGTTGTTGCACTGGCAGCTTTTATTTTTGTATTTTTTTTCCTTTTTCCCTTTCTTTTTTTATTTATTAACCGGTCCACAAGTAAATATCAATCTACGGTGGAGTTGCTGGTAAGGGCCCTATCTCGCGGTAACAATATATTTTTCTTTGCGCGTTATGAGAAAAGAGGTCCGAAGGGATAGTTTGCTCACCCTGTATGTCGTTTCCTTGAAAACATAAACAAAAAATTTGGCTGTTTCATTCGCACATCTGGCGGGCTATTGCTTATTTTATATCACCCACTTCAAGAAGGGACGAATCCAGGGACAGATTTTACGGTCAAGCACTCAAGCAGTACACTTTTCTTGAGTTGTCTATATACACTATTTTGTGTTGCTTTATTCAACCAAAATAATTTAATCAAATATCAACTATATGAAATAGCCATACTCGCGCCAATTTATATCAATCAATGCAGAATTATTCACGCTTCAATTCAGTGCACTTTCTGCGTTTTGTTGCCGTTTTATCCAGATTTATCTCGATATCCCGTAGGAGCCGCGAAACATGCGTCTTTCATCGAACTCGACACACTTTGAACTCCCGGTGCATCACAAAGCGACTTTATAAAAAAATTCATACTTCTCAGTAACTTCTAACTCTTGCACAGAGTCATATTGTCTGCTAATATTTTTGCTGTGTTTCTGACCTTCAAAATCAACGATTAAGCGAGAAAACATGCTTACACTATGATCACTAGCCTCGAATGCATTCCTATTTTGTTAATAAGAGATTAGACTAGAATTTTTGCGTTTCCTTTAACGACAATGTTTAACCCAAACTTAAAATGTGGTCACTTTCCTCTTTTGGGAAGGCGCTCGAAAGTTTACTCGATCTTAGAAAATGGTGACCAATCTGATATTTCAAATTATCGTGTAGTCTCTATAATCTGCTAAAGTACTTGAAATTATTTTATATGAGGCTACTTCCAGAAACATTAACAAGAATATTGCACTTCAGCCCTTTTCTATGAATGGACATTCCGCAACGTTACGTAATACTTGTCGGAATCTTTAAATGGTCAATTACAGACCGATGCAATTTACAGAGCAATTTTTTCAAAGCATTTGGTAGACTTGTTGAATATACTTTGAAGTTCCGCAGGGATCTATCCTTGGTCCGTTATTTTTTATTATATGTTAAAGAATTTGCAAATGATTTAGTTAAGGTCAGATATTTAGTACAAACTGATGATCTAAAGCTTTTTTGCAGTATTAATAGCACAGAGGATTGTATTCACTTACAAGAAAAAAATAATAATTGGTGCACTAAGTACAAACTATCGTCAATATCATACGACTATAAAATTAATTAATTGTGCCTGATACACTACCGGACTAAGGTGCAGTCTTTGACAAGACTTTTTTGTTCAATGTTCATATTAACACCATTGTGTGAAGCTAGCATATCGCGTGATTTTTTCATTATTGACATATTTAAGATGTTGTATTATTGATATTAGTTTGAAGCTTGAATATGCTTCAGTTGTTTGGTCCCCTCACTACATACAATGTACACGCTATCAATCTAGAATCATATCGCATTTGTCGAGTTGAAGCTTTTCATAAACGATGAAATACTTCTATTAGTCGCGAAATGTGGTCACGAATGATAAGGGAGTAAATAATGATGTCACCATTGTAAAGGAGATACTGTTCGCTTTGGATACCCAACAAAATGTTTATGGAGCATTTTTGGGTGCAAATGGTATTCGTACAAATTCAAAGGGACCATTTTCAACTGTGAAAGCAGTCTCTTGAATATCTTCTGCGTCTATTTCAACCTGGTGAAATTCAGAGGCAAGATCTAACGTTGTGGAATATTGGCATTTACCTAATTAATCGAGAAGGTCTGAAATATTTGGAAGAGAAGAGAAGTTTTCAATAGTCACCTACGACTCGCCTTTTCTGTTTACCAGAGGCATCCAGCTTTTTGGAGGCTACCCAAACGGGGGGACCAGTTCGAAATTGAAGGTTGAATAATGCTTTGACTTGGGTCTTAACTTCTTTCCTATGGACCTGGGGATAGCGATAAGATTTTGTAAATATAGGTTGGGAATTACTGGTATCAATGGGGTGCTTAATTTCGTTGGTAAGGACTAAGTTGTCGTCTTCTAAATAGAATATGTGTTGGAAATCTCAACTTGTTTCGGACTCTTCTTCATTTAGATGATCCAAGCGTAATTGATTCCGAATTTCAAAGGACCTGTCTGTTTGTAATTATTGGTCGTAATCATCAAAATTTAGAACCGAGGGTAGTTAACCTGAGGTCGACTTTCTACAGCAAGAAATACTTGATAAGTACTCCATTAATAGCCTAAACGGTAAACGTGATTGCATATCTAATTTTATTTTACAAGCTCTTTAATTGTGATACTGAAGCACAAGAATTGATTTCTAAATTAAATTTTTCAGTTTTTCCAGAAAAATTTCTAGTGACAGTGGTGTATTTTACCTCTTTACACCACGCAAAAATATTTTCAACTTTTCTCACATTCATATAATTTGCAAAAATCACAACTCTGTTTGTACTTGTAGTCGTAACAGTCTCTAAAAGGCCATTAACCTAAATCTCTCGGCCCTATCTGCTAATATTAACATGTCAAATGCCTTGCTGCTTTGAAAACGTATTATGAAAGTGGCTAATGTTCCATATTCATTAAATATTTATAAAATATGTTCTTCGTTTTACATTGTTTCTCGTTTCATTAGTTTGCTTTTCTTGTTTATGTATTGCATTTTATTTTGCTTATGTACCTTATTCTTAATCTTTAAGCCTAGTAACTATCTATTTTGATTGAATTTCTCTTGTATCTACAATTTTTGAGTGCATTTACGTCGGTCAGAATCCACCTACTCTATAGTTGGATCTAATACCTGTTGGGCATCGTATAAACTAAATAAATAAATGAAATAAATAAATATTTTGATCCCCAGAATATGCAGCTGAAGTATATGTATACCATTATGTATGGAACACCCTGTATATAAACACAAATAATTCTATTGATTCGTTCTGCATCTAGAGGATATTAAACTGATTTTCTTAATAACAATTTGTACGATTAATTATCATTCTCGCGTGAATGAGCACTGAAGCCACCGACAAATGTCTCAACTGTGACGCCGCGAGCAATCTCCACTTTTGTGCATCGAAACTGGATTGCAGGGCGAAAATAAAGTAGAAAGCATGTAGAATTCTCGAACGAGGTCACTGTGGTTGATTGAATCTATCTTGTTCCGTATTACATACAAATCTGTAATTAATGCGTAAGCGTAAAATTTTCAATGGTTCAGTAAAGAAAATGCACGGATTTGATCAAGTAAATAGATAGTATATTACATATCGAGGTGGAAAGAGTTTCATTGTTGTAGAGAGATAAGATATTTGACCGAGGCTCGAAGCGGCGAGGTCAACTAATTCTCGAGACAGCAATGAAACTTTTTACCAAGGTTTGTATACTATTTTATTCATAATCATCCTCCTTAAGAAACAAAAAGCCAATAAATCGTTTACTATATTTTTAAATAGTATTTTATGTTTTTATTAAGTAGGCAATAAACACAATATTACATTAAACAAGTTTAGAAAAACAAAGTTTTACTAAACGAATATATTTTGAGTACAAGCGAGCGCAGCGAGCGAGTAACTCAGGAACTATATGAGTTTAGTAAAACATAGCTAGATAAAATGGACCCCTAAATTTTATGTTCTTGCTGCTTATTTTCTTAATTAAAAATTTAAAATCTTGTGGCAATTATGTATAGAAATATTTTCTAAATGTTATTTGTGGCATTATCTTATTTTTTTTCCTTCTTCAATTCTTTGGGACTTCCTGCCACATGTATGTTTTCTTTTTATGCGGTGCTAGGGGAGTCTACAAAATATATCACAATTAACCAGTATGTTACTGGTAAAAAACCTATACAAAAAAGAAAACATACATGTGGCAGGAAGTCCCAAAGAATTGAAGAAGGAAAAAAAAAGAAAAAAAAAATGTATAGAAATGTATGTAATTATTGTTGCAGGACCTGCCTATTAACTGCCAAAAAAGATGGACCAATATGAAAGAGAAGGTGGCGACATAACCGCATCTGACATGATTGTTCCAGAGCAAGACAGCGAAATCCTGGAATTTTATAAGAATTCCACCATTTTCATTACTGGCGCCACGGGATTTCTTGGAAAACTATGCTTAGAAAAACTACTCCGTACCTGCTCTAACTTAAACAAAATATATATACTCGTTAGGCCAAAGAAGGGGAAAGATGCGCAGAAGAGATTCGATGAATTGTTTGAGGAACCGGTAAGCTTAACAAATTTTAAAAGAAGAAAATCTACATTATTAATACTTTGCTCGAATGTGGGTCAGTTCACTTCTACGTGGTGTCATTGAGATTAAGTCTACCGCAGATTTTTAGTTTTTGTTATTCAAATAAGTATTTGCAGTCAATAACGCCCTAATGCAAGTCAACAATTATTTGTAACAATCTCTTTCTAAATATCTTTCAACATCACTTAAAAATAAAACTAACGTGACTCAATTTACGTAAAGTTCATTGGAATCTGAGCGCAACAGTGTTTATTATTATTATTTGTTTTATCACTAAAAATGTCAGGTTTTCTTCCCTGGGAATATCGTCAACTACACTCTAAATGTTAGTTTCCTCATTACTACTTCTTTAGGTGTGGAAATTTAGTATATTTTCACTAAAAGTATACACGGTTTCCCTTGCAATTGTATTAGTATCTACCATATAAATTTTTCACTAAAAGTATATTCCATTTCTCCATTAGCAATAGTGTAAACTACTTTACAAGCCATTAGTTTTGTAGACATAACGCCAACAAACACCTTGTCGCCATACAACCAGGTAGACAGACATATTGATGGCATTAAAACGTCTTAATTTCCGTAATATACCGGGTGAATAAGTTTGGTATCCGCGCCCCTGTATATTCTTTATTTCAACAAAAAACTGCTAGAAACCATATAAATTTTGTCAATAATGTGTCAAGCTTTATCAAATGACACCCTTAAATCGTATCTGTGATCACATAAGCCAAAGTAACGATAGTAAACTTTTTTTTTCAAATGGTATGATTCACATTTTTGACCGTTACTGTAGAGATTCTATTTCTGCATTGAACTGTGTAAAAAAAGTATACACTTCCATGAGAAAAATTTCGAGAAAATTAATAAAACGTGATAAAACGTCATTCAAAGGTATTGTTTCTGAATCAGCATAGTTAACCAAGGCAACGATTGAATTTTGCGATTGTAAGCAATGTAACTGGTATCACTTGGGCGAATTAGATTTGAAAGAGAAATTTTTTTTACAGGGACTGTACTATGGCACTGATGAGACCTAAATATTTCGAAACGAAGTTTAATGTTTCATGCAAAGTTCTGTTTTAAAATAATTACGTAATTCATTTTTATATCAACAAACATTATTAAAGATAATATTACTCAACAATAATATTAAAATAACAATGACAACTTACAATTAAGAAGATAAAAACATTATTTATTACTTCACCTGTTCGAACAGACCTCTGATCGCTTCTAAACATAATTATTGTCCTATGTTTATCACGCCTTGGATGCATAAGTGTTGAAAAACATTTTATCTGCGATATTCAACTCGTATTCTATTTTTAAGATTGTCGACAACATTTTTTAGTGGTGTAAAGTAAATTGTTTTCGCTAGATAGATAGGGGCAAAGGTGTGAGATCCGAAGATCTGACAGGCCACTTAACTCCCTTACTAGGATTTTCGATCCATATACCTGGATACGCTGCATTTAAATAATTCGTTACAATTATAGTATTACAATTCTCCTTCTACAAACGATAGATATTTGGAGATCTTTCTCCGGTAAATGTGATTTCGTAAAACTTTGGTCCTATAATTTGTGTAAAATACCAGCTCCGATACCATTGTGTAAATCTATTTAGAAGTATAGCATAAAACAAAAATTAATAACAGTCAAATATAACAGTATTTTCAATTTGACGCTACTAACAATGTGAAAATTCAATTGCTTCCATGCCTATGTTGATTCAGAAAGAAAACCTTTGAATTAAGTTTTATCTATTTAGAAGTATAGCATAAAACAAAAATTAATAACAGTCAAATATAACAGTATTTTCAATTTGACGCTACTAACAATGTGAAAATTCAATTGCTTCCATGCCTAACTATGTTGATTCAGAAAGAAAACCTTTGAATGAAGTTTTATCATATTTTATTAATTTTCTCGAAAATTTTCTTATGGAAGTATATACTTTTACACAATTGAATGCAGAAAGAGAATTTGTACAACAATCGGCAAGAAAGAATATAGCATACCATTTGAAAAAAAGTGATTATTGTTACTTTGGCATATGTGATCACAGAGATGATTACAGACGCCGTTTATAGAGCTTGACAAGCGATTTACAAATATATATGATCTGTTGTAGTTTTTTTTTTAGATTCAACTTTACTAATTAGTTTATGTTGTAAGAACTGGAGACACCAATTTAGTTTATGTTTGTCATAATAGTATTTTCTTTATTATACATATGTCTAGGGTTAAGCGTAAGAATAGATAATATTATCTAAACTTCGCCATATACTGTATAATTGTTTTTTTCTCTTCGCAATAAAGTCGTATTATATAAGGTATTTAATTATTATTCTCTCATATCGTTTCTTAATTAATAGTTTTATAGAGTGACCATCCCGAATGAATAAGGCGAAGTTCTGTGTAAATACTTTTACCGATTTTGTATCTTCTCGTATCTCGCTGAGGATGATAGTTTTTCGAAATATATTTGTGCACTATCCAGTTTGCTGCTACTAATGAGACTATTGCGAATTTTCTACTTACTTTTTTTAAATAGTAAACTTAAATTTACTCAAAAAGAAGTAGTAAATTTTCACACCTATGGATTTTTCCCGTCATATTAAAAATCAGGGTACGTAAAAACTATTCAATTTTCACGTTTCAAATTGCGTATATTTCGAAAATTAAAGTCTTTCAATTCAGTCAGCTTGTCTGTCTTTGATTTGTGTGTGCTAGTGCCATATCTAAAAATCTACTGACTGGAGAAAAATAATATTTGAGTCCCCTGCGTCATATACTTTAAAATATGAAAAATACAGTGAAGATATACATATTAGGTATTCTAAATAACAGAAAAACATGTAACGAAGGAAAATATTTTACACATGTTTTAAGAATTATCCAGTACAATAATACAAAAGGTTTATCTGCAATGATAAAAAGCACTTTCTTTTCTACTGACCAGAAAATACACCCTTTCTGAAGAAAATTTTCGGCAGAAATTAATGTTTCCCAGGCTAAACCGGAAATGGACATTATGATCGGCAATAGTACATTCCCGGACGACGCCGACGATGTAAATAATTGTTGCAAGCATTGAAGTCCGGGAATGTGCTTTTACTACGAGGTACAGATACTACTTTTTCTAAAATGGCAATCAATATTACTATAAATTAAGGAATTTTTATAAATGCATAACATTTTTTGATTACCATCTAATTGCCTATGAAATCGTTTCTTGACAACCACTGTTTGTTTATTGTTGTGATAAGTGTAAAATAAATAAATACACTTAACTTTTACGAGTTTGCAAAAGTCAATTCACAAGTTATGGAAAATATGGATTCAGATTTTGAAGCATTAAAAGCAGAAATAATTTATACCTATAGTTAATTGTTGTGTGTAGGTAGTTGTATTTATCCTAGAAAATTTATTAAGAAATAATGAAAATTGAAGTTGTATAATAGTGTCGGTCGTAAAAATATTTAATTCAATTAGATATTATTGTTTGTCGTTGTATTTAGAAAATTTATTTAAAAAAATCGCTGCATAAGGAATCGCACTACTTCCACATCCAGATTTTTCATCCAACTTTTCTTTGATGGAAAACATCTTGAGTATATTTGCACTCTAGCATGTGAAAATAATTGATCATAGAATTTTAATTATATTTCAGGTAGATGTCATAAAAAAATTTAAGGCATAGGCGTATAAGTTAGCCAAATTTTGGCCAATTTCTTAAGTTTAGTAGAAATAAAAAAAGACTCAAACATCTTTAAAATTTAGAAAAATGTTTTTTTGAGTTAATATATCATATAACTATTGTTTCTAATCATTTAATAGTTAAAAAAAATTGTATTGAAAAAATATCATCAAAAAATTGAATATGCAGCCCTTTTGGACATTTTTTTGGCTAACTTTTGCAGCATGTTAAGCTGCTAAATTTGTAAATGTAAATATTTTTATTCCTAACTTTTTCTGCATTGAAGTACTACCTTGAACTAAAAAATAATGCATTTATAACTTATATTAAAGTCAGTTATTTTTTATGGGCATATAATTAGTTAGATGCACAAAAAATCAAGAGATAACTATATTGTATTGTTATTTTTATATATTAATAAATATCAATAGCCCTCAAAAATGGAAATCTCACATAACATTTTTTGCGAGCTTCTGGTGTATTTTTAACCTTATCGACTGGACTATATGTCGATGTAGAAGTAATATTCAAAACATGATTTTATATTAGTGTCGGTCATAAATATATTTTTTATTATACTTGTTTGAAACCACCTTATTTTCATCTATTTTCATCATTATTAATAATGTAAGATGAGCTTCTTCGGACTAGCGCACGGAAACAGTGCAAGGGAAAAGTTTTCCCGATCTCCGATATTTTCCGTGCGCTGAATAAAAATACCGAATATGGCTTTAAAATAGAAATATACAGCTATCTGATATTTAACATGTACCTACCTACCTACTTTGTATTTTAATTCGTAAATGTTTGAATATTTGGAAGAACTTCTGTAATATTACTTCCACATCCACGTAGTGGATTGGAAGTATAGTAATCGCAAAAAAATGTTCAAAAATTTTTATTCGTGAAATAGGTTTAGAATGTCATGAAACGTCGAGATTTTAAATTTGAGCGAAAAAAAAATGTTCTGTCTGTCTGTCTGTCGGTCTGTCTGTCTATAACTTTTTTTTTGTCCGCACGTTTTCTCCGGAACGGTTTTTGTACACGTATATATTATAACGAGATCTGGAACTGGATTGTTTTTTGAGGATATCCGGTGAAGGGTTGGGGGTTAAATAGGGGTAAATAGGGGAAAATAAGTAAAGCAAGCTTGTAAGAGTACAGAAACTTGAAATTCGATGTATGTACTAGAAGTTAAGGCCTCAGATTTTTTAATAATATTTTTCAACCCCCCACCACCCCTACCCCATTAATAGGGTTGATAAAATAAAGTTGAGATTTTCATTTGAAATTTCGTACACGTATGTATTATAACGACGTCTGAAATTAGATTATATTTTGAGATGATTCCGTTGAAGGGTTGGGGGTTAATTTGGGGTAAATAGGGGAATATAAGTAAAACAAGTTGGTAAGAGTACAGAAACTTGAAATTCAGTGTATGTACTAGAATCCAAAGCGTCAGATTTTTTTATAATATTTTTCAACCCCCACCACCCCTACTCCAATATGAAAAGGGTTGATAAAATAAAATTGAGATATTCATTTGAAATTTGATACACGTATGTATTATAACGACATCTGGAACTAGATTATAATTTGAGATGATTCCGTTGAAGGGTTGGGGGTTAAATAGGGGGAAATAAGTAAAGCAAGCTGGTAGGACTACAAAAACTTGAAATTCGATGTGTGTACTAGAAGCCAAAGCGTCAGATTTTTTTGTAATATTTTTCAAACCCTACCACCCCTACCACCCCTACTCCAATATGAAAAGGGTTGATAAAATAAAATTGAGATATTCATTTGAAATTTGGTACACGTATGTATTATAACGACATCTGGAACTAGATTATATTTTGAGATGATTCCGTTGAAGGGTTGGGGGTTAAATAGGGGTAAATAGGGAAAAATAAGTAAAGCAAGCTGGTAAGACTACAGAAACTTGAAATTCGGTGTATGTACTAGAAGCCAAGGTCTCAAATTATTTATGATATTTTTCAACCACCACCACCCATACTTCATTATTAGAAGGGGTGATAAAATATAATAAAATTGAGATATTCATTTGAAATTTGGTACACGTATGACTTATAACATCTGGAACTAGATTATACTTTGAGATCATTTCGTTGAAGGGTTGGGGGTTATTTAGGGGTAAGTAGGGGGAAATAAGTAAAGCAAGCTGGTATGAGTACAGAAACTTGAAATTCGGTGTATGTACTAGAAGCCAAGGCTTCAGATTTTTTAATAATATATTTCAGCCCCTCACCACCCTTACTCCATTATTCAAGGGGTTGATAAAATAAAATTGAGATATTCACATGAAATTTAGTACGCATATGTATTATAACGACATCTGGAACTAGATTATATTTTGAGATGATTCCGTTGAAGGGTTGGGGGTTAAATAGGGGTATATAAGGGAAAATAAGTAAATCAAGCTGGTAAAAGAACAGAAACTTGAAATTTGGTGTATATACTAGAAGCGAAGGTCTCAGGTTTTTTATTAGTATTTTCCATCCCGCCACCACCCCCACTCCCTTATTAAAAGAGTTGATAAAATTAAGTTTTTTTCACTTGAAATTTGGTACATTTACATGTATTGTAACTATATCTGAAACTAGATTATATTTTGACACGATTGCGTTGATAGAGTGGGGGTAAGTAGAGGTAAATCGGGAAAAATAAGTAAAGCAAGCTGGTAAGAGTATTGCAACATGAAATTCGGTATATGTCGTAGAAGCTAAGGCCTCAAATTTTTTAATAATATTTTTCAACCCTTCCACTACCCTTACTACATTATTATTATTTGGTAGACGTATGTATTATAACGACATCTGAAACTAGATTATATTTTGGGATGATTCCGTAGAGGGGTTGGGGTTAATAGGAGTGACTAGGGGAAAATAAGTAAATCAAGCTGATAAGAGTACAGAAATTTGGGATTCGGTGTATATACTAGAAACCAAGGACTCAGATTTCTTTCTAATATTTTTCTAACTCCACCACCTCCGCTTCATTATTAATGGGATTGATAACATCAAATTGAGATATTCACTTGAAAATTAGTACACGTATGTATTGTAGTAACATCTGATTGAAATGACTCCATTGAAGGGGTAAGAGGTGGTAAGTTGTGAATAGTAGAAAATAAGTAGGGTGAACTAGAAACTTCATTTTTAACGTATATGGTAGAAACCAACTCCTCAAACTTTTCTATGACATCTGCCCCAAATATTATTAAAATTCTATGACCAATAATTTCCACATACTAGAGTGCAAATGTAGTCAAGATGTTTCCTTTAAAGTGACTTGGATGAAGAATCTGGATGTGGAAGTAGTGATTCCTTAGGCAGCGGTTTTTTTGATGTTTTGTCAACCTTACCTGACACAGACTAATTTAAACCGAATTACCTTTGAAATAATTTGAGAGTAAACATGGAAACGCATCATATATACCAAACACTGCATTGCCAGCGTTGTTTATTTTCTGTCAATTAAATTTATGCCGATAAAATGTACTCAGAGGAAAATCCCGAAATTCCCGATAACATCCTAGAGCAAGCGGCACAAGCGAGCGCGAATTCATTGCCAGTAAAATCCAGGTCAAGATATGAACACGAATATCAACTTCTTACTGAATGACGAAATCTGAACAAAATCAAAACTGTAAATGACGACATTCTTCTAGTCTACTTTGTCGAAAAAGCAAAGTTTATGAAATCTTTCACGTTATGGAGTCGATTCTCAATGCTAAAAAGTTGTTTGGCCATAAATGAAAATGCTGACTGACATCAACAAATATTCAAAAACTATTGCTTTCTTGAAGCGTCAAGCTGTAAGATATATACCAAAAAAGTCCAGAGTTTTAACAGCAGAACAAGCAACCAAATTTGTATGTGAAGCCTCAGATGAACAACATCTACTAGCAAAAGCAGGAATCTTTGGTGCGTGTCGAAGAGATGATTTAATACGTTTAAATTTAGACGATGTGGTAGGTAATGAGCACTTTCTTGTTGTGTTTTTATGAAATGGAAAAAGTCATGCATCAAGAAGTTTCACCATTACCAATGAAGGATGTACATTTGAGCCCTGCACACTTTATCGTAAATACAGCTCTACGACCTAAGCATATGAACAGCAGAAGATTATTTGATGCATATCGAAACGGCAGGTGTTACGCTCAACATGTTGCTTGCCATATCTTCAGCGATGTTCCGAAAATGTTTGCAGAATATCTAAAGCTAGAAAATCCCAGAGAATATACCGGGGCATGGACTAAGGCATTCTTCGGCAGGCATGTTGGTGGAAAGCGGCGGTGATTTACTCACTCTGAAAAGGCACCGAGGATGGCATTCTTCCAATGTAGCAGAAGTATATATAGAAGAATACATACAAAGAAAAGTTGAGGTATCACGAAAACTGTTTAACCCTTCTCACTCTCAAAATACAAGTGTATCATTCGTTCAAGAAAATCAAAACATTTGCGAGAGTCTGCTTCAATAATTGCAGTTTCACAAAATGAAACTCCAAAAGGACTTAACCTGTGCAATAATACCAATTGCACAATAAATATTTAACCATTAATAATTACAATTCAAACTAAAAACATTATTAGTTGGAGCTGTTATTATTAATAATTAGTTAGTTAGTTAATATTTTTACTCTAGTAGTTACATGTTTTTTTATTCCTATAACTTATAAAAGTAAAAATGTTCCAAGTTTCTTTCGTATATATTTTTTTTTTGTTATATTTTGTTTTTATGTTATCGTTTTCAAAGAAGTACAATAATAAATATCGTACATTACACGTCCAGAAATAGATTTTTCCGTGCTTGCATGACTATTGTACGTTACATGACAAAAAACAGTGTTTTTCAGGTCTCCCCAAACTTCCAGGACTCGCCTGCGACTCGCCCTGGAATCTACTGATGTGCAAAACACCTCTTTCCGATCTTGTAATGTAAATAACTATTGTGCGAAAAAAACAGGTTGCTATTTTCAACAAATTTATCACAGTATTGTTCAATTCTTTACCCATTCTGTACATCGTATTCTATTTTGTCTATTGCTGTCACGATTGGTTTTGTTTTTAGAGTTTCGACCCTCTCAAAAGAAAATTTCCCGATTTCACCCAGAAAATAACCATCATTAACGGAGACATCAGTTTGCCAGGTTTAGGCCTTTCGGAGGAAGACAAGGAAACACTCATTGCCGAAGTAGACTGCGTGATGCATTTCGCTGCCACTGTTAGATTTGATGAAAAACTGCGAACAGCGACGAACATCAATGTCAGGGCTGTTAGGGACATTTTAAAAATGTGTCAACAAATGAAAAAACTAAGGGTGAGTGTTTTCCGTTCTGTTTTCATACTGTCTTTACTTTCATACGTATTTTACAACAAGATTTTTAACAGTCATGAATAACTTCGGTTTACTTCTTCACACTGATTTAAATATACTTTGACATCATCAATTTGATATTATTTTGACAAAAACAAAACTGCTAAGCCCCGAGCAAATTTAGAAAAATTGCGTTTACAATATTCCGTGTCAGTGTAACAAGCAGTATGTGGGTGAGCATTTTAGAATTTTCAGTCACTGATTAAGTAAATACAAGAATTACATTAGGTAGAACGAAATTCGGATATCGAAGATTTGCGAATACCCTTGGAAAAACGGCATGTAACGGAGACCATTTACAAGATGGGAACAACACATACATCAGACAAAAATGAGAATCCGTTTCTATACAAATATGTAACAATTAAAAAATATATAACTGGTTGTGGCTATAGCTAGCACACGTCACACTGTAAATTGGTGAAAATTTTAAAATGTTAGTCCGGGCAAAGCTCCCTCCCAACTTTTTCTTCAAAGTGCTTCTTTTTTCCGTAAAAAAATTACAAAAAAAAAAAATTTTTTTGTTTGTTATTTTTTTTTCAGGAGAAGGAAGCACTTAAAAAGACAACAAAACAACAAAAGATGCTTACTTTTCTCCAAAAAAATGAGCCTGAATATTTTCAGAATTTTTACATTTAAGCAGACCTTCGCAGATGTTCACAATTTCAATCGCCTCTAGATAAAAAATTTAATTCGGTCGGACTGGTGGAGAATTTTAATCAGGGGGCCCAGGAGAATATTTTCCCCAAGTTTCAGAAGAATCGACTGAAACCTATTTTTACAATAAAAAACTGCGGGGTCCTAGCATAATTTTAATATACAGAAAATTACGCTCTTTAATGTTTCAGAACTTTTTGAAACGTTTAAAAGCGTAATTTCCATTGTCTTTTTATAAATATCGTTTATGAAATGAAGTCTGTGTATATAATTTTCTTCTGTTTGATTTAAAGCAAAATAGAAGAAACTAAAAAAGTTGGCCGTGATATTAACACGCTTTAATTAGATTAACTTGTAACTGTGTGTGTAAGAGTATCTTGCAGTTCAATTTTCATCCACTTCTAGATGCCGCATTGACTTGAAATTTTCCATTTTTTAATAGAAAGATCCAAGATGGCGGACGGTTTTAGATATTCACTTGAAATTTGGTACACATATGTATCATGACAAGATCTGGAACTGGATTATATTTTACGCTAACTTCGGTGAAGGGTTGGGGGCTGAATAGGAGTAAATAAGGGTAAGGCAACCTGGTAAGAGTACAGAAACGTTGGATTTGGTGTACTTATACAGGGTGTAATCAGTTTCATGTCATTTAAAAAAACTGGTAATGGGGATCGACTCGACAAACAAAAAACCTTTATGACTTTTCCCTCTAGGGGAACTTTGAAAAAAAAACTGATCTAGGTTAACATATTTAATATTATGGTAGACAGCTGTTGAGAACCACTGCTTTTCTTGGTCGATGGACTTGTACGTCCCAATTATACAACTTTTAAATTGTCGTAAAAAAGTGCTCGCCGGCACACGCGGTGTCAAAGGATCTTCGGCCGCCTTTGATGGGCCGCCTCAACTGAACTGAGGCAAGTATAAAGAGGTTCTCTCTTCGTGCACACTTGCAAGCAAATAATGGCCATAGAGGTTTAAATAGAGCATTTCTTTACATGTGTGTTTTTTTTAATTTGGAACAAAATATTGGATTGTTTATAATTTAGAAAATTTAAATGTGATTTATTACCATTTGTAACATAAATAAGTGTCCTGGGTTAAAAGCTTACTACCTACCTAAATGATTCAAAATCTCTGCATCTGCATCAGTACACAGTTCGGTACTTCGAATTAAGGGCATACGCACTTCGTTCAACACTAAACACTAAACTATCAACTAACGTTGTCAATAAAGAAAAATAAAATAAAAACTTGGTACAAAAGCCAAAAAGGAATACAAAAAGAACAAACAAGTAAGTTGTGTCTGTACGTAATCAAGAATTTGACAACTTGAACGGTAAGTCAATAAAATATATCTTAACTATAAATACACAATGACGCGAAATTCAAAAATAACAAAAACAACGAACGGCGGGTTGGATGTGTGTACATAACGAAATACCCACAGTAACTAAAATATTGCACAAGGGAGAGTCAGAGTATAAGGCAGACACGCGCGACGATCTAAACCTACCTCAATATTCCAGCAGTTCTCAAAAAATTTTATTGAAAATTTGCGAAATTTTTGTTTATTTTTTTTTCTCCAAAACTATGAGCTTTAGATCCCATGTTATATATGGTTTTTTTGTTTCTCTTGTCGTTATCTACCACCAGTTTTTTTCAATGACATGAAACTAATTACACCCTGTATACTAGAAGCCAAGGTATCGATTTCTTCATAATATTTTTCAACCTCCCACCACCTCCACTCAATTATTAAATGAAATTGAGATATTTACTTGAAATTGGTACACGTATGTATTATAACGACATCTGGAAGTAGATTATATTTTAAGATGATCCCTTGTTAAATAGAGGAAAATAAGTAAAGCAAGCTAATAACGATCCAGAAACTTCATTTTTGGCGTATATGCACAGAAGCCAATGCCTCAAGTTTTTGTATGACATCTGCCTCAAATATTATATTAAAATTTTATGGCCGATTATTTCCACATACTAGAGGTCAAATATAGTCGAAATGTTTTCCATTAAAGAGATTTGGATTGAAAATCTGGATGTGGAAGTGATTCTTTTATTTTGTTGGCTACTACTCCTGGAATATGAAACCATTCAGATTTTAAGTGAAAGTATTGTTTTCTTTAAATGCAGCTCGTACCCTGTGGGAATCACAGAAAACTAAATTAAAATCCACTTTAGACAGAATCATAACCTTGTTTTTGCTTAACGTTTTAGTTTTTGGTACACTTCTGTTTCTGTACTATTAACGAAGATATACCAAGTGGAAAATAATAAAGAATGTTTGTTATTTGGAAGCCATTTTCGTTGCAACCTAACCAATTCGAATAAATTTGGCGTCATAAACTTGGTACGTTACAGAACCTATAGTTCAAAACGGCAGACATGATAAAAATATTAAAATGATTGAAGAATATTTCACAAGGAACGAACCGTAGAATCAACCCAATGTATTCTTCTTGCATGTTTGGTTGTCTTGAATTTATTCCAGGAATATGGGAAATAAAACTCTGAAGTATCTCACTACAGTCAATATCATAATGAACTACTTAAAAATGCTTTGATCGCAAAAAGAAACATATAATAGTTTCAACGCTGAAATATTTGAGAAATCACACCCATTGCTTGTAATAAAACCAAGAATTTTATTTATATCGGAAATTAACATGTATATATGAAAAACAAAACTCAGATTTTTGTCAAAAATTACTCCAAGGTCTTTAAACGAGGACGGTCGAGTTAAAGGTTCGGTAACTAAAAAAAAGTTAAATGTATAATCAATATCCTGCATGCAAAATGTCATTACGTTACATTTTTGCACATTTAGTCGAAACCATTCTCGACACACCAAGCGCTAGTTTTAGATATATTATTTTGTTGTGCCAGTCACTTATGTCAGAAATTCTATGTAGCAGTTTAATATTATCTGTATACTTTACAAAATATACATTCAGCTTACATGTTATATCATTGATAAAATATATTAAAGATGAGTGGTCCAAGAACGGAACCGTGGGGTACCCGAAACAAAATATGTAATGAGTATACCTCAATCCATTGTACGCAACGGACTGTTTTCTAACTGTTAAATGTGATTTTAAAAACTATGTAAGATTCTTTGAAACCCCAATGTTAGGCTATGTTTAATAAGACTGTAATGATTGAACCTGTCGAATGCTTTTGTAAAATCAGAATGTATTACGTTATAACCCACCTTGACACTAAGACCAAAGTACTTTTGCAATCATTGAGTTAATTTCCTTAAAATAATTAGAAACCCTGGTAGCCTAACACCGTCACTTAGTGGAAAAATATCGGAAGAGATCACTCACAAATTTACCGTCATTCTTTTATGAGTTTCACAACAACATTACTTGCAGATTCTAGAGCTCAGATAATAACAATTAAACGTGACGGTGATGGAAATACTCATTCATCGCTCAAGGGATTTTATCGAAAGTTCCATTCAACAGGCTGCAAGAGAACTGCCGAGCGAGAGAACAACATAGCTTACAATGTATCTTATAGGCCAGTCACCACACATTTCTATAGTGAAAAGTTACACAAAAATTGCGATAGTCTTTGAGACAATATTGGAGGAGTTAAAAAAATAATAAATCTGATTTTTGCACTCTTTTTCGCCCTCCGGGATATTGTTAAATTAATAAAAAACGTAAAGAGAGACCGCAACATTTGCCTGTTTTTGCATAGTAAATAGCGGGCCTAGTCCTACCCACATGATACAATCGTCATAGTATTTTCACTATTGTTGTTTTAGTTTTTAAAATATTCGTTATATACTGCCTATTTTAAATATTCTCTACCCTAAAATGGGGGTGATTTTTGCATTTTTTTCAAAAAAGTAAAAAATACGCACACCCTATAATCTCTCAAAGTATAATTTGAGCCCTATAGGATTTATTTGGCTCCTTCCCTTGGCCTGCTATCTATTATGCAAAAACAGGTGAATTTTAGGCCTATTTTGCGGTCACTCTTTGCTATAACTTTTTGAAAAAAAATCCAAATTTTATGCAAACCTTGGAGAACATTTTAATAATTATTATTAGACACATTCTATAAAGTTTGCACCCTGCTACGACCGCGACTGGAACATCGCAAATAGTTTTTTTATTTTATTATGATATATTTTGTTGAAGAAAATTGCGAAAGTTATGCAAATGATTGTTTATGCAAAATAATAGGGCCACAAACCTCCTTGTATTTTGCATACCTCTCTTTACCTCAGAAAATTTTTTTCCCAATTTTTTTATCGAGTGCAGACACGATTTTCACGTTTTAAAATCGGGTTGCAAATGTTTGTAACATTAATGAATGACATATTCTGAATTTTCAACCTCGTAAATGTCTCGGAGTTTAATTAAATTACTTATTAATTTAAATAATGAAGTTATGCTCCATAAAGTTCGGAATTTTTTAAATAATATTATTGCAAATTTACGTTTTATGTTAATTTATCAAG
This sequence comes from Stenurella melanura, assembly GCA_963583905.1. Classification (NCBI taxonomy): domain Eukaryota; kingdom Metazoa; phylum Arthropoda; class Insecta; order Coleoptera; family Cerambycidae; genus Stenurella; species Stenurella melanura. The sequence goes on from OY757315.1 coordinate 25,280,577, forward strand.
GTTCCGGGGGGCGGAAAAGATGGCAAAAACCGGATTCATTAACCTCCTCCAATATTTTCTTACTTTTTATTGGGTATTTTGCCATTGAAAAATATTTAAAAATTTTAATGAAAAAACCTCTGCGCCAAACGGTTCTTGAATACTTGACTGTTTCAAAAAGTCTTACACCTAAAAATATATAAACTAGAACAATGTTATAAACTAAAAATTGAAAATGAAAGCTATAGGTAGTTAACGTTTCGGAAGAGAATCTACTTCCGTTCTCAAAACTTTTTTGGCCGTCAACCAGGACGGCAGTTTTTAGTTTATAACATTGTTTTAGTTTATATATTTTTAGGTGTGAGACTTTTTGAAATAGTCAAGTATTCAAGAACCGTTTGGCGCAGAGGTTTTTTCATTAAGATTTTTAAATATTTTTCAGTGGAAAAATACCCAATAAAAAGTAAAAAAATCTGAATATGCCACAAATAAACAATTACAAACAATATCTCCTCCAATATTGTCTATAAAATTTTTTAAAACTGTCGCAATTTATCATACCTTCTTTGCTATAATAACTGACCTATTATAAACATTAAACCGCTGCCTAAGGAATCACTACTTCCACATCCAGATTATTCGTCCAAGTCACTTTAAAGGAAACATCTTGACTATATTTGCACTCTAGTATGTGGAAATTATTGGTCATAGAATTTTAATAATATTTGGGGTAGATATCATAGAAAAGTTTGAGGAGTTGGTTTCTACCATATACGTTAAAAATTAAGTTTCTAGTTTACCGTACTTATTTTCCACTATTTACAACCTACCACCTCAATGGAGTCATCTCAATCAGATGTCACTACAATACATACGTGTACTAACTTTCAAGTGAATATCTCAATTTGATGTTATCAATCCCATTAATAATGAAGCGGAGGTGGTAGAGTTTGAAAAATATTAGAAAGAAATCTGAGGCCTTGGTTTCTAGTATATACACCGAATCCCAAATTTCTGTAGTCTTACCAGCTTGCTTTACTTATTTTCCCCTATTTGCCCCTATTTAACCCCCAACCCTTCAACGGCATCATCTCAAATTATGATCTAGTTTCAGACGTCGTTATAATACATACGTGTACCAAATTTCAAATGAATATCTCAATTTTATTTTATCAACCCTTTTCATATTGGAGTAGGGGTGGTTGGGTTGAAAAATATTATAAAAAAATCTGACGCTGTGGCTTCTAGTACATACACCGAATTTCAAGTTTCTGTACTCTTACCAACTTGTTTTACTTATATTCCTCTATTTACCCCAAATTAACCCCCAACCCTTCAACGGAATCATCCCAAAATATAATCTAATTCTAGACATCGTTATAATACATACGTGTACGAAATTTCAAATGAATATCTCAACTTTATTTTATCAACCCCTTTAATGGGGTAGGGGTGGTGGGGGGTTGAAAAATATTATAAAAAAATCTGAGGCCTTAACTTCTAGTACATACACCGAATTTCAAGTTTCTGTACTCTTACAAGCTTGCTTTACTTATTTCCCCCTATTTATCCCTATTTAACCCCCAACCCTTCACCGGATTTCCTCAAAAAACAATCCAGTTCCAGATCTCGTTATAATATATACGTGTACAAAATTTCAGGTCAATATCTTAAACCGTTCCGAAGAAAGCGTGCGGACAAAAAAAGTTACAGACAGACAGACAGACCGACAGACAGAAAATTTTTTTTCGCTCAAATTTAAAATCTCGACGTTTCATGACATTCTAAACCTATTTCACGAATAAAAATTTTTGAAAATTTTTTTGCGATTACTACTACTTCCAATCCACTACGTGGATGAGGAAGTAAAAGTAAGGAAAGACCTCTTATATATTTTTTATAGGGAAAAAATACAACCTAGCAAGTCTCCCATGAATTATCGGAAAAGAAGTTCTTCTAAATTGTTTTCGGGAATATGTTTAATTAATTGCTTACGTTTTAATTAAGGATGTGGAATTTAATAAAGTCTGTTGATTTGTTTTTGAAGCAATTAATGTATCTGAGTCAGTGCAGTAATGGGGTGCATAGAACTACTCATTGTGGTAGAAGAAATAACTGTTGGCAAGAAGTTTGACAACAATAATAATAGAAAAATGGTAATATATTCTTCAAAATATCATAAAGTTGAGATGTTTGCTGCTAGCGAAATGGATCACCTTGTGCTTATAGGTTTTTCCGTCAAAAGGAGGCAATTCTAATTTTATTTGTAACAGGAAATATACAAGAAATAAGCTAACCATTATACTCCTCGCCGATTTACTATAGTTTCTATATAATTGTTGCACATTAGGATACTCTTCGCAGTTCTTTTTGTAAATAATATTAGTTTTAGGATTTTTTTTATTGGGACGTCTCGTAGATCGTAGATGAATATTATACTCCAGTAAAAACAGAAACTAAATACACAAAGTTTTATTAAGTATAAAACTCACTGACTTCACCATTGTCTCGGAATTGAAATTGAACAAAGTAAGGACAACAGCATAATCAAGATTTCACAAAGCACATATATCAAGAAAATTTTAAAACATTTTAATATGGAATTATCAAAACCAGTTAATACGCCGATAGCACCCAACGTAAAACTAACAAAGCCCGAATCCACTTCTGAAGAGGAGATGAAAAAGTATCCATTCAGACAGTTAATAGGATCATTGATTTATTTATCAACTGGTACCCGTCCTGATATAGCATTCACGGTGACTTATTTGAGCCAATTTAATAACTGTTATAATCTGGAACATTGGAAGGCAGCAAAAAGAGTCCTGCGGTACCTCAACGGTACAACTTCATATGGATTACGTTATGAAAGGTCTGGAAAATCTGTAGTTGGTTTTGTCGATGCAGATTGGGGTTCATGTTCTCAAAATATAAGATCATACACCGGCTATGTTTTTATGCTAGCTGGAGCTGCAATTAGCTGGGAAGCTCGTAAACAAAGAACGGTAGCTTTGTCTAGTACTGAGTCCGAGTACATGGCATTAACTGAGGCAGCTAAAGAAGCTGTGCACTTAAAAAGATCTTTAAGTGAAATTGGATACGTAAATGACGATTTTAAATTTATCATATTCAATGACAATCAAGGTGCTCAGAAATTGGCGAAGAATCATGTTTTTCACTCGAGAACCAAGCACATAGACATTCGTCATCACTTCATACGTGACGTCTTAGAAACTGAAAATCTTCAACTTAAGTATTTGCCAACAGAAGATATGGTGGCGGATATATTTACTAAAGAGTTAAATGGACCTAAGTTCAGCAAATTTCAAAAGGACCTGGGTTTAGTAGATTGTAATAAATAATGAGATAACTGGTTGAGGGGAAGTGTTGGAGTATACAACCAGATATACATTATAAAAGAAGACGATAGGTGTCAAATTAATTAATTTATATCTGGTTGTATACTCCAACATTTTTTGTTTAATTACAAAACATAAATTAATATTTTTTATTTATTGATCAATTTTGTTCAAAAGCATCAGGATTCTTTCTCTAGCTAACACTAACTTACAGTCCAAATTTCAATACAATTGGAGTTTCGTTCCTTAAATATTGTCCTTATAAGAAACGTGACGGACGGACGGACAGGCGGACGGACAGAGAGACAGATGGACGGACACTTTAAAAGTTGTTCAGAATTCGATCACCAACACAGTAATATGAATTTTTTTTTCTCTACGAGCAGCATTACCAGTTTTAGAAATGTACCGATCGAATGCAATACCGGCTGTCTCAGCCGATAGGGACAGCCTTATAACTTTTGAATGGGAGAATGGCTTTTTTTTCAAATTTGGTGTGGAGATATGGGATGAAATTTTCTGTGATGTAAAAGACCAAAATGGCCGACTTCCGGTTTCGATGCAATTTACAAGGAACTCAAAAGTTTAAATGAGACTACCTGTATATTTTTGCATATTTAGATCTTGCTGGCCAAAATACATGATCTGACCCTCAAATATTATTTTGATTTTCAAAAAATACAGATATTTTTAATTTTTAGTTTTTATCATAGAGGGCTGCGATTTGGCCAAAACTGTTAAAAATCGGTCTGCAAGCGCTGTTAAAATATTGTCTCTGCAGATATTAACATTGAACACTATTTATCTTTCATTAAGTTCAACGATATTGGTTTTAGAACGAAAACTATTTTTTTTAATGAAACTCCTATGGGACAACCTGTTATTTAACTAGACCTATAAATTACGAAAAAAATGATATGCATATTGTCTACCTTCTCCTTGTACGAAATTTATAATACGTTTTGAAAATCGATTATTTAGTATTTGAATAAATTAACAGAATGAATATTTTACAAAAGCGAATTTTATCATATAAGATAAACCTACATTACTAATAGTACAGTATAAATGCCCAGTTAAGTGTTCAAAATGTTGTCCATTTGCCCAGATACACAACTGAGCCCTATTCACAATACATCGCAATACTTCTCTTAACTCATTTCTAATAATTCTACGCATGCCTTCCACAACTCTATTTCTTAAATTCTGCAAAGTTGTAGGAGCTCGCAAGTAAACGTGATTTTTAATGAGGCGCTCATATAAAGAAATCAATTGGTGTTAAGTCTAGAGACCTAGGTGGCCATCTAACGGGACCATGCGTACCCATCCGATTTTTTTCAAATCTGTTATTTAAGTAAGTTCCTGCTCAATTTCATTTTCCAAGAGAGACAAATAACGCAATCCATACATTAAATCTGAAACGTTCTTGAAATGCTTCTTCTCGTCACAGTCGGGGATTTTCTATTGCCCAAAAGCTGTTGCGGTTAAACATTCTATTATTAGTGAATCTAGTCTCATCGGAAAAAATTATTTTTTGCTCAAAATTGTTCATTCGTGCTTGTTGAGTTAAAAACCAATTACAATAGTTTATTCTATGCTGATAACACAGGTTTACAGAAAAAAAAAGTTGTCTGGATCTGGGGTCAGACCATACGTTTCTTATGTATTTTTCGACGCTGAATTCAAATCTGTTTTTAGTTTTGCTCTATAACGTCAGGATTTTGAGATATTCTAACCTAAAAGTTAGACATATTTGAGGTTATGTAGCTTTGAGATTTTTTTTCTCAAGAAACCATGTATAGGATCTTGGCTCAAATATCTTTTCTTTTCGCTGTGATACCGAATTTTTAAAATTGTTTGTTCATATCATATCTTTCCCAATACATTTCATTAGTACGGAAACCTTATAGTCGTTATTTAAATTGCAATATCTCGGCGAAAAAAAAAAAGATATTTGAGCAAACTCAACGGTATTTTAAAGGTGAAGTACTTGTACTTTAAAATCCCACACATGGTTTCTTGAGAACAAAAATTCTCAAAGCTACATAACCTCAAATATGTCCAACTTTTAGGTTAGAATGTCTCAAAATCCTGACGTGACCGAGAAAACTAAAAACAGATTCGAATTCAGCGTTGAAAAATACATAAGAAACGTATGGTCTGACCCCAGACCCAGCAAACTTTTTTCTTTTTGTAAATCTGTGTAATCATTCATAGAGATGCTGGTGTAAGCTGTATTTGTATGAACGGTATTTGCATTTTTTTTAAATCGTGCTACAACTTTCCTTATCTTCATTTACTTGCTGTCGAAGCTCTCTGATTGAAACACTTGTGTCAAACTCGACATAAACTTCTCCCTGGATATCTTTCTGTGTATAAATCAGAAGCTGCTCGTGCATCTCCCCCCCCCCCCCAAAAAAATTAGCAGCATATCTACTTGTTCACTCCTTGTAAATCTGTGATTTTGTTGATTTTTATATTTTAAATACTTATACTTAGGTATCTATTCTTATTATAAATGTAATGGGTTTGACAAGTAAACGAAGACTTGAGGAGGTTGAGGTGTTATAGTCCCAACCAAGAGTAAGTCGAATACTAAATCGGAACTTTTCCATAATAAATTATTACAAAAGGTTATAAGTCGATGATACCAATAATTATTATTATAAAGGCATAAATAAATCATTTTTTATTATTAATTAATTATTTAAGTAGATTTAATTATTTTACTTAATGAACTAACTTTCGAATATTTTGTCCAAACCTATTAGAAAAAAAATGCATTTATGTAAATATCTGTGTATTTTATAAATTTGTTTCAGTAAACAATTTTTAAAATATGAGAAGTAGTAAAAATTAAAATTAAATCATTAAATAATTGAAAAATCAGTTAAAAATTATTAACGAAAAGAGACATTTGGCAGTAAACAAATGTTTAATAATTTTTTTAAAAGTCTCCTAATTAAATTGGAAACAATATTAAAATATGCGTAAGGCTTCAATGCTTTACATAGTTAGTTTTCGAAATTGCTGACATTATTAATTTGGTTATTTGCTATAAATTAAATGTACCAAAAAATTGATTGAATGAGTCGTTACTCTGTGGTAGTTAATCATTTTGCACAAATAACTAAACAGAACACACTATGTTATCTACCACTATGTAGTAAAAACATAGTTTTCTTACAGAAAATTGTGTCATATAGAAATCTATAAAACTTTATTACAGTTTTTTTCATTATTTTCGTCTAACGCCTCAACCTCCTTAAAATGCTTGAAAATGAACCTTAAATTTGACAACTAAATGTTTTGTTTTCAACGCCTATTAATTGCACCGAATTTCTTCGTTAGTATTGATTTAAGACTACGCATAGTTACTTATAAGAAAGACTTAGGTTTATGGTATCCAGAGATTAATAAGTTAGTATTTTTATGGTTTTATCTATTTCATATTCAATTATAAAAGCCAAAGGGCCAACTCTTTCAAAATAGTTATTGTAAAAAATCGATTTTCAAAACATTTCTTTTTTAATTATTATAAATTCAGTACAAAGAGATGGTAGAGATGGTAAGATCTAATTAAATAACAGGTTGTCCCATAGGTGTGCCATTAAAAAAATAGTTTTCGTTGTAAAACAAATATCGAACTTAATGAACGATAAATCGTGTTTAATGTTTGTATCTGCAGAGATAATATTTTAACGGTGCTTGCACACCGATTTATAACAGTTTTGGATAAATCACGGCCTTCTACGATTAAAACTAAAAATTAAAAAATTAATATTTTTTAAAAATTAACATAATATTTGAGTCTCAGATCCTGTGTGTTTTGGCCAGTAGGACCCAAATATCCAAAATAATAAGGTTGTCCATTTAAAAACTTAATTTTCTTGTAAATTGCTTCGAAACCGGTGGTCGGCCATTTTGGTTCTTTACATCCCATAATTGAAAATTTCATCCCATATCACCATTCTCCCATTCAAAAGTTATAAGAGTATCCCTATCGGCTGCGCCATCCGGTATACTTTTCGTATTGTATTTGCGAAGAGTATAGTAACATAATTTCAACCTGGTATAAAAGCGCTACATTTGAGATGATTTGTGTATGTACGTATTTTGCGAAGGCCATTTAAACGAAAGAAGAACCACATTTCATTCGGTGCAAATTTTGCAATTTTACTTGTTTTAGTATTAAACTCGGTACTAAAAATGCAATCTAGTCCAAGTACCTACATTTTATCATGTGAAATATGCCTCTAACCTTAGACATAACCAGTTGCACTTGGCCAGTTTACCTTCGTAATATATGATTACATGTTTTAAAGAAAGAAATATGTCTTACGAGATTAGAATCTGTGACGTACACTTTTTGCGATTTCAACTGACACATCCAATATAAAAGTCAAATTTTATCAATCCATGAATTCTATGCTTATGTAAATGAAGGTATGTCCGATAACTTTCTTCTCGAGCGACTGATACAATTAACTGTCGGTCATAAAAATTGCCGCTTAGAGATCTCGAGACATGAAAACCATCAAATAACTTTCGATTTTTTCTAATAAAATTGTGTTAACAACGTTATAAGTCAGAATTTTGAGTCATAAGTTAAACTGTGAATTATAAATTTGAATTTTAAGTTGTATGTCAGAGTTCCGGTTTAAAAAAAATATGGATTTTCTACGATTTCGCACTTGCGTGTGTCCAGATGTTCAATAAATCGCCCTTGGCTTCGTACAAGTCTGTATTAATTTGCGATAAATTCTTGCATATATTATCAAAAACAAATTAATATTATAAACTCTCTTTGAAAATGAAGATTAGTAATAAAAGCACACTATAAATGCAAATTCTATAAAAATAGTCATTAGTCGGCCGTATTTATATAGTTTGAATCTTGTTTCCACTTTTCTTATATTTCGTGTACCTACAGATGAGTTAAGTATCGCTATTAGTTTCAAGGATATAATATAAAGTAATAGTACAGGCTAGTGCAAAGGAACGTGTCAATATTTCTAGGACAGTCTTCGAGACGCCCAGTATTGAAATAATTTTCTCACATTTTTAATTATAAAATAAAAACTACAACAAATAATGCATTGAAATTACGTATTTGTCGACTTCTAAAATGTACAGAGTTATTCATTGTATTTTGTCCCTTTAACTCTTTTGGATTAAGCTTTATAAAGGAAATTTAAACACAGAAATTGTGGGGTTGCATCTATAACTTCTTAAAATACAATTAAATAAACAATAACGTGCGTTGGTCACGGGATATAAAAATGAAGGTGATTTTTTAAAATGGACCACCTTATTTATTTTTACATTTTTTAAAAATCCTTTTCTCTGATTTCAAATACGTATAGTCTGATAGGTCGAACTGTAATATTTTTGACATGCCGGGCACTAAATATTAGTTCCTTCAAATTAGTCAAAAAATCTTGCTGTATTATGTAGAATTTCCCATAGCTATGAAACTTGTAAAAAGTGAAGCATTTGAGTTGTCTAAACATGATTTTCATTCCCCCGCAGTGCTAAAAAAGGGAGGTTTTTGAAAAATATATACATATATATGAATTTTAGCGCTTTTTTGCATTTTCCTCTATTTTGAGGAAAAACTATGTATTTTGGTGAGAAATGTGAGGAGACCAATGTTGTAGAGCATAAAGATACTTTTAGTATCTTAAATCTTTTTTTAAAGAATGTGCCAATAAATAAATAGGCATTAATCATCGAGAAGTGTCTTAAACAGCAGCTATAGTAAAACAAGAGGCCCCCAGTCATCGACCTGGCGATTTTTTGTATTATATACATGGTGTCCCGTAATAACGTGCAAAAAATTTAACTACCCATTCCTTACCTAAAATGAACGTGGATTCTTCATACAAAATTTCAAACTAAGCCTTTCCAGTCCAGTTATACCTCCTTAAAGAGGTGTGCATAAAACGGTTTTTAATTTTGATCTGAAAATAATTTATAGGCACCAAATGATCATATCGGTACATAATACATTCAAATTATGATTTGATACCAGCCTACTTAGTGTTTTAACTAATATAATAGTGCTCGTATCACTTAGACAGATGTAATTTAGTTCTCTCTTCTCAATAAGAAAGGCTTTTTTAAAAGTAAATTATTTATAATATGTTTGCTTATAGTAATGAAACATATTCTTTATAGGATTTTGCAAACAGCGGAAAAAAAAACTATCTACGGGAACTAAAGGAAAAACTATATATAAAAATATTAATGAAATCTTTGCATTCTTTCGATAACCTTACTTCTGGTTATGCTAACAAGTAAAAATTCTTATTTGCCATTCTCATTTTAACACTAGCATCCAACATAGTCCCCTACGGCTAGGCAGGCTAAACTAGTATCTACATGATCCCCTACGATATCTACATTCAGTTAAAAATGAGAACAAAGGCCTGAAATTAATTTATTTACGTACCTTGTCTTTAAAATTTTTTTCATTCTAATGAATTCCATTTTCATAAAATCTCATTCAGTTTCTTGGAAATGCTTAGCCTTTGAAAGTTTTTCGTCCTTATTGTGGACTCATCAAAAAAGCCTAAAACCACTCATAACTATGCAAAACTAAGACAATATCCATGAATAAGTATTTATATTTATATTTGACATTGACTGATAAAAAACAACAGATCTTCACTCTACTCTATGCACGTTCAAAAGTAAATTATTTATTATTTGTTTGCGTAGATAGTTTTTCTTTCCGCTGTTTGCAAAATCCTATAAAGAATATGTTTCATTACTATAAGCAAACAAATAATAAATAATTTACTTTTAAATATGCATAGAGTATATAGGCTCCAATACTAGTTAGCTAATAGATAGGTGAAGATCTGTTGTTTTTTATCAGTCAATGTCAAATATAAATATAAAAACTTATTCATGGATATTGTCTTAGTTTTGCATGGAACATCGTTATGAGTGACTTTGCTTTTCTGATGAGTCCACAATAAGGACGAAACACGTTTCAAAGGCTAAGCATTTCCAAGAAACTGAATGACATTTTATGAAAATGGAATTCACAATGAAAAAATTTTTAAAGACAAGGTACGTAAATAAATTAATTTCAGGCCTTTGTTCTCATTTTTAACTGAATTTACATATCGTAGGGGATCATGTAGATACTAGTTTAGCCTGCCTAGCCGTAGGGGACTATGTTGGATGCTAGTGTTAAAATGAGAATGGCAAATAAGAATTTTTACGTGTTAGCATAATCAGAAGTAAGGTTATCGAAAGAATGCAAAGATTTCATTAATATTTTTATATATAGTTTTTCCTTTAGTTCCTCCGAAAACAGACTGGCTAATTGGTTATGCCAAAGCCATTTAAACCCAAACACACACATTTTCTTTAGTTCCCGTAGATAGTTTTTCTTTCCGCTGTTTGCAAAATCCTATAAAGAATATGTTTCAAGAAAGGCTTAGTTTGAAAAATTGTATATGAAGAACCCATCCCATTTTCGATAAGGAATTGGTAGTTATATTTTTTGCACGTTAATACGTGACACCCTGTATCTATTTCTGATTGTACACTATGAAATACCTAGTTTTAAGTCTTGATATGTGAAACAACAAAATAAATAATTGTAAATAGATATGGAAATGATTGTAGTTTTGATTTTGTATTAAAAAAGTTCAATGCAATTTCAGTACTGAATATCTCAATAAATGCCCTAGAAATGCTGCCATATCTTTTTGAACACCCGGTACAATTAGACCTTCAGAACTTCAGAAAATACTTCTTCCTATGAATCGTGTAAAAATATTGATTAACATCAGAAGATATATAAAATAAATACTAATTCAAATAAAATTTTATACAAAAAATTTAAAAAACGTCGTTCTTAATGCGATATCGTGGTGGTCCCGTTAGCTTATAAAATTATAATCTTAACTTCAATCAGCTGTTTAAGCGGGAACTGTTAATGTTTGGTGGAATATAAGTAATATTAGAGAGTGGAACAATGTTCTGTTTGTAAAATTTTGAGGTAGGTCAAGGTTGTCAGCCGAAAGTCAGTAGGTGGCATCCGAGAAGGGCAAGGAGCATTTACGCTGTTTCGGCAATTTATTTTCAATTGCAAAAGCAGTCCAAATGTTCCTAGCTCTTTTCGGATACCAACTACTCTCTTCTGCCCCCTGATGGGAGCGCAAGTCGAGAAATTGAAATATTTTGCGTTATTTTGTGGAAATTTCTTTGTCTGCGACGCTACTACTGCCTGCGGCGCTGATAATTATTAACAATTAGATAGCAAAATAAAAATCCTAACTTAACCTAATAAGGAAATCACATGAAAGAATAAAATTATTATAAGAAAAAGAAGGAAAACATTATTTCTGCCGACAAATCAAACCTGAATTTGTGAAAAAATATATTAGTCATTACAAAATTTAAAAAAAAGTTCCGTGGGTCGAGGGGTTGAACCCGGGACCTCTCGCAACATTACGCATGGGCCAACCATCCAGTTGACAATGACCGCTATAGTACAAAATAAATAGTCTGTCTTCTTAGATACCCTATGACGGAAGCGCAATCGGTTACCGTCCGACGGGAGTGTAGACACGGCGTTAAAAAAATTATTTTAAAAAATGTAAAAAGTAAAGAACAGTTTTTTGCAAACCGGAAGCTTTGGGGCGGTCAATTAAGCAAATAAGTAACTATGCAATAGTGTCACATGACCACCGCCAAAGCTTTTGGTTAACTGATGTATGAATTTAAGGAATATATTTTTTACTTCTTTAATAGATTTCTGATAATAGGTTTTTTCAATATATTTTTTTTTTGTATAATTTTATCTTTTACCTTTTAGTCTACTTATTTTACAGACAGAACCTTTTCATTTGATACTAATGTCAAGGGGGCTATGAAGAAAAAGGTAATCCGTCATCCTAGGTGTCCCACAGTGGGGCCAAACCTAACTTTCTCGGACAAATTAACTTTCTAAAGGCACTTTATGGCCAAACGAGCTGGTTTTTTTAATACTCAGAACCAAATTCCTAATCAATTCCTTCAAGCGGAATTTTAATTTTCATTAATTTTGACAGTCCGCAGCTGTCTAACTGCTGCCAAGATACAAAATCTGTGTGTTTCTCGAACAATGGTATCTAAGTTAGAAACAAAACTCTATTTAGGAGCTCTTGAGAATTCTGATCAAGAATTTAACCCATTTGATCCCACGGGTATTTTTTTTTCAAAAACTGTATTATCTTTAGCATAGTTACTAATATGCAGTATATTGAATTGGAAAAAACATAAAACAAAACATTTTGATTTCTAATTTTTGAAAAAAACATGTGTACCTAAATGAGTACAATGGGACCTAAGGGGTGTATTTTGGATAAAAAGAGCTCAATCTTAAGAAACTTGTTTATTTGCAATAAAAATAATGTAATACATAAGCTTAGACCTCAGTATGATACTTTATAAAACATTTACGTTCAATGCATAAAGTGACGTTACATTTGAGACATCTCCACCTAGCTCTGAGATGACAGTATCGACAACGCAGTGGTTTTTCAATTATTTCTGGAAAATGTCCACCTTCCTCTTGGAGAATACTTTTAGGGACAGATGCACTAGGTCTTTTTTTGGAAATTGCTTTATCATAACATCTCAAATAATGACGTGTGACATTTCTAATATAAGTGAGTAAGTCAGTCTTTTCGTTACAAGCAAGCAACCGTAGTCTCCAGGCATTTACAGCTGATACATTTACTAAATGAGTGAAAAGGCACCACCACCACTTCTTTCCCTGTATAGAGACTCTGTAGTTGTTGACGGCCTGATCGAGAAGGTCAACGCCACCCATAGAGGCATTGTATTTATTAAAGAGTTGAGGTTGTTGGATATCAACTTTTTGTTTTTCAACAGCAGACCAGCGTTTTACCTTTCCAAGTGGTTCAACAGTATCATGATTAGTTACCATTGTTACTATATTGTTATCTTTCCATCTAACAAACAGTAAAGAATTAGTTTCATCATAGATTTTCTCAAAAGAACCGCGTTCCTTTTTGCCCCATTCTTTGACAGTCTGCAGAGGACATTTTTTTGTCCTATTATCTCGGACAGTACCTGTTGCCCTGAAATCTTTTTTTCGCAGCATATTCAGCAAATCGTAACTTGAGAAATAGTTATCAAAATAAATAATATGATCGGACGGTTTCTCGACGCATTCCAACAATCCTAAAACTACTTTTGAACCCAAAGGAAGTGCCGTTTCTTGAGTATTATTCGGTTGATCATTTTTGGTTCCACAGTACGTTTCAAAATTATAGCAGTATCCAGTGGCACTACACAGCATCCAATCTTTAAACCCAAATCGCACAGGCTTTCCTTTTATAAACTGTTTAGATGAATGATGGCCAAAATATTTATCCATCGCTTCGTCGATAGAAAGATTTTCGTGGAAAATTCCCCATTGCCGAAAATTTGCATTCAATTTATCCATCAAAGGACGTAACTTGAACATTCTGTCGGTTCTATCTAATTTGGAATTGTCAGCAAAATGTAGAAATCTTTTTATTTCTTGGAACCGATTGCGTGACATACTGCTGGACGCAAGAGGTACACAAATGTCCTCATCTAAACTCCAGTACATGGGCACCCTGGGTAATTTGTGATAACCACTTAGAAGTAGTATTCCTAAGAATATTTTTATTTTCTCCTCAGTGACAGAAAATGTATGGTTATTCTTCTGTGCAGCATAAAGCATTGACTGCTCAGTAATAATTTTGATTATATTATTATCAAAAAGTCTTTCGAAAGTCTGAACAGCGTTATCATTTTTTACCTCATCTATCATCTTATGCAGGCGATCTTCATAACTTGTCGTTTTACCACTCATACCTATGTCTATGTAACTGTTTTTCCATTTTGGAGTCGGTTCTTTGTCTATCTTTCGTCGTTTTTGTTTCCCGGAGGTCTTGACTCTTTTTGGCAAAAATTCAGACAATGCTACTTCATCTTCACTGTCATAATCTGTGGGTTGGGATATAAGGTGGGACAGGGGGACTTCGTCGTCGGTATCGTAATGGAGTTCAATTTCACCAGGAACATCATTTGGAAAATTAGGATTTTCAATATTGTCCTCGTCCAGTTCGTCCTCATCTGTAAGGTTATCAACCTCAGGTGGAATAATGATAAGTTCTGCTTCACGACCATCAACTTCAATTGCATCAATTGCTTCCACCAAATTCTTCAATCGTTTTCCATAAAATGCACTGGGTCTTATTTCTTGAAATTTGGAATCCATATCAAAAAGAATCTAAAATAAATTATTAAATTTAGTATATCATAGATCCCATTGTACCCAAACAAGTACACTCATATTTACAACGCCGTATTTTCTGAAAACAGCAAAAACTTCTAGCAAATCATCGATAAACTAATTCATCACTTACCTTTAAATGTAATTTAATCCTCTGAAGTAAAATCAGCCACTAAACAATTAAAAAAACTAAACGTAAACAAACCACTAACTGCCGTGATCAGTTCCCAATATTTGCAAAACATATGACTTTCTCTAACAGCGGCCTCTTGAACCAAATCCAACAAATATCATACGACATGGTATTGTAGAAGCCTATAGTGATAATAAATTGCAGTAATATTTCGTCAGATGTCGCTGAGAGCTAATTTGTTTTGGTGTACCTAAATGAGTACAGTGGGAGCAAATGGGTTTTAATGTCGGTATAAAATATTAAGACTTGACAGCCGCCAAATCTGCTGTCAATCTCGTGTCAAAATACAAAATCACTGAATTTCTTCACAAAAAAGCTGCTTTAACGGAAAAAATCTCTATTTAGTAATTTGAGGAATGCAGATTACGCACCTAATGTCATAATGTAACCTTAACACTTGGCAGCCGTCAAGTCTGTTGTCAAGTGTACTGTCAAAGTAAACTATCTTTGAATTTCTCCCAAGTGGCCGTTTTAGAAGAACAACCTTTATTTAAGTTTTTTCGCAATTAATGTTTAATTACTAAAATTTATATCATATCACAAGAAGTATGTATAGGTTCCTTTGCTTTGAATTTTACACGAAAGATGAAGGTGAATTAGTGTCAACATTGCTCAAAATTTCAAGTCAAGATGTTAAACATTACCTGAGAAAATCAACTTAAAAAAACTATCTATTATGAAAATTAAAATTTTGTCTGGATGGATCGATTAGGAATTTGGTTCGAGCATTTAAAAAAAAATCAGCTCATTTGGCCATAAAGTGTCTTCAGAAAGTTGATTTGTTTGAAAATGTTCGGTTTGGCTCCACTGTACGTACGTCATGTGGAATTTAGAATGATGTTAGATAGTTTATCGTCAAGCCTTTTCATTTGATACCCATGTCAGGTGGGTTGTGAGGAAAAGGGTGATCCGCCATCTTGGGACGTCCGCCATATTGGACTCAAAACGATATTATATATTCTTTATTGCATTGTCACCGGACTTAAATACGGGTGCAAAATTTCAAAGCACTAGCTTAATTAGAGCTAGGTAGTCGAAATTTTGATTGCTAGATTTGACCCAAACATACTAACATACAAGACAAATTAAATAAAAGCTTTTAATAAAAAAAACAAATACCCAATTTCAGGGACGTTGACTTAGGTGACTGGCTTTGAAATTACCAAACAATGAAAAAATTATGATTTCAGTTATATGCAATTATCGCTTTGGTAGTCTTACGCATACTTCCAGTTAGACGTACCAGGAAGTAATCACAAGAATGTATAAGATAACCTCTCTCGCATCTCCTCGTACTCGCCGAAACTGCCGAACGAAGAGACCAATTAAAAATAATTCCATACTTTAAATTCATTATTCATGAACGAACTTAAATTATACAAGCCAAACAGAACAAAATTACGTAATGTTGCGTATACGATTCGACGATCCCGTCAGCAATTTTGTTTAATTTTCTACGAACGTAGCAAAGATGCATCGTGCTGTAGTAACTTATTCTTTTGCAATTTGCTTTCTAAACCATTTATAGACGCACTAAAAAATAATATATTTTATGTAGAATGCAATGGCTGAAACAGGTATGTTACGTAATGAAAAGTATGTACATGGAAATTCCAGTCAGTTTACAACTTATTTAATTTAGCTTACCTTGGCCCCTGCTTACGTACAGAATTCTTATTTCATGAAGAGGTCAGTGGAATTAAGCAAGCATTTTTAGAAACGCATTAGTTACTTCAGGTACCAAAGTGGGCGGTGCCCTTCAATTTGGGGTTTTGTACTATAGCCCAGGCGCAGAGTAGCTAATTTTGTATATAAATCTCAGACAGGTTCGGAGACATATGATTTATTTTTTTTATAAGTTCCCTGAAGTGTAAGTAATAAGATCATCTAAAGTTTACATACGTATCTTAATAATTGGACACAAACATTAAAAATCAAAAGTTTTTACTCCACTATAATAAAAGTCACCTCTGGAGTACCGCAAGGGGCACACTTAGCTCCATTGCTGTTTAACCTTTTCATAAACGATGTTGAGAACTCTTTTGTGCATAGTATGGTAATTCTAATGTCGATGACTTAAAGACAGTATATGAAATAAAGGACAGTTTATCATCCCTAGAACTACAGGAAGACCTTGATCGGTTTGACGTCTGGTGTTCTCAGAAAAACATGGTGTTGAATACTAAAAATTGTAAATACATACAATTTTATAAAGGTAACTGTAACTCACCCAATTTATACTTTATTAGAAATGCATTAATTGAAAACGTTAACTTAATAAGAGACTTTATATATTTCGATACTAAACTAAATTTCCAATACCATGTAGATTACATATGCAATAAGGCCCTGAAGACTCTCGGTTTTATTAAGAGAAGTACTAAACATTTCACAAATATGAGTGCAATTATAACCTTATCTATTAGTTACGTTAGATCATGTGTGGAAAATTGCAGCAGTGTATGGGCACCTTATTTTCAAACACAGGTGAATACAGTAGAAAGGGTCCAAAAACGTTTTTTAAGCTTTATGTATTTCAAAATGGGTTTACCAAGTGAATTAATGGCATATGACTATATTGACAAGGTTAAACATCCAAAGTCTTGAGAAACGCAGATACAATACCGATGTCATTCTATTCTATAAATTGTGTAATAATTACATTGACTGTTAGCAGTAATTAACTTTCATACTCCACAAGGGCAACTTCGCATGGTCTACAGCTCTGCTCTGGAACATCACAGAACTCTATATGGGATGAATAATCCTATTAATAGAATGATGTCTAACTGTAACGAAATTAATTTGGATTTTTTTCATATCAGTCTTAATGTTGTTAAAAAATATTTGTGTAAGAGTTAATGTGATGTAATATTATATTTGTATTACTGCTGTTATATTTAATTGTTTAACACATTTTTGTATGTCTTTTTCAGTTTATTTGTACAACTGGGGGCAACCCCGTTTAATAAATAAATAAATAAATAAATAAAATGAGTCGGTGTATGGGAAAATAAAACATATTTTCATAAAGAGCACACACTTTTAGGCAAAGAATGTCTACAAAAAAATTAATTAATATGGGATTTCCGTAAAAAAAAATATTGAAGTAGAAGTAGTGGAGCAGAGCAGAGATAATAATTATAAATGATATTTATTCTATACAAAGTCATACACAACATATTAGCAGTAGAAACGGAATCGAGCGAAGCCGACGCTCCCGCGCCGGTACCTGAATACGGTGCTTTGTATTATATACAGGTAGAAAAATGTGCCTTTCCACTCACTATATTCTATGTACACGTGATACTCTGGTCTACTTATTCTGTAAGTATCAGAATTAATATTTCATTTCTTAGGGAACTACATTCCCGGGACTGTAAATATCGATACCTTGGCTTATCAAGACATGCACTGAAGATTTAGAAAAACATGTAGAATTACATTTTTTTTTAATATTTGAAAAGCTGGTATCTTTTACTTCATAATTGAATTTGTTTTATGCATCTAAGTAATTTTTTCTCTGAGTTCCGATAACATGGATTTACAATGTGTCGACAAAAAAGCGGTATTATAGGTGTAAATAACTATTTCTTTTTTACTATGAGCTTAATTTTCTGTTTTTGATCTTGCTTGATCTAAAACCTATTTTCCAGAATGTATAGAGGGCGCTGGTGGCTTGAAAATGAAATTCGCTTCAGGTAAATTTCTGTGCTAGATATTGAAAATTTCTAGAGGAAAAACTTACTTAAAATGGAAAAATATGACGTTGTACTGAATTTGATAATTATATGCATATTTTTCTATTTATTTATTTTTTATTCAAGCTCGTCATGGAACCTAAAATGAAACGTGAATCACGTTACGTAGTTATCAAATTAGATATGACGTCATATTTTTTAATTTTGAGTAAATTTTTCTTAAAATATTTTTCAGTATCTAACACAGAAATGGCAGTTTACCTGAAGCGAATTTTATTTTTAAGCTGCCACCAGCCCTCTATGCATTTTTGAAACTCTAACGTACTGAAAATGAGTTTTGGGTCAATCAAGAGCAGGATACATAAAAATGTGTTCATGTTAAAAAAAATGATTATTTACACCTATAATATCGCTTTTCAATGGAAATATCGTATACATGTTCCACAGATTCTGAAATTATTCACTTCACTAATTTTATATGGAAAATCCATGGTATTAGACGAAATTTTTGTAGATACATTTTTTTTTTTGTAAATGTATGATACTTTTTCTAAAAATATGTTTTATTTTTTCCTACCTCGACTTATTTTCAAAGTTTTGGGAAAATACCGGAAAATCAAAGTACTTAAAAAAATTTTAATGCTCCTGGTCTGAAAACCCTGCAAACTTTAGGTGATGTTTTTGCTTACCATCCAATCAAGATAACTGGGCTACTATATATTAAGATAACCTTATTGTTTTTTGTCAATTGCTTCAGAGATTGTCTGCTTTCCCAGGCAATTTCATGCTAGCTCCACACGTTGGGCCAAGTCTAGCAAACTTCGGCCACAGCCAACGTGTGGATGGTAAGTTTGTCTTGGATTGCCGTGAATGGGCCAAGTTTGCCCGAGATCGCCTCGGAGTCGGTAAATAGTACACAAATCCATGTCTAGCAAACCTCGGCCATGGGCGTGCTCGAGTCAGATACCAATTCCCGTTCACAAAAAATATATAAAGTATTTTTTTTATTGAAAAAAGATTTTTTTAAATAACTTTAGAATGTCATAAAACGTGGAAATTTAAAGTTTGAGCAAAAAAAAGTTTTATAGTAGTAAACAAATTTTTGAATTCTTCTTTTTTTGTAATTGATTTAGAATGTCATGAAATGTGGAAATTTTAAATGAGAGCAAAACATTTTTTTCATTATCTACTCTATAGTAGCAATTATTGCTTCCCCCGCATAAGGGTGTCCCTCAAGGATCTGTTTTAGGTCCTCTGTTATTTAATATATACGCAAATGATCTGATAACATATCTAAGTGGAATATCAAACGTCCATACTATATGTTACGCTGATGACACTAACATTCTTATCATAGACAATGAATTAAATGCAATTAAAAATACTGCTAGCCTAGCTTATTCAAATATAATTAGATCGTCAGAAGAAAATAGGCTCAATTTGAATAAAAATAAGACAAAAACATTATTATTCACCTTGCAAAAAAACACAGATATTTGTCTCTCTGACAGTGATATAGAAATGTGCGACTCTGTAAAAATACTAGGAATAATTTTCGATAAGCACCTGCAGTGGGGAATTTATATAGACAATCTGTGTAGTAAATTGCGTAGTAGCTGCTATACGATTTATGTCCACGCATTGTAGCAATGAGATTCTTTTGAGTCTCTACTATGCAAATTTTCACTGTCATTTGAGGTATGGAATTATAAATTGGGGAAACAGTGTACACATAAACCGCATATTCATTCTGCAGAAATATGCCTTAAGAATTATTGCGGGGCTAGGTTTTCGTGAAAGTTGCCGCAATATATTTAAAAATTCTTGCTAATCAAGTCAACCATGAACACAATACAAGATTTAAAGGGCTGCTACAGCCAAACTCTTGTAGGACAACTTTTTATCAAAAAAACTTTTTTTATAATGGATGTAAATATTTTAATTTTTTATCTGATGACATTAAATCATCAAGAAACATCTATGTTTTCAAGGCAAAATTGAAAAAAATGTTGCTAGAAAAAAACTGTTATGTAAGTGATGATTTCTTCACATAATTTGTATTATTTCTTTCGTTCTGTTTTTGTTTCCTTTTGTTACGACTGTATTGTTTGCTTTTTATAATGTATTGTTCGCTTTTACAATGTATTGTTGTTATGTATTGTTTGTTTTTTGCAATGTATTGTTTGCTTTTTACAATGTATACATTTATATGTAATATCATTGATTAAATTTTAATCAATGGTAATATTTTTATATATTTTGCTTTTGACTGTATATGTATATTTTGGAGTCTTTATTTGTACTAATTTTGACTTGTGTAAAAACAATTTTGTTATATACACCAATAAATATTATTATTATTATTATTATTATTATTATTATTATTACCGAAGGGAAGTATTGCATTCGAGAAAAAAATATACCCTCCGAGATTTTTTCGGATCTTCAAGTTTCAGATCAAGTACATTACGAAAATATAGGTTTTTCAATACCGTCAGTCTGTCTGTCTGTTGCTGCATTAACTAAAAAACTACTAGACTTTCACGGAAAAATATACAGGGTAGACCGTCTAAAGGGAACAGATAATGAAATAACAAAAATTCTCTGAAATTTTAAATGTCAATGTGTTGTGACATTCTAATATTTTTAACATTTTTTTTTCAAAAAAAGAATTTAAAAAAAATTTCTTAACACTAGACTAATTGAAAATAAACATTATTTTTGCTGAAATTTAAAATTTTCACTCTTCACTTCACTACTTCCCCTCTACTACGTGGATATGGAACTAAAAATATGACAGATGGCAATAATATTTGGCATATAGTTAACATACTTGGCAAGGAAGACACCTATTATAGTTTTATTGAAAAATATACAGGGTGATCATCCTAAGAAATAATTCAACCAAGGGTATTTATGCAAGCCTTCCATATTTGGCACCTTCTATTTAATATTGAATTTTTCCTGTCGGATGACCACTCCGTACATTTCTTTGACCAAAAGTTATCGGGTTTTCTTTGTAATAATAGTGATAACTGTTACATTCTGGCTATTATTCTCATATGTCGTTTCGTAATTAATAATTCCTTAGAGGGACCTCCCTGTATAAAAAAGAGGGAAGTTCTGTGTAAATACCTTTACGGATTTTTTCTTATTTCTAAATTTTCTTTTTATTTTTGGAAATATTTTTAAAAAATGGGTTTAGAATGTCACAAAACGTGTAAATTTTAAATTTGAGCGAAAACATTTTTTTTTTTCGTTATCTGTTCCCTTTAGGCGGTCAACCTTATTTATTTTCCAGTGAAAGTCTAGAACCATTCCTTTGGTGGCAGTAGCGTCAGCTACCTACCAAATTTGACCGTTCTCTGTCAAGTCGTTTTTTAGTTAATGCACCGACAGACAGACAGGTAGACTGACGGAAGTGAAAAACATATATTTTCGTAATCTACATGATCTGAAACGTGAAATCTCGGAGGGTGATGTTTTCTCGAATACAATTCTTCCCTTCGGTATATGCGAGGGAAGAAAAAATTGTAGAAAAATCTGCGAGAGATTAAAAAATTACTCTGTTCTGTTTTTAGGTACCGTTGTCATCCACCATCTTATTTTCCGTCGATATTCTTTGTTAGTTGCGATATTTCGTAAACAATTAAATGCACCTAAAGCAGACCTTACCGACGCAGCAGCAATTTCCAGGTCTCTCATTTAGGTTCTAGCAAGCACTGCTGTATTGACCAGTGTTGCCACAGCCTTTCCGGCGATTTCGGTAGAACAGGTTGAAAATTTTCGGTAGATTTCGTATCGATGCGCGGTACAGGGAATTTCAAAAGACAAATTTCACTCACTTTATAATCACCTTTCATTTTATTTTAGTGATACCGACTTAAGAAAAGTGCTCGACAAAATTTCATGACAAATCAGTATTTTCGTAGACTTCATCCAAATTCGGTAGCTGTCGCATCACTGGTATCGGCCAGCGTATGGATGGTATATTTGTAGACAAATGTTTCGGCAATTGTTTTGGCAACTGTTTCGGCCACAATATGGCCCAACTTGTGGAGCTAGCATCACACTCAAAGGTGTGAGACCTGAAAACTTTTAACACTACCTGGCTGTCTGAAAATATATAAATTTTTGTCTTTCGAATACCTTTGTTTATGCATTCTTGAGCAACAGATCTATAGTATAGTATAGATTTCTGCCTGGAATAAGATTAGGAGCGTACGTGGGACTCTGGCCTACAGTTAGACACCGCTACGCCCACACTAACCTCTTCAGCCATCTTCTATCCACCTGTGTACCGCAGTGATTTTACACGCTATCCTGTTGCGTTCTTTCAATTTCAAAGCACTGCTGTGGACACCTCGAGCCTTGAAGTTTTACACACACACTCCTTTTTACAAACATCAATTTTATTTTCGAATTTGCCGTAGTTAATTTAATTATCTTCTCTTCATTTCAGGCTATCTTACACGTATCAACAGCGTTTTCAAACTGCGTTAGAACAGACATAGACGAGACCTTTTACGAGCCCCCCATAACAGGAGAGAAGCTTATCACTCTAATCGAGTGTCTCGATGATGATAAATTAGATGCCATAACGCCAACGTAAGTAAATTTTGTTTTTATATTATGAAGATTTAAAAAGAAATCAAGTGGACCCGTTGAGGATTGAAACCTGTACCAATTTTAGAGTCGAATATTTTCTTTTCAAAAGACAACAATTAAAAGCTGCAAGATTGTTTGTAAAATTAACCAATAAAATGGCTTTTATCAGCGAAATTGAGCGTTGGCGCGCTGAGCGAGAATGAGTTTACGTCCAGCAGTGCGCAACTTCTGTACATTAAGATCAAAAGTTAGGTTAGAATTAGTAGACGATTAAAACATGGAAAGAACCGTTTTTTGTTTCAATATTTCCAGAGAAGAAGCATTTTTGAAAAAATCCCCTATGAGGGAAGAAACTCCTTGTCAACGTTGCTTTTTCGTTCATTCGTATTTGTCTCTATATGTCAAAGATTGTCAATATTAACGCTTCATTCGTATTAAGCTAATCTTTGCATTAAATGTATTCTGTTGAACACAATGTAACAAAAGGTCAGCCATATTCAATAAGTGTCAAAGATTATCATGCACAGAGCATGCTAACTAAAAATAGCTGCTCTGAATAACTTTGGAGCAAACAATTATCTGAAAAATCGGTGAGACACAAATGTAGATGCATTTCGGAAAAAAATATAATACTCGGGAATGGCTGTAATTATCGCCGGCGCAGCTACCGTGTGGTATCGGTCGAAAAGCACAAAAACCCTGTAAATATTGTTACTGCCCAGCGATCCACCTTGCCAATGTTGCCTGGCTAATAGTAATCCTATAATTTTCTCTTAATTCGTTATATATTGTTTCTAGTGTCGGTATTTTATTTTTTTGGTATTTATTGTAGATTACGTCCCATATACCGATGGCCATTGAAGAATCTACCTCCTTTGATACTTCCTTGTCTCGTCGTATCTGTCTTTTTCTAGCTCCCCTGCTCGATAACTTCTCAATTGTCAATATGGATACCTCCGCCAAGTAAGCAGTTTTTTCTTTTACTCCTCGCTCTCCTTCACTCGCTACTATATGAACAGTACGATTTCGCATAAATATTTGTTTCTTGGTTGCTTAGAACTTACAGTATTTGTGTCTTCTACATTTTCTACATTCTTCTCTGCTTATTGTGAATGGTTGGGGTTTTTCCCGCGGTCTAAATATGCTGATTAAATTATAAACACAGTAAATAAATCACAAATATTTATGAAGCACCACATATAATACGAAACGAAGCCGATTCTGTGATGCGCTAGCATGTGCCTGTTTGTACACAAGGCCATACATTACACTATGTGACACAATACTTGCAGTAGAAATATAACATAGAATTCCTCGCGTATCTTAAGTTATTCAGAGTGGGTACTTTTGACTTGGACACCCTGTATATTACATATCATTGGGAATTTTATTTGTTCGGCCTATAAAACATATTAGCTAATTTTATGAAAATCTTTTCAATTTTGCATATTTCTCCACGAATATAAAATCATACACCTACCTACTTCATAGCTAAGATGACACAATACATCCTCGCCTTACACCTTGATCCAAGAGTAAATGAAATCCTTCGCAGAGAGCATTGTTTCGCCTTGTTTCCATATTATTATTATAACAGGCCTTTTTCTAACCGATATTTTTTCAAAACTTTCCAAGCCTTCCTGTTTACCTTGTCATATGAACAAATGTAAACAATTTGTTTATTGAATGTTAATAATACGATATTTAGTCAAGTTTTCAAACAATATAGCTCAAAATGTCAAGTCGAATTTTTTATTTGCTCGCCTCCGGACTTTTCAAACCCTAAACAAATAATGTCTGAAGTTGAGCGAATTAATTATTTTTTAAATTGAACCCACATAAAATAGTTTTATAGCATCCTAAAATGGCCTCACATGGCAAAAAAGTGGAGTGTATTTTTGGAAAAAAAACATATATTCACAATCATACAGTAATAATTAAATTGTTTTATATGTCAAAAGTTGTAAAGCATAACATTTCAACTTCATTCGACAATTGAATGGAAATGTGACATTTCAGTTTGGAAAGTGACATTTCGGATTGGAAAGTGGCCACTTCGTTACCAGTTAAATATTAATACATTAAAAACGACGCAACGTCAGTTTGACATTTGTCCTCTGACATAAGAATTTGTTGCCTATTGCCCACTTAATAAAAGCGTAAAATGCCATTTTTCAGGTTGGAAATTGGGCATATGCCAACTCATGTTCTTTATTGGTTCTTTTCTGTTGTAGGAAATATAAATTATGGTATATTAAAATTATTATTATTATTATTATACATTGTGAACCTAAAGAAACGCACAAAATTCGTATCTTTGGTATGTGTCATTTGTCAAAAAAATCCTCGAACAGGTCGATGTTAGTTTTGTAAATGCTACATTTTGTCACTATACCAAAATTTATGAAGTCATTGGTTTTTGAGTTATGACGCCATTAGAAATTGTTTTTAATGGAAGCAGACATTTTTGTTTAGTGTTTTTGGTGGTATATTCCCTTAAATTGCTATTACCTAAGCCACTCTTTTTAAAAAAACATATTTTTATTGATTGATACCTTACATAAGTAATTGTGATAAGAAAATCATCTCCATTGCTCAATTTGTGACCCTCCAACCATTTGGTATTGACCAAGATGAGTGTAGACACTTTACACGCTGTTCTGAATCATCTCATGGGCAATTCGTCTCACCACCAAGCCAATTCTGTCTTTCAATTCTTCTATGGCATCCGGTCTATTAAAATACACCCTTGACTTTAAGTAACCCCAAAGAAAAAAGTCTAAGGGGGTTAAATCCGGAGAACGCGGAGGCCACTCAATCGGACCTCGACGACCTATCCACCTTCCAGTAAAAGTGTCATCTAAAAACTGACGCACTGCTATCCCAAAATGAGGTGGGACTCCGTCTTGCTGAAACCAGTCGTTTTCAGTAGGAATATCTTCATCTTCATTATTCGTAAACATAACTGCTAATGCTGGTACTAACTCAACTCGCAAAAACTGTAAATATCTTGCGGCCGTAAGATTTTCTTTAAAAAAAAGTCCCAATAAACGATCACCAATCATACCTGCCCTCACGTTTACTTTGCTCGTCGCTGTGTATGGGCTTCTTGAATCCAATGAGGATTTTCCCGTGACCAATATCTACAGTTATACCAATGTTCAGTCCCCTTTAAAGAAAATGTAGCTTCATCAGAAAAAACTATGTTCTTTAAAAATTTTGTTTTTTCATCGCACAAGGTTATCAACTGTTCACAAAACTGTGAGCGCCGATCTGGATCGTCCTCATTCAATTCGTGGATTAATTGCACTTTGTATGGATGGTATTTTTCTTTTTTCAATAGATGTACAACAGAAGTTTGACCCACGTTATGATTTAAATTTTAAAGCCAGCTGCCTTGTCGAAAGATGGTGGTTTTCCTCACTTTCTAGAAGAATATTTAATTTGGTTTCGTTGCTTGTGCTAGGGCGACCAGATCGAGGGAGGTCAGCTACACTGCCAGATTCATCATATCCAGCCACCAATCTACTTACAGTGGATCTAGAAATTTGCTTTTCGGGATACTTGTCATTGAAAACATAACATGCTTCCTGATGAGTTCTCAGACTATCACCATATCCAACCATCATCAAAAGTTCTGCGCGTACTCTTTCACTTAAACGTGGCATTGCATTCACTAGTTTTACACTGTCTCAGAAGTGTCAGAAGACTGAGGTTCCACACGTGCCAGGAATAAAAAAGTTATCGATACTTTACACAAAAAGGCCTGTATCTCTCTGTTGTTAAGGTGATGTGTGTTTTTATTATTTTCTTTGTTTTGTTTTTATGTCAAATGTTTTCATGCTAGTTAAAACAAAAATGCAGGCAACAAGATTTATCAGTCCATAAGAAAGTGGAACATTACTCGTGAATTTGCGAAAGGTAAGCTATTTTTACATAAAATGTCATTTTTCCAAATGAATGGCTCAGGTAATATAATTTTTTTTATATCACCTGAAAGCTAAAGGAATATACCACCAAAAACAGTAAAGAAAAATGTCTGTTTCCATTAAAAAACAATATGATGACGTCATAACACAAAAACCAATGACGTCATAAATTTTGGTATAGTGACAAAATGTAGCATTTACAAAACTGAAATCGACCTGTTCGAGGATTTTTTTGACAAATGACACATACCAAAGATATGAATTTTGTGCGTTTCTTTAAGTTCACACTATATATTAAAAACGACGCTACATCATACTGACCTTTGTCCTCTGACATAAGAATTTGGTGTTCATTTCCTACTTAATAAAAACATAAAATGCATTAAAAAATTTAGTAAACGGTATACTGGCTTTTTGTTCATTAAGGAGGATGATTGTGAACAAAATAGTATACAAACCTTGGTGAAAAGTTTCATTATTGTCTCGAGAATTAGTTGACCTCGCCGCTTGGCGCCTCGGTCAACTATTTCATCTCTCGACAACAATGCGCAATCCACCTCGGTATGTAATATACTATTTCACGACTATTTTTGAGCTACCTTAATGTACAGAGTGTTGACAAAATAAACCAACAACCTACGGTGAGCGATACCTGAACGATATTAAGAAAAAATATATGTTTTTCTAGGCTGCTTGGAGACTACCCAAATACTTACGTTTTTACCAAGTGTGTGGCAGAAGACATAGTGAAAAATGAAGGAAAAAATTTACCTGTTGCAGTGTACCGTCCATCTATAGGTAAATACTGAATTTCTAATTTTTAAAGCTACTAATAACAATCTTTGGAAGTTTAACATTAAACTGAAGAATATATTAGCAACAGAACTGTTTCGCATATTAATATGTTCATGGGTGATTGCTGCTGGAGGGGCTGCCCTCTTAGAATTAAATTGTTTCCCACCACCCTTAAGATTTAACAGATACTAAAAATCACCGCTCAATAAATAATTGACCAAACATTGTGTACGAAACTAACTGGTTTATATTTTCCTAACAGTAATCGCCACAGCAAGGGATCCAGTAGCTGGATGGATAGACAATATCTACAGCGCCACGGGGGTGCTTCTAGGGGTGGCACTCGGTTTGCTCAGAACTCTACACGGCAGGAAAGAAAATCATGCTGATATGGTACCCGCAGATTTCGTTATTAATAGTTGTTTAGCAGCCACTTGGGATGTAGCTACAATCAAGTAAGTTTCACTAGACCCAAGGGTATGATTTTCTAAATGGTTCAGTTCAGTTCAGTTCAGTTTTTATTTGGTTTCATTTGACATGTTACTAGAAAAAAATATGTATAAAATAGGTTAAAGGGGCAAGCAATATAAACTAGACACATGACACTAACATATTGCAAAGATAAAATTCTACACTAAGAGTAATAAAGATAAAACTTAAAAATATTTACAATTAGTAAAAATCAAGAAATTCTTGGATTGAATATGATTCCATATCACAGATCGGAAAACCTGTCCTCTGACATCTTTTTGAAAAATTTTGTTTTTGAGAAAATCGGGTAGTACATTAAAGAATTTGATTGCGGAATAGAATGGTCCTTTCTCAGTTAGAGTTAAATGGTGTATTGGAAATGCAGCAGTAATTGTTTATATGAGGAGTATCATAGATATGATTTAGGTTCAATGTTTTAAAATCAGCCTGATGATCTTTTAAATATAGTAAGTAGGAGTATACGTATAGTCCCGACATTGTGAGTATTTTGTTTTCCCTAAAGTGTGCTCGGCACGATTCATACAATTTCAATTTGTACATTATTCTAACTGCCTTTTTTGAGTTTTAAATACTTTGTGGGGGTCCGAAGAACCACCCCGTACCTCAATTGCATACTTAGCGATGGGATAAAAGTTTGCATAGTACACCATTTTGAGAGTCAAATAAACGTGTTAGAACTCTGAGTGCGAAGCATGTTTTGTTAAATTTTTTCCCGATTTCATCAATATGCAGAAACCATTTAATATTGTTGTCTAGATTTATACCTAACAATTTAGTGTAATTTATGTTTGAAATTGGCACCTTATCAGTTAGCAAATTTGTTACTTTTAATAATGAACATCACACAACTTGATTTGGCTTTATTTAATATAAACTCATTGGTATAAAACCAATCTTTTACATTTTGCTACAGTCGAGAGAGAGCATTCGCAACTTCCTCAAGTGTGACCCTTTATTAAAAGGTTTGTATCGTCTGATAATTCATTATTGTTAATTTAATATTTGGTTCTGCAACACTAAATGATCTTATCATTTACACAAACTACAAAAAGGGGTGGTCCTAGAACGCTTCACTGAGGAACTCCATAATTAATATATATGAGCCGAACCACTGAAGAGTGGTTCTTCGAACTCCAGTTTTCTTCAGTTTATGAAGCAAGTGACTATGATTCAATATATCAAATGCCTTGGATAAGTCTAGAAACAGCCCGTAGGCAATCTCCTATTATTTATTTTGTCCGTTTAATCACCTCTTATTGTGAAAAATTAATACGTGAAATTTGATTTTAGGACTCTAAACAACAATAAGGAAACACAGGACAAGCAAAGCCGAGAAGAAAAATTTGACAAAGAGATACCCGTTTACAATTTTGTCAGTACACCTGAAAGTCCATTTACTTGGGGTAAGTACGATTTTAATATCTTTCTAAGACGTCTTTATACAACATTCATTACAGAAATCAATTCATATTATATACAGGGTGTGTGGTGTACACGTTCAAATATTTTGCACGATGTTGATCGAACAGATGTTAAAGAGTTTTATAAATTATTTTACAACTCAAACCAAATTTTTCATTTCAAATTAATCAGAAACAGGCAATATTTTCGGCGTAGCAACACTAGTTAAGCAAGGTAGAAGTAAAACCGGTTTATTATTTTTAAATGAGAAAGTGGCAACTCTGTACCTTGTCTTAAAAATTTTTCAATGTAGGTAAATAAATTCATTTTAGGCATTTGTTCTCATTTTTAACTGAATCTTCATCACCGTAGGGGGTTATGTATCTGCATGGCCGTAGGGGACTGTGTGGATGCTAGTTGTTGAATGAGAATTTTCAAATAAAAAATTATACAAATTCATTTAAGGATTTTAATTTATATATAACCAGAATTCAGGTTATCGAAAGAATGCAAAGATTTCATTAATATTTTTACACACAGTTTTTCCTTTAGTTCTCATAGATAGTTATTTTTTCTGCAAAATCCTTTAAAGAATATGTTTCAATACAATTATAAGCAAACAAATAATAATTCACTTTCAAACATTTACACATATACACCAACCTGTATGTTTAAATAATAGATAAAGAACCAAAGGTAAATATTTGGCCTAAAGGTAACACCATATTTGTTATTCTTTATTACAGATGAATTCCAAATATTGTCCACCAAACATTGCAAACAAATACCTTCGGAGAAATGCATTTGGCACAGTTATTTCAGGATAATACCAAATCCATATATCCATTTAATTGCGACATTTCTGTTGCACACCGTTCCTGCCTACTGCGTCGATCTCATCGCTATTTGCATAGGAAAGAAACCAATGTAAGTAAAAAAAGTTTTAATCCCAGTGTTTTAGTCTAAGTCTAGGAATAAAATAGATATAATAATTGGCACGCCACGAGAGAATAAGAATATTTCTAAAATTGCTTTATAAAAATCTAGGTTATGAT
Source organism: Stenurella melanura (assembly GCA_963583905.1). Lineage (NCBI taxonomy): Eukaryota > Metazoa > Arthropoda > Insecta > Coleoptera > Cerambycidae > Stenurella > Stenurella melanura. The sequence goes on from OY757315.1 coordinate 25,311,385, forward strand.
AGAGATGAAAAAAATTCTAAGATGGATTTATGTATAGTTGTCTCCATTTGTCCAGTGCACATAAAAAAGGCCATCAAAACCGGCCATCAAAATATCAATTACTGCTGACAAGAGTACTACAGAGCCGTGCTTTAAATCTTTGAGTATTAGAACGAACAAAATAGTACTAGAGATTTAAAAATTATGTTTTCGGTAGAAATTTAATGACGTTTCTAGTGAATTATAAAATCTTGCTCTGTTTTGCGGTGTCATAACAAGATCTGGCACTGGATTGTTTTGTGAACTTATCCGGTGAAGAGGTGGGGGCTAAATAGGGGTAAATAGAGAAAAATAAGTAAAGCAAACTAGTAAGAGTACAATAATTTTGAATTTGGTGTATATGCTACAAGCCAAAGCCTCAGGTTTTTTTATAATATTTTTTCGTCACCCTCCCACCACCTCCACTCCATTATTAAATGAGTTGATAAAATAGAATAGAGATGTTCACTTGAAATTTGATACATGTATATATTATAACGATTCCGTTGAAGGGTTGGGGATCAAATATTGGAAAATAAGGAAAGTAAGCTGTTAAGAGTACAGAAACTTGGGATTTGATGTGTATGTGTATATTAGAAACCAAGGTCTCATATTTTTTAAAAACATGTTTCTACCCCTGCACCACCCCCACTCAATTATTAAAGGGGCTGATAAAATTTAATTGAGATATTCAGTTCAAATTTGGTGCACGTATGTATTATGTATATGGAGTATTAGAATTTTGCTTGGTAGTGAATTTTGTAGTTTTTTTATTATTGTTTCTATATGTTAATTTTACATTTTTATGTTACCACAATTTCTCTATATATTTGCATATATTTAATATCTCCTGTCCTGTATTTAGAAAGCTATATTGGACGGTGTATTGTTAATTTAAAAATAAAAAAATATATGCGAAATAGCATGGCAGAATACTTCTTACTGATATCGGGCCATATACAGTATACAGGATGGTCGTGTAAACATCCATATACTATCATTTTACTATAATTTTGGTGCAAACTTTACTTAGGGATTTTACTCTCCGAGATTCGTTTGGATTTTCACATTTCAGATTATTTATATAACGATAATTAACATCGTTTAATTCCATCGATAATGCTGTTTGATGAAAAAAATAATATTTCTTAGCCAGTTGACGTTATTGCCAACGAAGAAATGTGCTATACTCTTAGTTAAAATGCACTTACATACAGGGTGGACATTTAAAAAAAAATAATGAAAAAAATGAGATGGAGGATAACAATATTTGGCATGTAAACACACAATTTCCAAGAAAGAAACCCCTTACAGTTTTAGAGAAAATATACAGAGTGGCTACCCTAAACAAGTAGTTAATTAAGAGCACTATAGAACAAAATAATATTTAGGATGTAGTCAATAATATATCGCCCGATAAATTTAGAGAATGGAAAAATATACAGACAGCGTAGTCACACAAAATATATACTGTAATGTGTAGACTAGCTGGTATATCAGTTTTGCTTTAAAATGTGTGGGTATTAGAGGATATTTTTAATAGGATTATTACGAATCAAATGAAAGTTTCCGGCTACGGATACCTATTTGATCAATTAAAATAAAAAATATGGGCCGTGTACTTAATATCAGTAGGACCACGTAAAGTGAATTAAACCGAATTCGAGTAAAATACTACTTCTACTCTACTACTATTCTACTCGTGTTATGTTAATTTTATTCATTTTTGCAGGTTGGTGAAAGGCTACCAAAAAATCAATAAATTCGCTACTGTCATCTCATACTTCTGCCTGCGGCAGTGGGACTTTAAAAACGACAATACAAAGGACTTGTGGAATAGAATGAAAAAGCACGATAAGGAACTTTTCGAGTTTAGCATGAAGAATTTCAACTGGGATTTGTATTTTTACACCTATACTAGAGGAGCTAGGGTATACCTGTTAAAAGATCAGCTAGACACAATCCCCAAGGGGGCTGTGAGATATTACAAACTCATGGCGGCCCATTACGCTCTTCTCGCGGTTTTAGCATACTTCGCGATAACGTTTTTCATGTTCATTTTAAGTTTTATGTTTAAAATATAACGATCGACATCTTTAGGGCTATTTATCAACATTGTAAAAGTATTATATGTAAAAAAACATTCTGTTTTGTGATATGACGATGATGTAAGTCCATGATCGTATGAAATAGAGAGTAAATTGAATGAAAATGTTATAAGACGGAAGTGCTGTAATCCTGAAACTCCACTAGAAGAAGTAAATTCGTAAAAAACCAAAGTCTAGAATGGATGTAAATCTGATATTGTCACTATTGAAACTTGCTTGAATTATACACGTCTCAAAACATATAAGGAATACCAATATGTAATATGCAATTCTGTTTTGCAAAAACTAGTTTTTATGAAGGGAGACATATTTCTCAAGAATTTTTTTCCATGAATACTATAAAGAAATTAATTTACATACTAAAATTTAAAGAGAAAATGTTTTTATCCCACTATAACACTCATTATTTTATGATGGTTTTAAGAATATCTATAGTGCCATTGTATAAGAAATTTATAATAATTAAGATTGTGAATGTTGTGTCTATACAACCACTATATAGTCAGAATAGGCGCAGGTTTATATAATAAAGCCATTTTATTGATTAAATGTCGCTAAAGATAGTACTCATGTAATTATTAAGCACCCCTTAGCAATGTTCATCTTTGAAAAATATGGCGGTTAAAATAATACCACCTGCTACATGTTCTTTTTTGTCGCATAAATGTTTTACTAAAAAACCGTTAAGCTCATTATGCAGTTACTATATAGCCACAAGCACTATTGGATTACAAAGGCAGACCGCAGTTTACTTTAGAAAACAATTCAGCTTCTTACACAGGCATTATATAAAGAAAGCTCGCGTATTTAGTACAGGGGCTCCCTTATAGAACAATAATAATAAGAAACTTAACAATAAATATTAAGAGGTTATTTTAGAGTCAAATGATTTTAACATTTTAGGTTGACTACTTCTGTAAAAACTTACAACTCATTCTCATCCTATTCCATTTCTCATACACAATTGTCCTTTATGAATGTATAAATATACTTATCAGTATGTATCTGTATAAGTCTAACCGCTTTATAGTTAGTTGTAACAACGTTTATATCACTTGGTCATAGAAGAATAAATGAGTGACTCATAAGTTCTATAATAGCTGTATAACCAACATTTATATAATCGTAAGATCAAAATATTCACATAATTACTTGAGACTATGAGATATGTTGTGAGCCTTTACAAGAGGACAATGGAACTTTTATAAAATAATAATAATTATGTTGTGAAAATGTTCTCGCTCTCGTCAAAATATCACAGAGAGTTAATTAGTTTAGAACAGAACATTAATTTATTAAAAAGAACACTTTTCTACCACTAAAATATAATTATATGAATAATGAATATTTAACTCAATGCTGGTGCAACAATGCTAGTTAGTGCAATAATGCTAGTTGGAGAAACAATCAATCAAATAAGGGAATCAAACAGTTCTATTATTGACTACACATGTTCTATAGGATTAAGGTCTGGAGATTGTGCAGTACGTATATTAAACTCATACACCTGAGAAGGCATTATCAAGGATTAGTTCGAAATTCGGCGTCATCCCTTGCAATTTATGGAAATCTAAGAGGGTGCAAAATAGTGTTGAGAAAAGCCAATCGCCAAAATTGTGTGGTGCTAGCTGAACCACTCAATTTTGTTAAATTTAAGCAGTTTTACATGATTTGGATTCATCTAGTGGGGTATCAGCATTAGTCTTAATAAGTCTTGCCATAAGTTATATATTGATAGCGTGATTTTAAAGTGATTACACCTTTAGTATTGATATACTGTGATAATATCGACATAACTGTCTACCAACGTTGCAAATGTTAGAGTTGCCAATATATTGAGAAAAACGGACGAATGATAGCAGATATTCGACTTCAAACACTCGACTAAGTTAAACATGAAACAATCTCCGTCCAAATACAGAGTGTACCGCAGTATATCAGAGTTAACTCTTATTCTTGTGATATCACTGATTGCGCCGCTTTATAATATTTTTAAATTCAGTATTACCAGTTTCAAAGAAATTTAAACATGCAGTAATACATTTGGAATCAGGGAGTTTAAATAGTTTTGTTATTGTACCTATATAATTATTGTACCCATTGTTCTACGTGGTTTATATCCAATTATCATATTATATGTATATAGCGTTATAAAATAATAAATGTTTGTGTTTTTTTTATAGAATTTAATTTATATTATTATTGTTAATAAAATTATTTGATGTACAAATAAAGATTTAATTTCGCTGTATTCAATTTTTATTCCATGCCCTATTTGGAGGTCCCATTCTAAATGAAACATTAATTATTTCACATTACACTACTAAATGTTCGGATAATGACTGTTTTTTGTCCCTCGCTGTATGGATATGATTATATTTTTTATAATTTCTAGAGGCCTTATCATAAATTAAAACCAGAAACTTAGGGGCTGCCCATAAAATACGAATGTAAAAAGGGGAATGGGGGTAATTGACTAGCGTGATGATATGTGACGAAGAGAGGGGGGGGGGGAGTTTAAACGAACGTGACGTGAGGCCATATTTAAAATACCTATATCAATTTAATCCTTATTTTTTTAAACTATAGTCGCGATAGGAAGGAGAACCTTTTCGAATAAAAAATTGTTCTTTGAGACAATATTGTAGGAGGTGAAAAAATAATGAATCCGGTTTTGCACCCTTTTCCGCCCCCCGGAACATATTTTAATTAACAATAACGTTTATTTTCAATAACTTTTTGGAAAAAATTTCGATATTTATGCAAACCTTGGAGAACATTTTAATAATTATTACACATATTCTATCAAGTTTGCACCCTGCTACGATGACCGGAACATTGAAGATAGTTGTTTTTTACTTTATAATGAAACATTTAGTTGAAAAAAATTGCGGAAGTTATGCAAAAGATTGTTTATGTAACAGAGTAGCGTCACAAACCCGTTTGTAATTTTGCATAACTTTCTTTACCCCGGAAGATTTTTTTCGATCTGGCACGGACACGATTTTGACGTTTTAAACAATAAGTAGGGGTCTAAATAGTTCCGAAAGTCTTAAAATCGGGTTGCAAATGTTTGTAACACCAATAACTGATATAATCTGAATTTGCAACCTCGTAAATATCCCGGAAGTTAATGAAATTACCTGTTATTTAAATAATGAAGCTATCTATGCTTGACTCAAAAAAATTGGAAAATAGGTGCAAATCATGAAATTTTGTGTAGTTGTAGCTTTTAATTGTAGAAATTGCGCAAAATTATTGCCAGAAGTCTAGGTCGGAGATTAAACGTTGCCAGAAGTCGGTAAAGTTGTAAGAAAATAGTTCAAATTATTAAAATTTGACATTGGTCAAGGTGCAGTTCTAGCGATTTTGTTTTATATTTAAAATCCCCCTATTCTTCCGGGTTTTCCGGTTACCAACGTACCAGTAACATTAATGGAACAAAAAACAAATCCAATTCGCGAAATGTCAAAAAATGCTATTTTTCATTCACTTCTGTCGTCTCGAATTTTCGATTTCGCCCATGCAATTAACGATGCCGTGAAAATGTCAATTTCGATCTTTCGATATCGACATTACGAAGCCTTCCTGCTGATGCATTTATTTAGTTATGAATATTTAAAAATTTCATGTTTTGCTTTTTCCGACGAGACTAATTGAAATTTCAAGTCCACCCCGGCCGAAGCCCATCGCGTTAAGCGACGACATTCACAGCGGATTTCTCGGTTCGAATCCTGTACGGGTGTACTTTTTTTAATTTGTTTTCAACTTTTTGGCTGATATTTCTTATCCTAAAATTACATAGCATTTATTTATTTCTTTCTACAGTTAATATATATAACTACACAAAACTTCAGAGCTGCACTCAAAGATTTTATTTTAATTAAAAATTAACGCGGGATGTACTTTTGGCTGCAAAGCTATGTACTTTTCAGCTAGTAAGGAGGGTTTTTACATAAATATTTTTACCATTTCAAGCTTTCTTTTTATTTTTAGCTATCCTACATTTCAAACTTATTGTCTAGGTGTATATAAAGTGCACATATAAAACATATAACAAGATTACAGACTATTTTATTGATACATAAAAACAAGTACTGAGGGCCGCTTAACGCATATTAGTTAGTGCGTGGCTGGGCGGAACAAAAATAATCCTTTATGAACACGTACAAAATAAAAGGAAAAACCTACTCAAAGCAAATGGGTCATTAGTTAAAAAGACGGGGGATAATTTTTAGAGTTTTTTTTTTTATATGTAAAAATATTTCTTAGGGTGTTTTAGGGGGCATGGTATGGCGAGGAAATGCAGGATAGTGGGTTTTTTGTATTTCCGTGTGTCGGGTATGTGCGAGTGTATGTTATTGTCACCCTCTTTCAAGGATATTTTATTTATTTAAATCATGTTCCGCATCAATAAATGGATTTCAATTTGATGTTAAATTATATACCCATATAATTAAAACAATAATGAATTTGCAATTTTTTTCTGGAATTATTTTTATGCTGATGAAATTTTAATGAAATTGCGAAATCTCTCAGAAGGAAAGCGAAGATAGATAAATTATATTCCGGATATTTTGCAAAGTTGTAAATTCACGTAAGTGAAATAAATGAAGTAAATAGAATGCTATATGACATTTGCACCTATTTTCCAATTTTCTCGAGGCAAGCATAGCTTCGTTATTTAAGAAATAGGTAATTTCGTTATCTTCTGGGACATTTTCGAGATTGCAAATTCAGATTGTATCATTTCTTGGTGTTACAAACATTTGCAACCGGGTTTTAAGACTTTCGCAATTATTTAGACCCCCACTTATTGTCTAAAACGTCAAAATCGTATCCGTACCAGATAAAAAAATTGTGAAAAAAATCTTCTGAGGTAAAGAAAATTATGCAAAATTACAAACGGGTTTGTGACCCTTATCTGTTGCATAAGCAATCATTTGCATAACTTTCGCAATTTTTCTCCACAAAATGTTTCATTATAAAGTTAAAAAACAACTATTTTCAATGTTCCGGTCATCGTAGCAGGGTGCAAACTTGATAGAATACGTGTAATAATTACAAAAAATTTCTCTAAAATTTGCATAAATATCGGATTTTATTCCAAAAAGTTATTTGCAAATTTAAATTTTTTCTTAATTTAACAATGTTCCGGGGGAGGCGGAAAAGGGTGCAAAACCGGATACATGATTTTTTCACCTCCTCCAATATTGTCTCAAAGATTAAAGACTTTCGCAATTTTTGTCTAACTTTGCATTATGGAAGTCCGTGGTGACTAGCCTATTTGTGAAATATAAATATTAAATTTTACTGCCTTAAAAGTTCCATGTGGGTACGTTATACTTTTATTTAATCGTAGTGAACGTGCGCTGTGTTGCCTATTCATTGAGTTTACTTATATCCGTTTCATCAAACTGTAAAATTGGAATTTATTTTATACCAGCCATGTTCAATAACGCATAGATACGAGAACATTAAGTAGGTACTAATAAAAAAAAAATACATTTTTCCAAAAAAACAAGATTTTGTCAATGTGATTTTGTCACATTTGGTTTACTTCACTGTTGCTGTAAAATACAGTGATTTTATATATATCACTCGGATGTCACCATTTCGCAACTTGTGAGGGGCGTACTCAGCCCCGTTTATGAGAATATCTTTACTTTGTAATTTGTATTATACAGGGTGGACCATTAGCAACACGGACACACAAAAAAAGTTCAGACCCAGAAACTAGAGCTACCAATCTTTATGTATTTTAACTTCCTGAATTCGACGCCGCACAGTGATTCAAAAATAAATTTTTGTGGACAAAATTCGATCTACATCTGAGTTTTGCTTAAAATGACTATTTATTTTTTAAAGGTATTCTCAAAACAATACTTTATAACGCGTAACTGCCCAAATTGAGGCAAATTAGCTAAAAACGTTAATTTTTTTTGGTGTCTCATTTACAGTGAAATGGTCCTTCCTACATTTAAGATCTCTGTTTTTTTAATGGTTGAACATTATGTTTTTGGGTCGCTGATTATGAATGGGGGTTTTTGAACATTTTTCGAGGTTTCTATTACATAATTTATTAAACCATAATATGATCATAGTATTCTAAGCTTTTTAGATTTATAAATAAAGAAGTATTGATTTTTTGAATATCAATTAAAAAAATCCATTATCTTACTAATCTTACTAATATAGAAAATTCAATATATGTTTGTTTGATTAAAGCTTAAATTTTCAGAGAATATTGCGACACAAATTTGGAAGGTTATAGGACTAACAAAATGCCATTAAAGTAATTTTTGTGAAAATTGCATTAATTTTTGTGCTTAGCGACCGGAAAAATCAATTTTCAAAAAATTAATAACGAGTATTTTATGTCTTATATATCAAATCAATATTAAGGTTTTTAGCCAATTTGCTTCAATTTGGGCAATTAGGCGTTGTAAAGTATTGTTTTGAGAATACTTAAAAAAAAATTGTCATTTCAAGCCAAACTCAGGTGTAGATCGAATTTTGTCCACAAAAGTTCAGCTGTACAGCACAATGCTTATAGCTGTTTTTACACTTAACCAAGTAAGTAGCAGATGGAGTAATCTTAAAGAAAACGTAAGTACACACAATATGTATTTGGATGACTATAGCCTTATCTATTCTGCTTTATAAAGAATACCTATCAAAATGAATGGATATTATGCTACAACACATCAACCAAGCAAAAGACGTTTGTAATGTTTTGGGAAGCTAACAACAGACTGGGATTTCGGAGGCAGAGGAAGGGAGTTGTAAAATTTAGCAATGTTGAAAGAAAAAGATCTTTCAAACATTGCAGTTAGGTGACGAGGCGGAGTAAGAGAACCTTTAAATCTTATGTTTAGATTGTAGAGGTATGAGGGTGTGCAAGAATGTATAATTTTATGATACATGGTGCCACGGTGAAGAAGGCGTCTATTTTTCATACTTAACCACTTGGATTCATTCAATTTATGACTAATTGGGTCTCGCTTTCTGATGCCAAAAATAAATCTTAAGCAACAGTTTTGTATTTTTTGTATTCTTTGAGAAGTGGCAGCTGACAGACATGGTCCATAGACGGTGTCACAATAATTAAATATAAAAAGAACTAAAGAGTCACACAATGTTTTCTTTAAATTGTAGTTATAAGTATATGTCGAGAATTATATAAAAGTTTTAATTTAGATATAGCTTTTCTAATGCAGAGAGATATATGCTTCTGAAATCTTAATTCGGTGTCAACTGTTAAACCCAAAATTTTGACCTCATCTTTTAACGGTATAGCAGTATTATTAATTTTTATTTGCACATTGTGTGTTAGTTTGATTCTATCTATCCGTCTGCCTAAAACATTGCAGCACATTTTCTGGGATTAAGATGTAAAGAGTGTACAAGTGAAATTGTGTACAGCTTTTCTCATTATTTATTATTTGGCAACTGTTGAGTAGGGTTTTTGGGTCAAATGAAAAATATACTTGTGTATCGTCTGCACACATTTGCGCGCTACAGTAATCTAGAATGGAGGGAAGCATGGACGTGTAAATAGTGAAAAGAACTGGTCCCAATGAAGAACCTTGCGGCACTCCACAAAGAATATCAAGTGACTAAGAAAGTACATTGTTAAGAACTACTCTTTGCTTTCTGTTTTGTAAATAATTTTTTATAAAAGTAACAGCAGATTCCGCTAATCCGATAAATTTTAAAATGACTAGCAAGGTGTCATGATGCAAGGTGTCAAATGCCTTTGAGTAATCTAACAAGACCAACACTGTACACACACCATCATCAATAGCCCTTAATATATTGTCCGTAACGTTTAAGGGAGCAGCCGCACAACTATGACCTGTTCTAAACCCCGATTGTTCTTCGGGGAGTGTTTTATTCATTTCCAAATAGTGAACAATTTGATCTTTGATTATATATTCTAAGAGATAAAACGGAAAGGATACTTATTGGTCTAAGATCGTTAATGTCCTGAGGGGATTTTGTTTTAGGAATCGGGATGATATGAGCAATTTTCCAATCACTGGGAAAAACTGAATTTATAATACAGAAATTTAAAATATGACAAATGTATTTTAAAATATATGGACAACAAAATATTATGAAATTTACATGAATACCATCTGCTCCAATTACACGAGATTTTATTGAAAATAAATATTTACTAACTTCAAATTCAGAAACTGTTTTAAATTTAAGAATCGAGGTTACAGATTCCTTTACATTATTGTAGTAGTTTAAATTGTTGTTAATATTATTGTTCCGTGGCACAGAGTTTATAAAGTGTTGATTAATTAAATTAGGGTCAGATAAATTAACGGGTATATTTGAATGTTTTTGGCTATACACATTTAATTCTTTGATTTTTTTTCCAAACTACGTTATCATTTTTAAGTGGATTGTTTAAATAGGCTTTTTTCTCGCGTCTAATAGAGTTGTTGGTAAAAATTTTTAAATTTTTGTATTCTTGAAAATGTAGGGGATTATCAGTTATTTTGAATTTTTGTAGTGCTTTGTTTTTTAATTTGATAAGTTCTTTTATGTCATCGGTAAACCAGGGGTTGTATGGCTTATTGAAAGTACATGTTTTTAAAGGTACATGTAGGTCCATTAAAATATTAATAATCTCATTAAAAAATGAAATTTTCATATCAATATCAACAAGGTCATAAATATTACGCCAAGGAATAGATTGTAAATGAGTGTAAAGCAAATCAGTACCTATGTTTTTCATATCCCTGTAGGTGTGAGGTGTTGCTTGAAACCTATGTTTTTTAAAATAAATATGTGCAAAAATTAATTCGTGATCCGAGACACCCAAGAGGTCCCACTTTCCCCATATTTCATTTACAAAAATGATGATGCTAAAATTTGGTGGAATATACAAGTACAATACTAATAATAAAAGTTAATAAGCTGGAGTTGTAAATATCGAATACACTATTGCATGCAACCACTACATATAGTTAAATCTGAGTTAAATGTTGGCTTTACTTCTCTTTAAGTACACCTAAGATAACTTGTACTGTTACAATTTTTTATAGGTACGGATGAACATCACAAATATAAAGTAAAATATATTAATTTGCAATATCAACGTTAAATGTTGAACGCGTACCTCGACGAGCGCTTTGATAAAAGGATTTCCTTTGTTGAACAGCATCATTCGAGTCACAGATATTGTGCGAGTGAAGGCGTATTTGCCCTGCCACTGGTCACTGTCTGTATCGTAACACAGACAATTACTTGTAGGTACGCATCAAATTAGAATAGCGTTCAGTTAGCGGTATACACATTTAGTGTTATAAGCGCGCCCTTTAAAAAATACCAGGACCAAATAACGTTACTTTGGATCCAAGGACATGTAATGTTCTCGAAAGACGTGTAGGTGCGGCCAACCTCCTGTTGTTCATCGTTCGCTACGAGTAACCAGTTATTTCAGCATTGAGTGGCTCAAACTCTAGTCAGAAGCACGTTGTAAAACGGAGTGATTATTGTTTACAACTGCGAAGCTTCGGTTATATTTATCAAAGTTAAAACGTTCTTACACACGCGTCTGAATACGCCCCTCATAAATTGCAATACGGCGCTCTGGCATCCGAATCCTGTTTATTTATAAGTGAAGAGTTGCGTGAAACATGATTTTGTGGTGAATGCGCCAGGAGTAGTCATCACTTCCACATTCAAAATGTTACAAAAATTAAGGAGAAGAGTTTGCATAGACATAGGTATATATGTCTGAACATTTTCACTAAATCTGGAATATTTTTTTTAAGGTTGTCGCAAATTTACTTTTTTTGTTAATTTAACAATGTTCCGGTGGGCAGAAAAGGGTGCAAAGCCGCATTCAAGTTTCTATCCCAATATGTCTCAAAGACTAAAAACTTTTTCGATTTTTTTCTAACTTTTCACTATAAAAGTTCGTGCTGACTGGCCTATCATAAAATTAATTTGCTTATTATGTACTAGCAGGTAAAAATGCGTCACTAGGTAGATATCAGTTTAGTCAAGCAACAGTTTTATTAACACGTGAATTATCGATGAATCTCTCTCTCTTATCAAGCTCTTCATCTTATTTTGTGTAGAGAGGAAGCTCTGAATATATTATTACTTATAATAAATGTTATAAACGACCGGGACATTAAATTTGAAAACTCTTAAAGTTATCATATGTGGCCTACTATGATTTAATGTTCCATAGCACAGATGTTATATTCTCTGGTACTTTTAGACCATCCTATCCTATAAATACATTTCTGATTATCTTTGGTTTGTCTGTAACTGGCTTTGAACATAGAAGGAAATTTTATAATTTCATAAGCGGATTATGTTCGTGTAATGTTTAATAAATATAATTACACAAAAGACACACACACACAGCACACAAAATAAGTCAATTTTCTGGAGTTTCACGTATATACTCCCATGAAACGTATTCTTTATAGGATTTTGCAAACAGGAAAAAACTATGAGAACTAAAAGAAAAGCTACGTGTAAAAATATTAATGAAATCTTTGCATTCTTTTGATAACCTGACTTCTGGTTATGCTAGTAAGTTAAAATCCTAAAAGAAATTTGTCCAATTTCTTATTTGACATTTTCATTACAACACTAGCATCCAACATAGTCCCCTACGGCTATGCAGATTAAACTAGTATCTACACGACCCCCTACGGTATGAAGATTTGGTTAAAAATGAGAACAAAGGCCTAACATGAATTTATTTACCAACCTTCTTCATTCTAATGGATTACATTTTCATAAAATCTCTCATTCAGTTCCTTGGAAATGCTTAGCCTTTGAAACGTTTTTCGCCCTTATTCTGAGCTCATCAGAAAGGCACAAAGCCACTCATGATGCCAATGATGTTTCATGCAGGGGACTATGTTGGATGCTAGCGTTATAATGAGAATGTCAAATAGGAAATTGGACTAATTTATTTTAGGATTTTAACTTGCTAGCATAACTAGAAGTCAGGTTATCGAAAGAATGCAATGATTTCATTAATATTTTTTTTACATATAGCTTTTCTTTTAGTTCTCACAGTTTTTTCCGCTGTTTGCAAAATCCTATAAAGAATATGTTTCATTACTGTAAGCAGATAAATAATAAATAATTCACTTTTAAATATACTCCCATGTATTCTTGATCGCTGAACACGATCCCGATGTCAGTTTTACAAAATTAGGTGCAGCCCTGAATAGGGTAACGAATTTATATAAATAGAAACGGATACACATTTATAACTGTGTTGACAACATAGTTCAGACATTACATATTTTAATCGTCTCTTTCTTTATGACCAAAATTACCATGCCCCATCTTTATTGCAGCCACCCTCATTTTGATGTGACAAATAAATGTAAATATAACCTTAAACACCCAATTTGTGAAGCATTTTGGTATCTAAATAAACCATTTTCAATTGCTGAGGAGACAAAATATGTCTTAAAATTACATCAAGATACGTTTATATGCTGTTTCTATAATGGACGTCGGTCGTCAATCAATTCTGAGATGCACATAAGGTCACTTGGGGTATTTGGGCCATGATTTTACAACCTGAGCGAGAAGATTATACTTTGAACTTGCCTGAGAACCACTAATAAGTTATATTAATATCTGAAATATTTTTTTATATATAATACAATATACAGTCTTTAAATATATAATATTCAAATCCCGAGTCAAATTTAATTTTCTTTATAATTATAATTAAATAATATAAAGTCTGATGGGCCCAGTTATCCCTAGAAATTGGGGCAACTGGACCATACGGGTCTTGGTATCATATAATCGATTGTTATTTGAACTGGGGTAAGTGGGCGTATTGGTAAACATGTAAACTTCGTGCAAAAATTATCACAAGTCACTTAAACCACACCATAGTCGAGTGGTCGACGATGTAAGAGAACTACTACATAACAATTAGGTGGAAATTTATTCAAATTTAGGAATAACACAACTTCTGTTAAAGTAAAAAGGGCAAAATTAAATTTAAAAAAACATCGAATTTCAAGTAAGCATAAATAACACAGGTCCACAAAAAAAAGTGATCTACACCAGGGACCGGACATAGTAATCCTATGTATTTCGATGTGCTGAACACGAATCCAATGTCCGTTTAGCTCCGTTACCCACCAACTTTTTGTAAATCGCGAAAATAATCTAAAGAAATAAGGTTGCTTAGGTTATTTTCGCGATTTACAAAAAAATGGTGGGTGATGGAGCTAAACGGACATCAGGTTCGTGTTCTACAAAATACATAGGGATTAATATGTCGGGTCCCGGGTTCAGATCGCTATTGTTTGTGTGACTGTGGGCAGTGATCTACATCTACCTAACAAATAAAAACAAAAACAACATACTTAATGTGTTTGGGGTAACTTGGTCCCAGCCGTGCCCAGATGCCCCAACTAACTGGCCCACTTACCCCATTTTCGAAAAATTGTGGGGGTAACTGGGCCACCCAGTCAAGCTTATGACCTAACGCAGAATACATGCTTGCAATAACATTTTAGGGATATATCATGCTTTTAATTTATGCTAAATTAACTGTGACGTTGATAATACATACAGTAAACCTGTAGTATTTCATAAAAATCAAGATTACATCACGTTGCTATGAAAATTTTGCGCTACAAAATTTAAAAAATTGCTGCATGAAAGCAACAACACTCAGAAACATGAGACTAATTGTTGTTGTGAGATGACATTGTCCTTCAGTGCTGCCAACTGCTTGAAGTGAAATTACCCCCACAAATTCTACGGAAAAAACCATGGCCCAGTTACCCCCTGGGCCCAGATACCCCAACTGACCTTATTTATTTTTCTAAAGTTAATAGTTTTAGTTACCGCCAAACTGGGGCTCTATTTATGGGAAGTCTAAAAGTTAAAAAACAATTCAACGCAATTTTGTGAAAATGCAGCCTGGTAATATAGTAGGGGGTATAGTTCAAAGGTCCCCTTTTAAAGTTTTTCTGGAATAACTCGAAAACCACGCCCTCTAGTGAAAAGTATTTATATACAATATTAAAATAAATGAAATTTCGAACAAACAAATTCCTATGAATTTTTTTTCTAGGATCAATACTTTACGAGATACAGAGGGTGGAAAAATCACATACCGAAGGGAAGTATTTAATCACCCTCCGAGATTTTTTCGGATTTTCATATTTCAGATCATGTAGATTACGAAAATAAAGGATTTTAAATTTCGTCAGTCAGTCTGTCTGTCTGTCTGTCGTCTATCTGTCTGTTTGACGGTCTGTCTGTTGGTGCATTAACTAAGAAACTACTTGACTGAGAACTATTAAATTTGGTAGATAGCTGACTCTACTGCCACCGAACAAATGGTTAGACTTTCACTTGAAAATATACAGGGTGGGCCCCCTAAAGGGAATAGATAATGAAAAAAATGTCCACTCAAATTTAAAATTTTTGGGTTTCACGACATTCTAAACCTATTTAAAAAATATTTACTCTGTCCTTTCCAAACAGATTATACCAAAATTTTTAGGGGTGATACAAGAGCTGTGTAATGAGCAACATGCATGAATTTTAGAAATGCAACAATTTATTATTTTTTCGTTATATATGTTATATAAGTTGAGAAAGTAATGAAGAAAAGGTATAAAAAAAATGTGTAGCCTAAATAAACGACTTTGAAATTCAAAATTTTATGGGAACATATCCACGTGACTGAAAACACCACGCTATTGGTCTGACGTCATTCGGCATAATGTCTAATGGTCGTCTATCTGCCAAGGGGTTAAATCGTAAATTGTTTTGTGTTTTGTAAATGTGTATTGATATTTTCATAAAAGAAATCATTCATGTATTAATTTATTTTAATTATTAAGTGGTAAAAATGACGGACAGTGGGTTTTTACGGGGCCAGAGTGACAATTTGCCGTTGTTGATGTGTTTATGATGACAAACTTTTTTGCTCCTAATACTGATTTTATTAGTGCAGACATTGGAGGTACTAAAGCAACAAGGTATGTGTCATTCAATATTCTAAACATTAATTCAATTGTGCCCATTTTTATCCTTTTACTGTAGTTAAATATAACAAATTATTTATGTACCTAACCTCAAAATAGGTAAACAAGGCAATGTTTTAATGTTATATTAATTAATATTTTTCATCTTAGAATGCTTTACTTTTTTATATAATAAATACCTCCCGTCACATACTAAGTACGTACTTTTAGGTAGGTAGGTACATTAATAGTAAAAATAACTGTTGACATACATAGGTATATATAAATATATAGGTAACTGGATAATATGTAGAATGTCGAGAAGTTACATTATTCCCACCGTTCTTATACATTTTATACATTTTAATTCAAGGTTCCTATTAACAGAAGTTAGTAAACTTTTGTATTCCTATAAATAGGAAAGTGACTAAATTCACCATGATATGTAAACAAATTATCACAATCATATTAGGGTTAGGTACATATTTTCATAATATTATTATAAAATAATTAGTTTTAATGGGTAAATTTACATCAAAATGATCCTGGCAGCAATATAATCTTGAGGATGACGATAATTCTGCATTTCGGTCGTATCGTCTCACAGCTTTGCACCATTTCTTCCTAACTTTATCGCGTCTAGGCACATTAAAAAATAACTTTTCTGGAGTTTTTATTGTAGTATTTGTACATTTGGGCACAATACAATATTGATAGCTACTTTTATTTGTATTTTCCATAACACAACATAAATAATGTGTACACATTCGCAATCACAATACGTTTTCCGTCGGTGCGATGTGCCCGATGACGTCACACACAAGTAGCGCGGAAACTTCTCCATTTAAACGCAGTTAAATTGACAGCTGCAATAAATAATTTTTTTAACCTTTAATTAGAACATAAAACAAAAATAAAATACTGGAAAAATAATGTTTTTTCGTGATCTATTCATCTGTGATGTTTAAAAAAATTATGCATTTTGCTCATTGCTTCCTGTTTCTGTGGAGATAATTAAAATTATCATCTGAAAATTGACATCGAAGGCGAGTTAGCATTAAAAAATTAATCGAAACCTCTGAATATGATTTACAACTAACAGTCCATCTGCTTAACTGTGCACGAAACGGTAATTTCTAAGGAAATCAACCATACACTTTTCAATTATTGTTAAAAAAAATCAAAGAACGCGAGAGATCACACACACTCATACACACACATAAAATTTTAACTGCTTTGCGTGTACATAAACTACGAGTTGATATATACGTACGTACGTATATAAATGTATTTATTAGTAGTAAAAAATATTGAAACCGCGTATCTCTCACGGTATACATAATCAGAAGATTTCCTCTATGATGTTACAAAAAAAGTCTCACATTTTGATATTTAATGACTTCAATGTACAGGGTGATCATTTTAACAGATTGATTTCTTATTCTCACACAAGTTTTGAAACTTTTATGTAAGTAGCTCCTTTTCAGTAAGTAACAAGTAAGCGGCATTTCTTTCAACAATTTCGTCAAATGCATATGCTTGTAGCGTTTGAAGAAATGCTAATTATAAAAGGTGGTATATGTACAAATCTTACAATTCGTGACAGATAACAATTTAACACTGAAACATATTCTTTATAGGATTTTGCAAATAGCAGAAAAATAACTATCTATGAGAACTAAAAGAAAAACTATGTGTAAACATATTAATGAAATTTTTGCATTCTTCCGATAACCTGAATTGTGATTGTGCTAGCAAATTAAAATCCTGAAATTAATTTGTATAATTTCTTATTTGAAAATTCTCATTCAACAACTAGCATCCACACGGTCCCCTACGACCATGCAGATTAAAATAGTATCTACATAACCCCCTACGGCCATGAAGATTCAGTTAAAAATGAGAACAAAGGCCTAAAATGAATTTATTTACTTAACTTGTCTTAAACAATTTTCATTCTAATGGATCACACTTCCATGAAACCTATCATGTTGAATGAGAATGAGAATTTTCAAATAAGAAATTTTTATTGGCTAGCATAACCAGCATTCAGGTTATCGAAAGAATGCAAAGATTTCATTGATATTTTTACACATAGTTTTTCTTCTAGTTCTCATAGATGGTTATTTTTTCTGCTGTTTGCAAAATCCTATAAAGAATATGTTTCAATACAATTATAGGCAAACAAATAATAATTCACTTTTAAACAATTTAATATATACATTTTAGTCTTAGTTTACAGAAGGACATCGAGAGTGTGTTGCCCTATGTAGTCAATGAAAGGAAAGAAGCATATGATAATTTTTGATATTTGAAGTGTACATTCGAAATGGTAGATAGGAACTGACTATTGAAGAAATTGAAGGATACGAACTGGATGATGTTGTGCATATGTGGGAAAGTAGTTGCTTCAGGGGCAGGATGCAAAAAGTAAAGTATGGCGAGTGTGTGTCAACTGTAAAAAGTATAAATGTTGGGATACCGCAAGACAGTATTCTGGGGCGCCTTTTGTTCATCTTATACATTAATAACATGGCAGCTTTGTTTAATTATTGCTCTTATCATTTGTTTGAAGACGATATGATCAATCATATAACATAGGTGACTAGAATGATTAAAGTTCTCAAGAAAATATATAAAGTCTTGAAGATGTTCACAACTATAACCCCAGAGGTGAAATTGCATTGAAACGAGTAAACATAACCGCTACGCAAAGGCCAATATCCTTCAGAGGTTTATATATATATACAGCAGACAGGTCTGGCATATTTTCAATTTAACGCATGGTGTTCAGTTTAGTAGTAAATATTGAGAGAGGGGGAAGCAGAAGGATACCGGAGAAGAGATCAACTTTGCAGACTTTTTTAGTTGGTAATTATAGTCATACAAGTATAGGGTGGTCGCGGGAATGTTAGAACCTCTTTTAACTTCGTTAGTTTTGAAGTTACGTAAAAAAGTCCAAAAATAAAAAATGACATTTATTCTCCAAAAATGATTTCAGAAAAACACATGAAAGTCGTATTTCGGAGATATGAACTTTACTTTCTTTTTTCTTCTTTAATGGAATACCCCGTCTATTTTTACACCATTTGAAAGGCCGAAACGTGTATTTATCTGAAAAAATGTAAGTTATTATAAATTGACAATTTATCAACATAGCCGTGTAAAACAAAAATGTATTATTTAAAGTAAACAATATATAAGATTAAATATCTAGTAGAGTTTTTAGAAAAAATACCATGTTTCATATAACAATAAAAGTCTCTTTTTATGGCGTTTCAAATGGTGTAAAACCAATACCCATATCTCCGAAATTCTTTTTACGTAACTCTAAAAATAAAGAACTTAAATGAGGTTCAAACATCGCGAAATCCACTCATCTATGAGTGGCTTCAAGTCTAAAATTTCCAACTTTAAACGGCACCACACGCTCACGCAGGCGAGGTAAATTTTAGAAAATGTAAATTATAATATAGGTTTAATAAATAGTTGAGAACGATTGTAGTTGTCGTTGTTGGGCGTATGGTGCTCAGCACTACCACCTTGTTTTACATGTGGTGCTCGAGCCTGCGAGCACCACTATCTTCGCCGGCCCTGACAACAGACTTAGGCTAAAGACACACTAGGCGATTTTCACAGAGTCGGCCGCCGAATCGGCCACCGCCTATTACAACACACACGAAGGGTTTAACCAGTTAACGTAAAAAGCATCAAAATACAACGTTGTCAGTAGTACAGCTAGCAAAATGGATTCGTCTGACTCAGAGGAAGAATTAATTCTATTTAGGTATATTATACTGTCAACCAAGAAAAATAATTTTAAAGGCAAATAAATAGTAACAGTAGATAAGTACAATCTTTTTGAGGAGCGTGCAATTTGACTCTAATGCAACCTCGAACCGCTCGAAAAATACGTGTATGTGCGAACAGGCCCAGTTGCTTACATTGCAGCATACGCCGCTCGAAGTAATAAAAAACGATTCGGTACATGAATCGAACGACGGTACGCGCGGTGGTAGATGCCGATTTCTCGCAGCGCGTCTTAGTGTGAACAGCTCCATTTGTTTACATTACAGCATCTGCCAAGTCGGCTGCCAATTCGGCGAAAACCGCCTAGTGTGTCTTTGGCCTTACTAGGGAAGCTGAGCAGAGTCGTTTGAATTAAATAGTTATACATATTTACAAATACATTTTCTGCTTTATGTACTAGATGTAGTTATATTAATATAGATGCATATTATTCTTGCTATTATTGAATGTGTAACTGAATATGTCGTATATGTTATACTGTATTTTTTCTCTCTTACCATTGCAATCACATATAGCAAAGATCTAAATAAACGACTATTATTATTATTATTATTATTTTATGGTTTCTCACTTTGCGTGGTATTCTGTAGTCATCGGCCGAAGCAAGATGAAAACAAACTATTGTAAGTTCAAGAACTTTCGAAAAATATGGCAGGTATTGAGGATTATTGACTTCTGCATGTTAAAGACTAAGAGAGGTCCAGGCTGGTTAAATATTTTGCGAGAGAGCGAGATACAACACCGGTGGTGGATATAACTGTTGTGAGGATGACGTCACCATCTTGTCTCCACTGTTGTTTAATCTCATGAGCTAGGTCAGCGTACTTTGCTAACTTGTTCTGCATAGTTTCCTGGATGTTGTTGGAGTTTGGTACAGCAATGTCGATTAGATAGGTCCTTTTTTGATACTTATTGACCAAGACTGTATCAGGTCGATTTGATTATAGGGTTCTATCAGTAAGCACTGACCTATCCCAATAGTCGGACGTTGTTATTCTTTAAGACACTTTCGGGGGTGTACTTATAATAAGGGCTGATGATGTCTGTGAGGTGATGGAGATGCATAAGCCTTAGATGAACAATTTTGCCAACACAATTGTGGCGGTGCATGCTGGATAGTCTCGGGGCTCGGAGGCATTTCCTTCATCTGTCATCGGCTACACCCGGATTTTTGACGATATATTTAAGGTAATTCTTAGTTGCAATTATCTGATCTTTTATGGTCATGATCAACCCTTCCGTCTCTGGGAATAAGTCGCCTCGACTCAGCCAATAGTTTGACGCTTATTGATCGATATTTTCGGCGGCGAGCTCATGGGGATGTCTTTCATGTAAGGCCTTCTGCTTCCGTGCAGTAGCGACTCGCTCTGTTTTTAGAGGTTTATCATGTGGAGCAGCTGTACATAGATTTAATGGTGTGTAACCGTCGTCAGCTCGAATGATTGCTCTATGGAGGGGAAATGTCTTTTGTTTTTGGAGGAAGTATTTTTGTAGACTAGGCGATTTGTTTGTGAAAGCGAAATGAGAGGTCAATTAGACCCATTCCACCTTGGGTTCTTGGAATCGTAAGCCTTTCGATGGCTGACTTAGGGTGATGTGCTCGAAATTTGGTTAATGTGGTTCTTGTCTTCCTCTCGATGTCCTCTACATCAGTCTTCGTCCACCTAATAATGCCGAATGTATAAGATAGGACCGTGATTACATATGCGTTAATAGCCTTCACTGTGTTTTTGGCATTCAACTTAGTTCTAAGGATAGCAGTCAAGCGTCTCGTGTACGTTTTCTATATCTTCAATTTCATGGTCTTATGCTCCGTACAAACTGATTGATGTACACCCAAATACTTGTATGTCTCAATGAGGTCACCATCTTGCGTCTCGAATGCGTTGGTGCTGTGTTTACCTTTTAACACTGTCTGGGTCTTGCACTTGTCAAGTCCAAATCCCATATGTAAGTCTCGAGAAAAGATTTCCACAGTTCTCAACAAGGAATTAACATGAACCGCTGTGCTGGCGTAAACTTTGATGTCGTCCATGTACAGCGGATGGGTCACTTTATATATACAAAGGGCTTCTCTGCCGCTCCTGATGTTAAAACCGTGCTGACTCGCATTGAGCATATGGGACAAGGGATTCAGAGCCAGGAAAAATCAGAGTGGACTTAAAGAGTTCCCCTGGAAAACACCCTTTTCTATTTTAACGAAGTCAGTTACTGTTGTACTATTATTATTATTATTATTAATATTATTTTTACTATTAATCTTTTATTTCGACAGAAAGGCCTGCCTTCTTTTGTTATAACCATTCTATCAACAAATAAAGTTTTTAAATGACTGTTGTATTAATTAACAATGTGAAATAATTATGTACACGTCTAATACCTGCATTGTTAACGACATTTGTGTTTTTAATACGCGTACAGGCGTACAGGTAGTATAAAAGAAACCATGTGTTTCCTTTTTCCGATATCGGCTAGAATAAATGATTGCTGTTTCGAAGGTATCCTTGAACTGTCTAGTAATAAAGACATATGTATATGTATACATATATTTTTATTGTACTCTAGCATTAAAAAATGAATGCCCGTGAATAATTATTATACCGTATTCAGTTTTTGTTAATAGATATAAGGTGTTAACATATACAGAGGTCATCTGGTCCGCTATCATTAATACATACCTATCATAGTAGTGTTTGGCAGTAGGCATAGGACTAACAGGTATCCTGGTCAGTTTTATGTTTAATCCCGTTTAAGAATCAACCTGAAATAAAGGACAGCTCACACCTCTAACAGCCTGTTTTACAATCGCAAGTTAACTTTCATGTTAGTTGACTTTTACTTGCAGGTTAACTATAACTTTACCGACACATGCGTTTTTCAATACAAAGTTAAGTGATGATTTGTAAACGAGAGGTTGTGAATAAAATTTATAATGTTGGTACTGGAAAAATGGGGAATATACATAAAATGTATGAATTTTGGTCCAAAGTCACGTCACCTGCCATCAAATATAAATGTCAGAAGCAATGTATGAGTTAGTGGTCTATTACTAAGTAAGTAGGTAGTATTTAGTCTCGATCTATTTAAAAAATCTCTTCCATCGTATTCTTCGAAAAATTTAGGTCTATACAGGATTACATTGGCTACTCATCACTGCTATGTGCATTTACTTCGTACATATCCATTTTTAGGCAAAATATCAAAAAATTATTTTGTGACAGTTATTTTATAGGTTATAAATTGCCAGTAAACTGCCAACTTCTAGTTTACCCACACCTCATCTGTTAGTAAAGTTAACTACTAGATAACTACCACATCGAAAATAACCAGCTGTTGTAAAACCCAATTTCTATAATAACCTGAAAGTTAACTCTGACTGGAAGTTAACTAGCGATTGTAAAACCGGCTGTTAGGGGTTTACGTACACCGGCTGAATTTCTTGAAATCTTAATGTAGTGTTGGGGCTGTCAAAACGCTTAAATATAATTACTTCTGTTCGCCTCGTTCAACTGTGGTTTATCTCAAGCAGTTTAGAATTTGTTAAAAAATATGTGATAATCAATAAAATTCATTAGAAATTGAGAAAGCAGCTAACAGCGTTACCTTTAGCTTGTTGCCAGCAAAATCAAGACAACAGTGCAAGGTTGCCTATAATCGTTCTATGGAATGGTGTATAAATTAAAGTATATCTGGAAAAATTAATGAAAATGTATTCTTTGCGTACTTTGAAAACAAATCTAAAACATGGAAGTCTTCAACACTTCAGTCGAACTACGCTATGATCGAGGCGATGCTGAATTTAAGAAACAATCACGACATTAGCAAGTATTATAAGATTATTGAGTTTTGGAAAAGAAAGAGCGCAGGAGACACCAAAGAATCCAAAATACTGACTAAGGAGCAGGTGTATAATTCACGAATCACGAATATGGGGCATCAAAATTTGTACAATGTGAAGTTGGCTTTTATTTACTTAACCCCCAAAAAGCCATGAAAGGTCGTAAATAATTTAATTTAGATTATCATAAAACTTTATTTTAATTTCAGTATAAGCAAGTTATCAGCTTTTAAAGGGTAGTTAAATACAGCCGGTAATGTATTTCCTATTTACAAATATGACAACGGGGCTTCATCAGATGACATCGCTGTCAGCATTTTCATTGATGGCTATGATCTTACAACACTAAAATATCACAAAAATCGGATTCAAGAGCTGCCCCATATTTATTGCCCTTAACTGTACCACTTGACCAGTGGCGGCTCGTCAGGGGAGGCAGGGGAGGCTGAGCCTCCCCTTGGAAGAACCACCATATCTTCAAAAGTAATATCTTAAGAAATTTCTATTAGGTATATCTCAATTTTCAATATTTTTTATTGTTTATTATTAATTAATTAATTTTCAGTTTATATATAACATTTTTGCATTTCCTTTCCACAAACATACCTATAACGTTACAGTCCGGATAGTCTTTGTATGCATATTTCCCGGTCGGCTGGTCTTTTACTGAATGAACACTGCGGTTCGCTGGAGGCTAATTCGAAATAGCTTCCAACTTTACCGTATTTACTTATAACATGAATGACCTTGAATTTCTTTGCGCTGTGTAAAATAGCAACACTTGGAATAGCCAAGTATGAAGCTAGCCTCCAGATCTCAGTTCTTTATAGCGCATGTGCACCGGTTATTCAAGAGTCAGGTGATTCACAAAGAAAACGAACTGACGTCTGACAGTTGCGTTTAGCCGGTTATAAGAACAACTTGACGTATAAATACATAAAACATCTGATAGGCGGGCTAGAAATAAGTGCTCTAGGTGATAATATTCCCAACAACATGTCTTGTTGTCCAGACGTGGTGAATTATTTGTTATTAAATGGATTTACTACTCTTATTTATGACGAAAAGGTAAGAATTAAAAGAAATGCCAGGTCTACACCAGCAATGCTTTCGTTAGTTTTTAAAAGTGGTAAACAAAACAGAGGGTTTTGTGATAACAATTATAAAAAAGTCGAGTGGTTAACGGCATCAACAGTTAGAAACAAATTATATTGTTGGAGATGTTTATTATTTACTAATGATCAATCCTCAATTTGGGGCAGGGCCGGGTTTAATAATTTGCAAAATTTGTCGCGAGGTTTAGAAAGGCACGAAAAATCTCAGGGGCACATTTCATCTTGCATTAAATTCGAAATGTTTGGTAAACAAAATATTGTAAATTTCTTGGATTCTGCACATAAGAGAGAAATAGAAAATGTTAACGAAAAGGTCCGTGAGAATAGGGAAATATTAAAGAGGTTAATAGATGCCGTTATATAGTTATCTTCACAAGAAAATTCTTTCCGAGGACGTGACGAAAAACGAGAATCGTGCAATAAAGGAAATTTCAAAGAGCTGGTAGATTTTTTAAAAACTTATGACCCAAAATTAGAGAACTTTTTGAATAACGCCACTATTTTTTGAGACAATTCCAGTAAGCTTCTGTAGAATGATCATTTTCAGCACTTAAACGCATAAAAACATTTTTACTAGAAAAAAAATGAGTCAAGACCGCCTTTCAAATGTATCGCTTATTTCAATAGAAAAACGTTTTTTGTCAGAATTGAGGAAACGCGATTCATTTTATGATTAAATTATCAACCATTTTGCTATTTCCAAAAATCGCAGGTTACCACTCATTTATAAAAATATTCAGGCTTTAAAGCAGAGATTAATATAGGTAGTTGTTATTTTAGAAAAAATATTTATTTGTGTTATTTATTTTTTAGGAAATATTTTTTATAATTCTCCATAATATAGAGTTCCGCGGTTATATTTTTTTTATATAACTTCTTTCTCAAAACTATTTTAATTTCTATTAAAACTTATAATTTTACACGCCTGGCAGTGATAATGAATACAATTTTTTGTTTGTAGAAAAACACTTTAATTTTTTTACCAAAACTATTTTTATTTTTATTAAAAGTTATATAATTTAATTACAAGTGGGATAGTAGGACTCCTTTGGATACCGATACTCGAGTCGTAGGAACGAGAATTTCATGAGAATGATTTTTTCATCTCATCATATTTTCTATTTCCTTTTCATTCTATTTTATTAGTTCTATTCTCTCAGGTCGTGAATCGGTATCCTGGCGAACAACCCACGGCAAAAAAATGTAACGCGCCGTTGTAATACCTCAGGGGTGGTGGGGAAATGTACAAATTGTAGTCATATTGCACATCAGTTGTCTTTCAAAATATCAAGCGTCCTCTGCAGACAATATCACGAGCCGCCACTGCACTTGACTTTAGAAGACATCGAGGATAAGAAGACTGTAATAGTTGTAAATATATCCGATACAAATACCAAGTTACTTAACACGAAATTTAGTTATTATTGGTTCAATATATCTACATTATTACAGAAAGTAAGTATGCTGCAAATATTAAACTATTAAAAGCATGGGGGTTGAAGTCCAGTACGGTGGCGGAGGGATATACAGAAAACTCGTTGGAAAATAAGAAAACATTGCGATGATGATGATTACCACTACCAACATGCCGACCGCAATGTCTTGCAAAGAAGTTACTGCCACAGACGCAGCCGCAGCCGCAGCTAGCGTCATACATTGGCTAATCCACATCCACGTTGTGGATTGGAAGTATAGTAATCGTAAAAAAAATTCAAACATTTGTTTTCTTGAAATAGGTTTAGAATGTCGTGAAACGTCGAGATTTTAAATTTGGGCAAAAAAAATGTTCAGTCTGTCGGTCTGTTTGTAACTTTTTTGTCCGCAAGTTTTCTCCTCAACGGTTTAAGATATTGACTTGATATTTTGTATACGTATATATCATAACGAGATCTGGAACTGGATTGTTTTTTAAACTTATCCGATGAAGGGTTGGGGAGTAAATAGGGGTAAATGGGTGGAAATAAGTAAAGTAAGCTGGTAAGAGTACAGAAACTTGAAATTCGGTGCATGTACTAGAAGCCAAGGCCTCGAATTTTTTCATATTTTCCATCCTCCCACCACCCCCCTTCCATTATTAAAGGGGCTGATAAAATAAAATTAAGATATTTGCTTGAAATTTGTTATACGTATATATATGGTGCCATCAGGAGCTAGATTAAATTTTGGGATTATTCCGAGTGTTGGGGGTTAAATAGGGGAAAATAAGTAAAGAAGGCTGGTAAGAGTACAGAAACTTGAAATTTGGTGTATGCACTAGAAGCCAAGGTCTGGAACTAGATTATATTTTGAGATGATTCCGTTGAAGGGTTGGGGGTTAAATAGGGGTAAACAGAGGAAAATAGGCAAAGCAAGCTAGTAAGAGCATATAAACTTGAAACTTGATGTATGCACTAGAAGCCAAGGGTCTCAAATTTTTTTATAATATTTTTCATCCCCCACCACTCCCCACTCTATTATTCAAGGGGTTGATAAAATAAAATTGAGACGTTCACTTGGAATTTCGTATAGGAATATATCATAATGACATCAGGAACTTTGGCATTATTCCGATGTAGGGTTTGGGGTTAAATAGGGGAAAATAAGTAAAGCAAGCTGGCAAGAGTACAGAAACTTGAAATTCGGTGTATGTACTAGAAGCCAGGGCCTCAGATTTCCTTATAATATTTTTCAACCCCCCACTATCCCTACTCCATTATTAAAGTGGTTGATACAAAAATATTGAGATATTCACTTGAAATTTGGTACACGTATATATTATTTTGACATGATTTCGTTGAAGGAGTGGGGGTAATTAGAGGTAAATAGGGAAACATAAGTAAAGCAAGCTGTAAGAGTACAGAAACTGGGTTTTGGTGTATATGCTAGAAACCAAGGCTCAAATTTCTTTCTAATACTTATCAATCCTGTGAAAAGGGGAAAATAAGTAGAGCAAGCTAGAAACTTCATTTTTAACGTATATGGTAGAAACCAACGCCTCAAATTTTTCTATGATATCTGCCCCAAATATTATTAAAATTCTATGACCAAAAATTTCCACATACTAGAGTGCAAATATAGTCAAGATGTTTCCTTTAAAGTGAGTTGGATGAAAAATCTGGATGTGGAAGTAGTGATTCCTTAGGCAGCGGTTTTTTAACACTAGTGTTAAAAGTGTTTTTGACACGTAACATTATAAAAGTCAATTTTTGGTTCATTTATCAATGAATTAAAAATGTCATTTTTAATAATAGTATTACAAAAATAAAATTTTCTTTGGCTGTCGAGAAAACGTGAGAATCTGCAGGGGTAAACATAGCAAACGGGAAACTTTTTTATCTTCCGAAATAGATAGACCTACGGCCAAGGGACAAATAAGTTACCTCATCGGGTACAAAAGGTTTGAGTATTTGTAGTAAAAGTACCACATATAAGGTGCAAAAAACCGGCCGTCTGCCGGGGCTCAGTGGTCAACGTCTCATTATGACAGCTTGTCAAAACGGCGAAAAAAGTCGCTGAAGTTACCTCATTGGGTACATGCTTAAAAACGTGACAATTAACTGGGAAAACCATTACAATTCTTATTTTGTTTGGCAGACGTCAGTGTTTGAACGCATACGTAGAGCAGACGCCCGTCGCGACGCCCAAAATTTCAACGTTTCTTACCTCATGAGGTACATGTACAAACCTGGGTTCAAATCAAAGGTCTTTTTATGTAGGTTATAAATATTTTTGAAAAAGATCGGCAGACGGTCAACCATAAAGAGCAGACGCTGTGGAAATTATGTAGGAGTAAAAATGAAATTTCATTAATCTCAAACACCGAAATACATTAAATTCGAGCTTTTATTCTTTAGGCATAGGAAAAGAAACGTAAAAAAAAAAATATTATTTTTTTTTACACCTATGACTGAGGGCGCTGCTATCGTTCCGCGGTAGCGAGAAAGGCAATTCAGTCACGTGTAGACCCGTAGATGACCAGGCACGGTACTTGCGTAGAGAGTGCAGTGATATAGAATAACCATAACAAGCGAATAACAATACGATAATAATAATTCTGAATAAAAGTTGTATGGTTGGATTGGTCGATACTTGGTTAGCTCTAGTCGAGAAAAGTGTTAAAGTTTTAACAATCCGTAGGTAAGTATTTACTAAAATACGTCACACCTGCAAACCAATTTTTCTGGTAAAATAACTTCCTTTCTCTGTAAAACTGAATTATTTACTATTTGTTTGCTTATAGTAATGAAACATATCCTTTATAGGATTTTGCAAACAGCGGAAAAAACTATCTATGAGAACTAAAAGAAAAACTTTATGTAGAAATATTAATGAAATCTTTGCATTCTTTCGATAACCTGAACTCTGGTTATGCTAGCAAATTAAAATCCTAATATTTCTTATTTGATATTCTCATTATAACACTAGGGGACTATGTTGGATGATAGTGTTATAATGGGAATGTCAAATGAGAAATTTTAGGATTTTAATTTGCTAGCATAACCAGAGTTCAGGTTATCGAAAGAATGCAAAGATTTCATTTATGTTTCTACATATAGTTTTTCTCTTAGTTCTCATAGATAGTTTTTTCCGCTCTAGCATTAAAAGCCATAATTAACGAAATTGAAAAAAATATTAATCCTTTTAATTCCGAAGTCGATAAAAGCAATATCTTTAATACATCCACTGGAAAATCAGCAACTGAGACAACCAGAGAAAGTTTTTACTGGATATAACATCTATCGGTGACACAAGGAGAAATGCTTTCATTAAAGAGTATTCCGTAGATTCAATGTGATTTGAAGATACCATTAGAAAACAGCCTATATCAACATTTGCCTCCGACAATAAAGCCAAATCGAAGAAAAGCGATGGAAAAGTAGTAGAAGTTAGATTTGAACGTGACTTAATGAGTAGAATCTTAGCCTTATCGTTACAAAATAAAATTAACCTTGTAACTATATTGTCCTTTCCATGAACTCCATTCCCACGTTCATTGTGCTATATGGATGGTACCATGAATAGGACACACAAATCTAGCCTTTTCAAGGCTCTTGAAAAAGAAGTTAATTCTATTCCACCCACCCACGTCGATTGTAAAATTATTGACGGTTTCTTATTACTACATTTATTAGGGAAAACGCCACAAACGTTTGGAAAATTAGCTGGATATGTGTTAAAGAAAATTTGTCAACATAAAGGCAATGAAGTTCACACATTTCTCGATAAGTTCGTTAGCCCATCTGTAAAAGATATTGGGCGCGATAAAAGGGCTAATTTATATGAAAGAAGTGCCGAATTTTTAATTCAAGCTTGTGAACAACGACGGTCATCATGAAAGCACTTCGTGACGACAATTTTAAACAAGCTTTAGTCAAGTTTTTTTGTGACTTTTGGCAAAATGATATGTTTGTGGAAATACTTCATAATAAAACTTTATACGCAAATTGTAACAATGAGTGTTACAAATTTGTAGTAGTAAACGGGCATATCGAAAGAAAAACCATTGACATACTAACTTGCTACCACGAGGAGGCTGATAGCCACATTACTTACCATTTATCCAAAATTTAAAAAAAAGCAGTAATGTTGTAATTAGAGCCTCTGACACAGACATCACAATAATTCTATCAGGAAATATGCATCACATTTATCAGTCTGTAACTGTTTGGATGGAAGTTGGAATTGTATCCAAAAATACTTGTCGATTTGTTGATTTTAATGCAATTTTCAGTGCAATGTTTGTAAATCTCTACCACCATTCCATTCTTTAACAAGGTGTGACTACACGGCAGCTTACTCCAGAAAAGGGAAACTAAAACCCTTTGAACTCCTCGAAAAAGCTAAAAAAATGCAGGACGTCTTTGGTACATTTGGCAACAATGAAAGCATTTCCAAAGAGCAGATTACGTGGGAAATCCAAGTTATGTGATGTCAATGAAGCTCGATTCGACATTTCCTACTCTTATTGTACACCAAAACCAAATCAGAGTCTAATCCGTAACCTGAAGAAGTTTGATAGTAGTATGTTACCTCCATGCGAGAATGTATTGCTTTTAAAAGTACAAAGAACGAATGAAATATGTTCCATATGGAATAGTGCCACCGAAAAAAAAAAAAACAAAATTTTATGATCCCTCAGAAAATGGTTGGAATATAAATGATAGTAAGTTTTCGCCGATTTGGTTTGATGGACCTCAATTACCTAATGCCCTTGACGCAATAGTTGTACACGAAACTGGCATGGAGCAGAGGGATATTGATGATGAAAATGAGGGTTTTCATGACGATGATGACGAATAGTTATTTTTCTTTAGATTTATTATGAAACAAAACCTTACTATTTTTATTTACTACTATTGTTTTGTATTGCTGTTGTTTCTTGTATACGAAGTTGTTTTGCCTACATATTCACGGAAGTCAAAATAATAATTGTAATAGTTTTCCTAGTGCATTGTCAAATTTCCGAACATATACTTAATAAAACTATTTTGCTATTACTATTTTTATTTATTGTTATGTATTGCTGTTGTTTCTTGTATACGAAGTTGTTTTGCTTACATAATTACGGAAGTCTGACAAACTAGATAATAGGTGTAATAGTTTTTCTAGTGTATTTTCAAATTTCCTAATATGTACTCAATAAAACTCTGTATCGAATTTGGCATTATTCTTTAAGGTTACATTTTCTAGAGCGTCTACTCTTTATAGTTGACCGTCTGCCGATCTTCTTCAAAAATATCTATGTTCTACATAAAAAGACCTTTGATTTGAACCCAAGTTTATACATGTACCCCATGAGGTAAGAAACGTCGGAATTCTGGACGTCGCGACGGGCGTCTGCTCTACGTATGCGTTCAAATACTGACGTCTGCCACACAAAATAACAATTGTAATGGTTTTCCCAGTTAATTGTCACGTTTTTAAGCATGTACCCAATGAGGTAACTTTAGCGACTTTTTTCGCCTTTTTGACAAGCTGTCATAATGAGAAGTTGACCATTGAGAAACGGCAGACGGTCGGTTTTTTGCACCTTATATGTGGTACTTTTACTACAAAAACTCAAACCTTTTGTACCCGATGAGGTAACTTACTTGCCCCTTGGCCGTAGGTCTAAGATACCATTATGAAAAAATAAAGATAAGGAATGAGGACAACTTTTTACTTGAAGCTTTTTTTTCTAGAATTATCAGTTTTCTAGAAAACTGTATGTGGAAAATGTTTACCAATGAACTAATGCCATACCACACGCGTGGCTCATTGAATAAAAAAACTTGAGGAGTGCACTTTTTGATTTTACACACGATTTCGGATTCTCGTTCGCCTGAGTGTTCCCAAATATACTGAGCGCTCCCTATAAACCGTGTCCCCTATCTTTTTGCTAAACTAAACCCGTCCTATGCGGTGCTATTAGAATGTCCGTACATAGCCTTTTACTATGGGTGGGGACCGCAGATAGTGGGGCCCCGGTACACACTGTGCGCTATGCCATAGTCAATCTAAACAAATCAGTTGTTATTTTCTAACCGCGACGGCGTCAGACGTCAGCTGCGATCATGCGGGATGAAAACGTGGTCAAACTACGGCTTAAACTCGACTAGCTAATCTTAAATGTTGATTATCCATGTTTGTTTGGACTATGTACTGAAATTCACAGTCGACAGTTTGATGTAACTATTTCCGAAGATTTTTTTTCTATTTAATGCCAGTTTTTAAAGCCAGTTCTAGTATTAGTAATAGGTGCCAGTTTTACTCCTATTTTTAAGGTTTATCCCTTGCACTTTCCTATCTGGGATACCTGCTTAGTACATAAAGGTTCGTATTATCAAAAATATATACATAAACATGTGCTATGCATCAACTTAATACTATTGTAAAAAATCATATTTCGTTTTCGAAAAAAAAAAAAAAAATCACTCGGCAGGCATTCTGTCTGGCCTGACTTTTGTTATTTACCTCTCGAAGTGTTAACCGCGGTTCAAACTGATACTAAGGCACTGTATTATTAAATTTAAAATGTGTTTTATGGTCCCTATCGTCTATTGCGCAAAATATCCCTCTTTTCGGAAACTCGGCCTGGTTCTTACCATTTACCTCTCAAACTGTTAGTCGGAGGAGAAAATGTGACAATCGAAATATTTTGCCTTAAATTTAGGATAGAAAATGTTCTATGAATGACTGTCGTATCCCTGCAATTTAGGCTCAAACCTCTTGTATTGTGGTTGAAACTGATCTTGTTGACAAACTTATTTTCTAACATTCACATGACTAAAAGAATGACGTTCAAATTGCTTTAAGATGTAATGGCAAGGAGGTGGTTAATTGGCGAGTAGAAGATAATATTTCTTCAATTATACATATTGCGGCAATTTGATTATTTGCTTTTAAGACAAATATGTGCATTAGTACAAAAACGAGTCTTATATAAGAATTTTGATTTGTTTGTGTACCATATTTGTCTACTGTGTCAAAATCAAGGCCATACACAATGTCACAGCAGTTCAACGCGGATAATATAACCGAGCCACATTTTTGTTAATTTAAAATTGGGAATATCTCCGTTTCAATTATAAGTTTTAAAGCAATCGTATGGCATTAACTTTACTGGAGAAAATAAATGTGCTTTCTATTGAAATTTTTTGTAATGATTAATTTTTTCTACTAAAAAAACGGTACCTTTTGTACGCAAAACGTATCTTGATAGGAACAGTGAAACAAAAGGCTTGAAAAAAATGACAGTATTTCATTCTAGTGTATAGCCAAATGATTGATAACAATTGAAGTTGTTTCACGTTCTTCGATTTAGAAATATATTTTGAATGGTGTCTTACTATTGATAACAATTGAAGTTGTTTCACGTTCTTCGATTTAGAAACAAATTTTGAATGGTGTCTTACTATTTATTATTTTATAGCGGGAATCACTTACACAAAGTTTCATTCCCATGTGACTGTTTACGGGATTGATATGGCTTGATTAATCCTAAACTGTGTTATTACACGTTTCGAAAATATAAGACGAAGAGTATATTGCATTCGATGGGCACATTGGGCACGATGGGGAGAAAAATCTTATATCACTGTATTGGTCACCGAATTCTGAACAATTTGCAAAACATTCGTCCGTCCGTCTGTCCGTCCGTCATGTTTCTTGTAAGCAAGATTTTAGATTTTAGTTGTAAGCACGATAACTTAAGAACGAAAAGTCGGATTGTAGTGAAATTTGGACAGTAAGTTAATGTTAGCTAGTGGAAGAACCCTATTGTTTTTTAACCAAATCGATCAATAAATGAAAAAGTCTTAGATTTACATACTTGTATTATATAATATTGTTTCATTGCAAAACCGGCTAATTAGGGAATATTCCCTAATGCTTATCAACTTATCAGCAATAAATTTGTCACAAACATTATTATACTCTTCACAAATATTTTATTTACGATAAAAATGCGGAGAGTATTCTATAGAATGTGCAACAATCATATAAAAAGTGCAGTAAATCGGCGTAGAGTATAATGGTTAGGTTGTTTTTATTTAAAGGTGACATCGTCGACTAGTGATTTCAGGATATATTTTCGAGAGAAACTAGCTTATGATCGATTGCTGATCAAGTAATTTATAATAAGTATAAAACACTGCTTCAACTAGCCTCCTTATTTTAGTAACAAGTTGGGTGGGAGCTGTTTGCTTCTCAGGTTGGAAATTGTGACCTATTTCCCTTCACTGAATACTTTTAAACCCTGTAATTCCTCGGACAATATCTCGGAATCCTCGGTGAACTATTAGGTTTTTCTAGTTTTGAGAAATACCATGTCGATCCGACGTTTTTTTCGGATTTCGATGGTCCACCGGAAAAAATGCAAAAATGTAGTAACAACCTAAAAAACTACATTTTGATATGCTTTTTATCCCTGTTGGGATGATTCAGTACATTTTCAGCAGAGGGTCGCAAGATGACTCAGTACATTTTGACATGTTTTATTTTTCTTTTTTTTTTCCTTTTGCAATGACTAAAGTAAAGGCTAACTACATTTTGAAACACAGAAAGGGCATCGGTTCTATTTTTATTTAGTAAATGAAAATAAGGGAATGAATGACGATATTTTAAATATAACATTAAATTATTTTTTGCACCTATATCGCACGGAGAATTTATCAATTTGTAATACCTATTTGTTTAAATAATTCTATAGAAATGCATCTTCGTAAATAACTCGTTTATTTTTTAATTTTTCGAAAAAACTCTATTACAGATTTTTTGTCCAAATATGTCTGTGCCTTATTATACTGGTTATAGAGATTGATCGACGGAATATTTAATTTTCGATTTTTATTAGGAAATTGTTCGGTATTTGTAGAATTTATCAAAAAATCATGTTCTCCAGGATTTGTAGATTCACTTTTGTTTTGTCAAATTCCTTACAAACGTCACCTAATAGATCTAATCGAGCTCTACACTCGCCATTTTTAAAAACCAAAATCAGACCTTCGGTTCAGGAGTTATTAATTTCTTTGGAAAATCATAGTCGGCCCTGGAAAAAATACTTGCGGTCAACGGATTCGGGCCGTCAGCAATAGGCTTCATTTGTGGCCGTGTACCTTTGATCCCATCAAGTCTCATCGAAATCGATCAATATCCTGGACGGTTATCGTGCTTCCTAGCCCGATTTCGAGAAAACCAGTTTTTTGCAAAAAAATTCAATTTTCATTTGTTTTTCGACATAGTCTCTGGTATACTTATTTGTAGAGCGTTGCCACTGGCACCATTTCTTTTTCGAAATATCTCGATCTGACTGCCCGTCACCGGGTTATTCAATTTTTCCCGAAAAACTCGAAACGTCTATATAGGGTACTTCCGGTTGCCGAGATTCCGGTGTTAAGGTTTCCTAAAGGCCTCCTATTAACCACCCAAGTTTCATCGAAATCCGAAAAGGGATTTGGGGGAGTGGGTGTGACAGACAGACAGACAGACAGACAGACCAACAGACCGACTGACTGACGGACGGAATTTTCTAAATTCGCTCTCGAGTCGATAGATATGACTTTCATTTCGATCCGACGTTTTTTTCGGGCTTCGATGGTCCACCGGAAAAATGCAAAACCTATAAGTACTACATTTTTGCTCAAAATGTAGTAACAAGTAACTTGTTGTTTCTCATATTAAATATTAGATGGAATATATGAAAACTGTCTACAAAATACCCAAAAATCGTTTTTCTTAGCTATTATAGGGATTAGACGACTGATAATTACTACTTAATAGTATTCTTGAGAACAGCGAGAATCGTAGTTTTTTCACAATTCCGTAATAAAGCCGCAAATTTTCGGAGGAGGTGTCCCGTATATTTTGTATTACTGGTTTCACAAGTAGGTATTATTATTCATCGTAAAATGGTTCTATCAATATATTTATTTGGGCTAAAAGAAAACAAAAAATCAGTTAAGAAAATTGTCATTGGATTTTAAGTATAAACAGTCTAAATCTGAAATGGTTTGTGAAATTGTTTCGACTTGAGCATAACATTTTATTTACCCAAATTATCTAAATATTAACTGTATATCGTTTATATTTATAATAGATAAAAATACAGTTATTACGAAATTTATAGCTTTGGAAATTATCTATTCGTAGGAGTTGCAGTTTTCATGTACCACTGTTTACGAAGTTTCAGCTTCATATTTCTGAAAAATAATGCAATCCTTTCCGTACCACCAGAGGTAGAGTACTAAGCGCGTTTCTTAAAACATGTTGTTCCCAGTAAGCCTAATACAAGAAGTTTTTTTTTATTATAAATAAAAACATACGCTTATTTTCTTTTAGTTCTTCTTCTCCAGTATTGGTTGATTTAATATGCATTATTTCTGTATCCATATTTCAATTTTTTTCGCTAAGAGATCGGTAGGATTTGTATCTTCATAATTGTCAACACTGCTTTCTCCATTGCATCGGATGCATCCTTAGGACAAGTGAGACAATATTTGGCCGACATGGTAAAACCTGTATTTATTTTTTATTTTTCGAATAAATATTATAAAAGAGCAGATTCTGTAAAGTTTCAGTACCATTTAAAAAGCTCAAAGAACTGTTCTTTTTCATATACATTTCTTAATTTCAATGGTATGTGTTAGTTCTCCACTATCTTCAGCCTCTTGTATGTTATCCATCACTTTAAATATCATACTTTTATGCTTTTACCTTATTTTTAAATACGGCTATCTAGATATACA
Source organism: Stenurella melanura (assembly GCA_963583905.1). Lineage (NCBI taxonomy): Eukaryota > Metazoa > Arthropoda > Insecta > Coleoptera > Cerambycidae > Stenurella > Stenurella melanura. Next base: position 25,348,480 of record OY757315.1, read on the forward strand.
CATTTCTATGTTACCACGTATGTTTTATCAACTACTATTTTAATTCTGATATTTTGAAAAGCTGTTGTTACGTTGACAACCTACTTTAAAATTTCATTTTGTCTATGTCGTTTTCATTTTAATCGATGCAAACGTGCAAAAATATCGCATATACCACGAACACTTCCCTTAAGATTATTTTTTAATACCATTAATTTATAAAATCTACAAAACACAGATTAAATGCCATGCTGTGAAATTATTTCGGCTTGAGCGTAATATTTTATTTTAAAATTACATATTATCTGTATATTGTTTATACGTATAATAGATCTGCGCCATGAAAAATAAATAAATTGGTCTTTGAGAAATGTCAGCTGATAAGTTACATCATCCAGTTTGACTTTTTTGAATTCCATCAGATAAATTGGCTCAGATGAGTGCTTGGAGACGTTTGGTGCGAATTTACTGGACAATCCAACAGACATAACCAATGCTTTCTATTTAAAATGAATAACGGTAGATGCAGCTATCGATTTGATTATCAAATAGCTGTTTTAAGATAAGTTTGGTAGGGCGAATTATGGTGGCTTCGGCGTCTCTCGTCAATCTACTCCACGTTGACGAGAGCCAAGAAGCTCGAAACAAGTTCGTGAATGACTGGTCATACTTACCTATGCAGGGCCCGGTATCAATATAAAGCCTTCTGCGACATTCACTGCAGCTACTTCACAAGCGTCTCTCATGATTACTTGATATACTCCAGAGCACCAACACTTACAAATGTCTTTGAATTAAGTGGATATATTGTGCAAAATGATTTTCGAAATTGACATTACAAAAATATATTATTTATTTATACAAATTGTTTATTATGATCAATTTGTAGTGTATTTTTTATAATTGGAACATGTTACACACATTTTTCTCTGAGCTGAGTCGTTAAGAAGGATCGAAAAAGATATTTTTGGGCTTCATTTACCGACTAATTTTATGATCGGTGCTGCGTTACGGTCTGCCTAATAATAAAATACAGTTCCTTGATTGCATTATATAATAATGTCGATTTAGTTTCTTTGGCAGTTTTTATGAATAATATTTCGAGTAATATTTACATAATTTACCTTATTTTATATCAACTTTCCAACAGATTGAGTTTATTTTTCTTTTAGAAAACGAGTGCATATAATTTAACAAAGAAAATGATATGCCTGTCATTAAACGCTTGTTAACTCTGACATAACTTGAATCAACAATTCGCATTATTATATTACCAACATAAAAGATATAATAAAATAATTTCATATGCAAATAAAATATAAATTTCAATTTTTGATGTTCCAGCCAATAATAAGTTGAGAAATAATCCGATTCTTGGCGCGATTAAAAAAATATCACTATTAGAAACTATTATTTTAATTTTGATATTTTAAAAAGCTGTTGTCAGGTTGACAGCCTATTTTTCATTTTGTCCACGTCGTTTAAAAAATATATACCACGAACACTTCTATTAAGCTTATTTTTTTAATCCCATTAATTTATAAAATCATTGAATGCCATGTTTTAATAAATCTCGAATGGTGCCGTTTTCTCATCAAATATCTTGACATCCATAATAGATATGCCGATGATAACCTATGCGGCGGCAAATTCTTTCAGGAAGCTCCCCTTTGGTACTGTATTGTATAGAATATTTCATTTGAAACATTAACACACCACACATAGTAGAACTGTGAACAGATCTCTGAAATAGATCATAGCAATTTCACTAAATTAACCGTCTCATGTGCAGTCCCTCAAGGATCTATTCTGGGACTGCCTTGCTATATACTGATCATAAATGACTTGTCTAACACTGTTAAGGGATGTTTCTTAATCTTGTTTGCTGGCAATAATTCCATATTTAATTGCAAAAGATAACATTTCAAATTTTGTGTACAATAGTGAAGAAAACATTAATACTGTGGTATCCAAGTTTAAAAATACATACACTACTGTCTAATAAAAAACATGTTTCCATAGATTGTATGTACCTACCGGGGGTTTGATTTGTAAGAAATAACATAGAAAGAATCTTTAAAAGTGGTTACATTGTTATATTCTTAGATGGGTATATTGATAATGGGCCTAATGAAAAATCCACAAATAATTATAAAACACTGTATAACTACTACCTATGAGGCTGACGTACCATTTTTAATCGAAGAACCTAGATTCTCTCTGTCGACAAAAAGGTATTAGTCACAAATAATCAAGATAAGTGCTTTTCTTAATCAAAATTGATAATGGTTAGATCGATTAGATAACATTTGGCATACTAAAATAGAATACCCTTTAGTGTCTACAGTATACTAAGTGGACTAAAGGAAGACTGGTAAACCCATATATTACCCGCTTAAATAGTCATGTGCTATTAAAGACTATAATTTGCCATTAAGGTTATTGAAAGGAGGGGATTTGGAACTGAATAATTTCATATACCGTTAAATGCCACAGTCTATGTTTGCTTCGCCAACTAAATTTCCATCACCGGGAGGTGACTAAAATAATATTTTATCAGTTCCTGATGATGCCAACTTAGTTGACGAAACATACAGTGTTTGAGATAAGCAATATAGAGAAATACATATTTCAAAGATAAGAGTGTCTTCTGTCAAGAGTAAAAGAAAATATATTGTATATCACAGTAAAGCAAGATAAAATCATTATGAACGTTGCCCGTGAAATTTCTACTTTTTTTAATTCACTTATTTAACGTCGACCGCTATTTTTCCAATTACGGATACCAGAAATACGGATTTTCGACTTGCCTAACATTTAATGGACTGACTGCTTTACATCCCCTGTGAAGGTTGGCTATCTACTACGGAATCCCCGTCTTAAATTGTACAGCTTCTACGTATGCACTGATATAAAAGCCCTTAGAAGGTGGGATAAGATTAATGTATTTCCCTAGATTTTAACTCTTCCAAGCACTAACTACAATTAGGCGTAGCTTAACATTTCGTAATGAGATACGGTACAGTCAAGACGCGTGTACGGTCGCCCCAAACCACTTGATTAACTCTAAATACTTTAATGATAAAAGAAAACCTTACTGGATCTGTGCTTTTAGCATATTTTTTTGAAAACATAGATAGTTAGTAATTAGTTTCATATCATTAAAAAAAACTGATGGTAGAGAACAACAAGACAAACAAAAAAACCTTATATAACATGGGATCTAAAGCTCATAGTTTTGGAGAAAAAAAATAAACAAAAATTTCGCAAATTTTCAATAAGTTTTCTTGAGAACTGCTGGAATATTGAGGTAGGTTTAGATCTAGATCTGATCTGAGGAAAACTATACTCTAACTCTCCCTTGCGCAATATTTTAGTTACTGTCATGTCGGTGTTTCGTTATGTACACACAGTGTTCGTTGTTGTTATTTTTGAATTTCGCGTCATTGTGTATTTATAGTTAAGATTTATTTTATTGACTTACCGTTCAAGTTGTCAAATTCTTGATTACGTACAGACACAACTTACTTTTTCGTTCCTTTTGTACCTTTTTGGCTTTTGTACCAAGTTTTCATTTTATTTTTCTTTATTGACAACATGACAACGTTAGGTGATAGTTTAGTGTTTGGTGTTGAACGAAGTGCGTATGTACTAAATTCGACGTACCGAACTGTGTATTGATACAGATGCAGAGATTTTGAATCATTTAGGTAGGTAGTAAGCTTTTAACCCAGGACACTCATTTATGTTACAAATGTTAATAAACCACATTTAAATTTTCTAAATTATAAACAATCCAATATTTTGTTCTAAATTAAAAAACACACATGTAAAGAAATGCTTTGTTTAAACCTTTATGGCCATTATTCGCTTGCAATTGTGCACGAAGAGAGAACGAATTATTTACCTTTTTATACTTGCCTCAGTTCAGTTGAGGCGGTACATCAAAGGCGTCGATGATCCTTTGACACCGCGTGTGCCGACCAGCACTTTTTTATGACAATTTAAAAGTTGTGTAATTGGGAAGTACAAGTCCATCGACCAAGAAAAGCAGTGGTTCTCAATAGTTGTCTACCATAATATTAAATCTGCTAACCTAGATCAGTGTTTTTCAAAGTGTCCCTAGAGGGAAAAGTCATAAAGGTTTTTTGTTTGTCTAGTCGGTCCTCATTACCAATTTTTTTTAATGACATGAAACTGATTACACCCTGTATATCTGAGTTTTGAACTTCCAAGGCCCACTGCGTCTTTTTTATAAACAATATTGTTTTTTGAACGGTGTTTTTTTAGGTAAAAACATGAATATCTTCGATTCTAGAGGTTCGATCGGAACAAACAAAAAACCAAAAACCTTCAAAATTAAAACTCCAACAAATCCGCGTTGGTTTTGGGTCATTTAAGTATATACATAATGTAAAAAATGCAATCAACTGGCTGCGAAGCGTTTTTTTTTTTTCATTTTAACGCCCGGGGACGTCAAGAGTTCCAATCGGCTTCAAACTTTCAGAAAATATACCTTGTATTGAAAACAAAACACGCTGTAATTTTGGTGCCCAAATATTGAACCTTGTCGACACAAATGAATTTGTTATGTGAAATTTGAATTGCCCGCCGTTTTGTACCGTTAAGTCCAAAATGGATAATTTTTATTTCAAATATAGACCTAGACACCAGCTTTCTGATGAGATTAAAAAAATGTCTTCGAAAGCAATTTTTGACACTTTTTGGCATTTATTTATGAACCGAATGACAATAAATGAATTTTTGCGGCCATTTTGAAAACATTTTTGAAAAATTTTTACAGAAAAGAAAGAGAATGCTCGATGCTAATGGAACACATTCTAGTACTGCAAAGTGCTCTCCTTTTTTGTCGACAATTACAACGTCTTTCAGTTCTATGCCGCTGCAAGTTCTTCTTGTGATTGATTTTCATTTAAAAAATGGAATTAATAATAATAATAAATATGTATTTGAAAGATCCAATGGGCTATCGACCGAAGTCCTTCTGCCCTAGAATTAATATTTTACAAAAAATGCATTCTGAAACTAATTTTTTATTTGTTAACTGCGAAAATATATACTTAAATGTACACTTTAATGATAAAAAAATTTGAAAGATTGACTATTATGGTGAAAATTGATTATTTTTCATTTAGGGCCGTTACTTTCGGTATTGATTAAACAAATGGTTAGCAGCTCAGTTAGTTGATCAAGTTTTTCTTTATTTGGCATTATTAATTCATCGGTTATTCTTCTTCTGTTATATTACTTTAGATTTAAATAGTCTAGAATAGACATACGCCCCATACACTTTATATTTCTAGTTCAAATATTGAAGAGATGAAAAATAAAAGCACGTTTTATTAAGTTTATGTTGATTGAGGTTATGGTTATTTTAATTGTAAAAGCGGCTTTACATTTATGCAATGCAATGGAATGGATGGCATGCAAAACTTTGCATGATAATTTTTGCATGTCAAATACACTTTACACTACTGCAATATTTTGTGAAATCTTTTGGGACTACCAACCAGACGAGATGAAAAACTTTTATGATTATGTTTATTGTTTATTTATTTACTTTACAATCAGTGAATCACTATGCACAAAAAGAGAGAATCAAGTGATAATACTGATTATCCAAAAGAATTACAGAATAAGTTATGTTTGTTGCTTCAGTCCCTTTAATGCTTGGTTGGCAACCCAAATATTCCCAAATAAAATAACTATATTGCATCTGCAATGCAATCAAATTAGAACACGGGCTAATTCAATGCAATGAAAAATATTGCCACCAGCTGATGGAAATAGCTCAATGTACGCATGCGCGCAATAAAACTGCATGCAACGTGCAATATTGCATTAATGTAAAGTTTCTTTAATTAGTTACTATTTATTACTCATGACGACATTCGTCTTCATGTTACTACTGTTCAATGTATTATATGAATTTCTAAATAGTACTGAAATGGAGAAAAAGAAGCAAGGGACCAATTTCACCTCGGGTGAAATTAGTTTGTTAATGCAAACTTTAAAATTAGAGTCAATGACTATCGAAAATGATGGTGTCACTTTACCGTAATACGTACGTAAATTATTTATATACTCCAAATATTCATCAGTAAAGACGTCAAACCGTTCAGTCAATTCACGCAAATCCATTTTTTATATAAAATTTTAGTACGGTAAAGACGTCACGACTAACCTTACTTCACAAAAAATATGGTTACGTTTAACCTCGATCAACTACTGTATCCCGATGCAAAGGTTAAATTTACCTACAGTCACGCCCACATTTAACTACGATCAGACCCTAACTGAGCTTGAAGGTAAAGTGAACTTCATATTTCTAAGTCAAATAAAAAATTCCCGACAAAGGAGTGAACACGGCACGAGAAACCCAAAAAAAAGCCATAAAACTCGGCCATAAAAGTGTCAAAGCCGACGTAATTTATTGCGGCTCAGGACCGTACTTAAAATTATTGTGCCGTGAGTTACAATCTAATTAATTTAATGTATGATAAATAAATAGTTATTTGTTACAGTGATAATGATAAATTTAAAAAAAATATTCTGTTTTGCTTGTGTTAAGATAGGAATAATATTTTATACATTGGTGGAGCATTGATGAATTTTATTACTCTAAATTAAAATTATGCCAAATATTCTTTTATTGCTCAGTTTCGCCAATAATAATTTAATATACCTATCGAATTATTAGTTATCGATATTATTAAAACAGGTCAAAGAAATAAAGCAAATTTTTAAATTCATTAAATGAAAAAAATATTGAATTTATGTCAATAACCCGTAATCTAATTAACCTAGATTAAATAAATAAATAAAATTCTAGAAAACAAACAAATAATTGAAATAAATACATTCAATTCTGGACAGCAAATAAATAACTATAAAATACATAAATTCAGTTCTGAAAAAGAAACAAATAAATAATTATCAAACAAAATATGTATACATATAATACAATAAATAAAAATCACGTTATATTGCATTTGCGCGTATGTAAAACATTAATGAAACGATAAATTCACAATGTACACTAAATCAAATCACATATAACATCAATCACTACACTCACTCAACACTTCACAACCATTTTCTAAATCAGTATCATCGTCAGTATCTGAATCTACAGATATTATTAAACGGTCTTGATTAGGGCTGATGCTTTTTTCTAACTTAATAAATGTATCTTCAATTTTAATGACATGCTGAATACATTTTTTCCAACTACTTGGTGTTATTTCTCCCACTTTAGATTTAATAAGGTCGACTACTTTGGCATCAAATTTGGGGAAGGTCTTATTTTTGCGAATACTTCTTTTCAGCTGACTCCATATTAGTTCTATCGAGTTAAAAATGCAAAAATATGGGGGTAACCGTAAAACTGTATGTCCTTGAGCTTTAGTCATGCTATCAATCACATATTGTTTTGGGAAGTTTTGCTTCTTAACAATTTCCAAAAGATCTTTCTTCTTAAAATTTTATTCAAATTCCAAATTATGTTTTCGGAGGAATTCTTGAATATCTTTTTTCTTTGTTCCCGTATTTGGTATTTTCTCAATTTGTCGCGAATGATACGAAGCATTGTCTAAAACAATTACGCTGTTTTCTTCTATATTTGGTAGCAATGAAGTCTGAACCCATGCTTCAAAAATATCCGCAGTCATGTTTTGGTGATAGTCAACGTTTGATTCTTCCATTCTTTTCCACTTAATTTGAGACCATTATGAACCCATCCATTTTCTGATCCACAATGTACAATTACTAATCTGGTTCCTTTTTGCAGGCATATCAACTTTACATTTCTTTGAACCATCTATCCAGCCTTTTTTCACTGTGTCATGGGTATCATACCAAGTTTCATCTAAATAATAAATAGGTCGTTGTTCATTTCGATTTTTTTTTATATTTTCCAAATATTCACTACGCCACTGCACAATTCTGAAGCTTTCCATAATACCTGCCCTTTAATTAATAATCTTGAACCTAAATCCTATCTTTATTATCCAGCGCCGAAGTGTTGCTTGACTAACTGACACTGCACCATTTGTTTTCAGTTCCATATGTATTAATTCCATCGTTGGTACCTCATTTTCCATATACTTGCTATAAATTAAATCTCTTAACAATTTCACCATAGACGAATCGAATGCTCGTGCTGCTCCTTTATCCGATCTAACTTTTCGATTAGGTACCACATTCTTAATTATTCAGACCGTTCTGAAATTTCTGTTAAGTAGGCCGTTTTTTCCACGGCTCCTTTTTCACCTTCACTTTCTTTTATATTTTTATAAACGTTTAAAACTACTTTTTTAGTATGTTCGCATAAATATTGTCTAGAACTTTTCTCTGTAATTTGCGAGCCATAACCATTTCCCATATCTTCGTTAAATTCTCTGCTGGTGCTAGGTTGAGGATCTTCCCAAGGCCTGAACATTATCACAATATTATTTTACCACAGCCACTAAAAAATGGAAAACACTCGAATATTTCACCATCCACCGGAATATTTTTACACAACTACATAAAATACGCTTAAACAAAGAGCAATTTCACTTATCTGTTAAAGTATTATACATTCTAGGCACTCACAATCAAAATAAAATGTAAACACTGAATCACACAGTGTATTATTGTATGAAGCACATAACCTATATATTCTAAATATAACAAAACTCGTTCGAAATATCGCGGAAGACTGTGGTCCGTCTCTGCTTAACACCTGTGCCGTTCTGCTTGCCCTTTTACAGCATTATCAGGCATTATGTATGTGTGTAAAAAATTAAGTAAACAGTAGTGACCGTTAGGTGGCAAAATATTTTAGGAGTGAGTGGCATAATTTATTAGAAATTATAACTGATACTGGCGAATTTCCCTTAATTTCTTATTTTAATCCATGCCCCGCTCTATCCTAATGGTAATAGTCGGCAAAGCTTTGAAATTTTTTATCTGACTTAGAAATATGAAGTTTACTTTACCCAAAACAACTGGTTAATATTTAGTCAGAAGCAAAATTGACGGCCCTAAATTCGTTGAGATTTTTGTAAATATTTAATCTATTCGGCATTAAGGACTAATGGCTCCGAAAGGGGGCACCCTAGGAACAGGGGCGCCTTTAGGCCTAGGCGCACTAGGCGCGCGCCTAGGGCCCCACTTTTCCATGGGCCCCCATTTCGCGATTTATTGAGGTAAAAAAGCGATGTAAAAATTTTATTTCTTTGTTATGTCGTTATTTATTTTCGCTTTACTCATAGCAATAATGATATTTACAACTATCATGAAATACATTTCTTCCCTTTTCCATATAAGAATGGTTCATGCGAGAATGTGTTCACGAACATTTGTCGTTTATTTACATTTTATATAATTTGAACTTGAAATCATTTTATAGTTCTTCTTTGCATTTCAATTTTTTTCATATTTCAATGTAGAAGTCTATAGGAATTTATTGTTTGTGTTTATCGTGTTTGAATATTCTTGAATATTCATTTTTTTAATCTTTATTCACTGTATCACACTGAAAAAAATATGTTCGTAATATTAATGAATCGGTTCATCGACTGAAAAGTGATGAATCCGTTTATTAATATAATGTATGTTTGCATAGTAACAATAAATGTGTACATTGTATTAATGAACATATACATTATATCAATAAACAGATTCATAAATTCTCAATGAACTTTCATTCACTGAACATATTTTTTTCAGTGTATTAAAAAAAGATGCAATCAATTAACAGACCAATTTGGCAATTCCTCAGAAGTTACTATTTAAGTTTCGGCAGTCAGCACGTGCCAGATGACGAATCAGCTTTTCGGTCTATTTCACTTTAATGAAAATAAATCTACTGATAATGATGATGCGAAAATTCAAGAACCTGAGACACAAACAATCTAGAAAACCCGAGAAAATAACTGAGAAAATTTTGATTTTGAAACCAGTGATGATGACTGGGAACAGGAAGAACCATTAGGAAACGATTCTAGTGAATCTGGCGATGATGAACAAATAGAAAAAGAATCTGAAAATAAAGAAAATTTGGAAAAAGAGTATGAGGATGCAAAACAAGCTAATAATCACTGCACTGCAATGATCAATGCATTAGTATCAACCTATAAAGGCGACATAGATTCCGAGCTATCTCCAGATAAATTGCATCAATTTTTGATATATGTCGGCTTAAGTCGCCTGCTGAAATATATAAAGGACCAGTCGATAGTTCTGAAACTTGGGGAAAATGTTGTCCTGGGCCCCCTGGTTAAAATTCCCTTTGACCGAATTCGATTTTTGACCTAGAGACGATTGAAACTGTGAACATCTGCGAAGGTCTGCTTAAATGTTCCATAAAAATTCTGAAAATATTCACTAATTTTTTAGAGAAAATAAACATCTTTTGTTTCTTGGTGTTTTTTTTTCAAAGTGCTTCCTTCTCCCGGAAAAAAATAAATCAGAAAAAAATATTTTTTTTGCAATTTTTTTACGGGAAAAGGAAGCACTTTGAAGAAAAAGTTGAAGGGGCATAAGCTGATTATTTTTACCTAAAGAACTTGCCTGAATATTTTGGGATTTTTCTGAAGTAGAAAAAAATTAAATTTTAGGGAAATTCTTGGTCGAAATTATTTTTGCCTAAGAAATTCTGAAAACCGGTAGGCGTGTTCTTTGAACAAAAATAAGCATCTTTTGTCTCTTGGTGTTTATCTTCAAAGTGCTTCCTTTTCCCGTAAAAAAATACAAAAAATATTTTTGTTTGTTTGTTATTTTTTTCCGGGAGAAGAAAGCACTTTGAAACAAATGCCAAGAGACAAAAGATGCTTATTTTTCTTCAAGAAATGAGCATGAATATTTTCAGAATTTTTATGGAACATTTACGCAGACCTTCGAAGATGTTCACAGTTTCAGTCGCCTCTAGATCAAAAAATCGAATTCGGTCGGACTGGTGGTCAGAGAGAATTTTAATCAGGGGATCCAGGAGAATATTTTCCCCAAGTTTCAGAACATTCGACTGAAACCTATTCTTACTATAAAAAACTGCGGTCCTTTATTCTCAATGTGTTGCAGGCGACATTTTTTAATGTTGAAACCCTTTTGTGTATTTACTTGACCATTCCTGTCAGTAATCCCTCATGTAAACGCACTTTTTCGACGCTCAAAATAATTAATAATTACCTACGCAGTACTTCGGGGCAACAGCGAGTTCAAAATTTGTCTCTTCTGGATACTGTATCAGAGGAAACAAAACTGTGACATCAAACGTTCAAATTGACAAGTTTGCTAACATATAAAGCCGGAAAAAAATAATATGATAATATGTGTTTGTAAAAATATATTTGCCTTCAAATCTTGCATAATATTTTTTTAATCGAGGGGCCCTCAAATCTCACAGCGCCTAGGGCCCCAATTTACCTAAACGCGCCCCTGCCTAGGAAAAGGAATTGAAGGTACTTTTAGTGTTATTTTGACGCAAACTATAGGCTCCCGACGTATTACCCCATAGTCCTGGGACACCTTGTATAATAGAGGTACTTGAATATAAAGTCTTCAAAATTTTATTTTATGTCTGGGTAGCGGTTACACTCCGTGTACAAGGCAAGGCTGATTATCCTCACTTTTCCATCTATGCCGTTATCTCACCGAGACCAATAAAGAAATCTTTTAATAGATAACACAATGATAATACCCCTCGTCTGTCGCTATCGCAGTATGTTAATACAATATTAATGATGATTAAAAATAAAATATTTATTTTTATTAGTAGGCACCCAGCCCATACTCCAAAAACGATAACGATAAGACTTCAATGTTTGTTTTTTAAATCATTCTAGACAGTTAATTCTGAATCCGAATCATTTGATGTGACGGCGAGTAAGTAACTAAAAAAATGTATAAAGAAAAACATATCAGATTTTTCTTTACATTATGTTCTTAGCATATAAAAGAAATGCATTTCTTTAATGAGATAAATAAATGACAATATCGTTAAACTACAAATTTTGTGTAGTAAATACAAGACTTGTTCATTTCAGCGGCCGCCGACGCATTTATAATTTTTTTTTCGAATAATGATTAGCCCACTCGTCAGGGGTTTCAATGCGTCGCTAAATGTTATATGGCTGAATCGAAAATATTGGGCGAAATTCGGTTTTTGGCTAATAACTCGATAAATAAAAAAAATATCAAAAAACTAACAGCACTGGGCGAAAACGTATATGAATTTTTTTGTACGATCAAAAATGTAGGCTCCAGATTGTTTTGTATAACGCACGATAATGGAACGTGACGACACCTAAGTACGGCGCGCAAAGCGTACGCAGTTTCGGACGCGCTATACTAAATTTATTGTAACTTTTGAACTAATTAATGAAATTGAGCTCAACAAAGCTTAAATGAAAGAAGAAACATGTGACTATTGTGTTATTATATTTTCAAATATAAAAATGAATGTATGTAGAAACAGCATATATATATGAATTCGGAACATAAAGAAATTTCTGATGAAATCAGTAAAAGCTTAAATATTTCTACAATGGGGTCATTGCACGAATTTTTTTTTATTGCATATTCTGAAAATATAGTGAAAAATATTAGACCCGTGTTTTTTTGTTTTTTACTGTTGCATGCGTTTTAAGGGTGTAAATCAGCATCAAAGTTCGATCTGTGACTCTTTAAACCCTTTAAATTATGACGTAGAGCGGACAACGCCGAATGCGTTCGAAAATAGTCGGAACTTACCGATCTATCCGTGCCCGTCCCTGTCATTCAAAAACCTGGCAGCCGAACGTAGACCATGACCTCGACCTACGTGTCGATCAGTAACACAGCCCCACAAAAAAATATTTTTTTTTTGAACTGCTATCGAGACAACTGTATCCCTATGTAATTTTCGACTCTGATTCCGAATCCGAGGTCAAAAAAAATCGTACACCCCCAAAATCAACCCCTAGCGCTAAAAAACACTCCCGGGTCAAAATGACTTAACGCTCCACGAATAGTCTTAAATCTCAATAAATCGAATTAAATATAAACAGTCAAGTATATAAAGCATAAATTCAGAGTTAACACTACTTTCCATTAAAAATCACCCCCATGAGTAGGTGAAAACTGCCCCTCGCACAACAGGAAATTTAAGAAAAATTGCAGTGATTGAAAAAAAGCTTACGATGCCCAGTTATTTTAGAAACAGTATGTAACTGCATTAGGTTCGATGCGATGCTCAAAAACTACCCCCATAGAGTGGCGGAAACCACCCCTAAATTTAAATTGATAAAATGATTAAAAATTTCAAATCTTTAGGGTGCAATATGAGCATGAAAATTCATTTTCTCGATTCCAATCTTGATTATTTCCCTGAAAATTGCGACTACAGTGGAAAGAAGGGCGAATGCTTTCACCAAGATATATCAGAAATGGAAAAAAGGTATCAAGGAAGATGGGACGAACACATGATGGCAGATTACTGTTGGTTCTTAAAAAGAGAAACGTCTGAAAAGCATAAACGGCAGTCGGTCAGAAGATCATTCGAAAACAAATCCAAATGACATACAAAAAGAAAGAATAAATTTAATTAAGTTAAGACTACGGGTAAATTTTTACTACTTCATGATATGGGTACTTTTCAAGTACGTTGTCAAAGATTCTTCTTAAATAAGAACATGCAGATGTTTTGAGCTTTTCTAAAAGATACTGCAACTATTTTTTGAATTTTTTGTTATGTGAGGAGTAATTTTCACCCTCTCATGGGGATGTCACCGAATGACTTTGGTGCAATGCAAGTATTCACCTCCAAACTTCCGTGCTGCATATATTTAGTCAATTTTAGCATCGATTAAACTAGAAATCACGATGACAACATTTTTTCCCCGATATAGGGGTGGTTTTCGCCATTCTATGGGGGTAGATGTAGAGCATCGCATCGAGACTAATGCAGTTACGTACTGTTTCTAAAATAACTGGGCATCGTAAGGTTTTTTGCAATCATTGCAGTTTTTTTAAATTTCCTTTTGTGTGAGGGGTAGTTTTCACTCATTCATGGTGGTGATTTTCAATTGAAAGTAGTGTTAACTTTGTATTTATGCGTTATATACTTGAATGTTTATATTTAATTCGATTTATTGAGATTTAAGGCTATTCGTGGAGCGTTAAGAAATTTTTACCCTGTTTAGGGAGTGTTTTTCAGCGCTAGGGGTTGATTTTGGGGGTGTACGATTTTTTTTGACCCCGGATTCGGATTCAGCGTCGAAAATTACATAGGGATACACTTGTCTCGGTAGCAGTTCCAAATATTTCTTTTTATTTGTGGGGCTGTGTAATCCGGCGCTAGCGCATCAGCGTTTTCAATTTATGACGTAGCAGGGGCAAAGGAATTCTGTAGTGTAGTTTAAATTTTGGGCGATAATTTGGTCGATTCATGTAACACAGGGCACTAATAAACCCACAGTTACATTTTCCATACAAAATCAATCTTAATTTCGATATAGTGCAACGACCCCATTCTTAAGATATAAACCTGGAACCAGTGGCGTAGCGGACGGACCCGCAGGGCCCGCGGTGCGGGGGGGCCCCCAGCTCTTGGGGGCCCCCGAGTCTAGAAATTTATGACGCGAAACTATCATCGAAATTAAAAATTACATTCAACTTAAACATCAATATTCAATAGTCAATATTATATATAAATATTTTAATATAATAATGGTTGATAAAAAAGTTATTTCGTACATAATTAATTTTAGTAGAGGCCTCGGATTTGTCAAATAAATGGGGTATAGAACAAGAATTTCAAAAAAAGAGAAAAAGGCGTGTTAAAAAGTTTTTTAATGAACTAGCAGAAGATGAACGACTTACAGATTCCGAAACATCTTTTAAAGTAGAGGTATTTTATGCCAACCTTGATATTGTCATTCAACAGATTGTTGGCCGATTTTCTGGGATGAGCGAAGTGGTAAAGAGATTTTCCTGTTTGAATCTCAAAACATTATCAAAGTTGAATGACGATCAGCTTTATTTGGAAGCTAGCAATCTTGCTGAAAATTATTCTGATGATTTATCGGCAGATTTTCCCCGCGAACTTCTGTTACTAAGAAATGTCTTGAGTACATAAATAATAGAAATTGCGGATTCTTCAGTTTTTTATTTTGCTATATTCCCTATAAAAAATCATAAAACTGTAAAGTGTTCCAAATGTTTTCATTGCCATAAAATTATTCTTAACACTACCAGTTACTGTTGATACAACTGATTTTCAAAATTACAGCTTATTAAGACGTTTGTATGAACTTCAACGACACAAGAAAGACTGTCAGCATTATGTGTATTAAGTATTGAGAAAGAGAGAGCAAGGAAGTTAGATACTGATTACATCATCGAAGACTTTGCTAAAGAGAATGTACACCGCTGCCGAAAAACATTATAATTTAAGTGAGTTTTTCATTTTGTGGGGGCCCCGACCATACATTTTGCGGGGGGGCCCCGAGATTTTCAGCTACGCCACTGCCTGGAACTTTCATATATCACGCTTGAAGTAATGTATAAAAAGATCCGATGAGTGAAGAAAAGATATAACACTACCAAAATTTCAAAATTTTGAGAAAGTGATAAAATTTGATATGTTTAACTAACTTTAACCACATTATTACTCTGGTTTAAATCGCGTTATCAGATTTCTGTGGTTGCGATTTTTAAAGCTTGAAATGTGTACTTTATAAGGCTTCAAGGAGATTTACCTAAAAAATTAAATTTTACGAAAATAAAATAAACATTTTTCTTTGCTCCAAAATTCGTGAAACTATAGGTAAAATAAACTTTTAAAGAAATAAATTAGCATACGTATTTATAGGATCATTTTGCACATTACTTTAAGAGTAATATGTGAAAGTTTCAGGTTTTCATATTAAAAATTGTAGAAATGGTAGAGCATTTACCCATTTCATCGGAAATCTCTTTAAGTTCCGAGTTCATATACGTGCTATTCCTACATACATTCATTTTATATTTCAAAATATGATAATCCAATAGCCACATGTTTCTTGTTTCATTTAAGCCTTGTTGAGCTCAATTTCATTACTTAGTTCCAAAGTTACAACCAGTGGCGTAACTAAGAGTATGTGCGCCTTCCTCCCCGCATATTTCTTAAAGCGATGAAACCGAAATTTTTCAGACAAATTAACTTTTTGAAAGCACTTTATGGCCAAACGAGCTGATTTTTTTTATTACTCAGAATCAAATTCCTAATTCCCTCCAGTCTACCTGCTGCCAAAATACAAAATTTGTGTATTTCTCGACAATGGTATCTGAGTTAGGAACAAAAACCTTATTTAGGAGCTCTTGAGAATTCTGACCAAGAATTCAATGTCAGTATAAAATATTGAGACTTGACAGCTGCCAAATCTACTGTCAATTTGCGGTCAAAATACAAAATCACAGAATTTTTCCACGAAAAAGCTGATTTAATGGAGAATTTCTCAATTTAGGAATTTGAAAAACGTAGATCACGAATCTAATGTCATGATGCAACCTTGACACTTGGCAGCTGTCAAGTGTACTGTCAAAGTAAGACATCTTTGAACTAATTACTAGAATTTTAAAACATCATATCTCAAGAAGTATAGCTCCCCTTGCATTGAAATTGAAAGGGAAGATGAAGGTCAATTAGTATTTATATTGCTCAAAATTTCAAGTCAAAATGTTAAACATTACCTCGAAAAATCTATTTTTTGAAAAAAAATTAAACGCTTTATTCTGAAAATTATAATGAAAATTAAAATTCCGCCTCGAGGGATCGATTAGGAATTTGGTTCCGAGTATTTAAAAAAAAATTAGATCGTTTGGCCATAGAATGCCTTCAGAAAGTTAATTTATCAGAAAAAGTTCGGTTTGGCCCCACTGTGGGGCGACGCCCATCAAAGTACTAAGTCTCGACGACCGCCGTACTTGTATTATTAAATATTTTATTATTTCTCGATTTATTCGAAGCAAACGCCAGTTCTAGGGACATGAGGGCGCCCCTGGCTTTGGTGCCCCCCCACCGCAATGCAGATCTTGTGGGGGCGTTATTTACGTCACTGGCTACAAAAAATTTACTGTAGCGCGTCCGAGACCGTGCACGCTTCGCACGCCGTATTTAGGTGACGTCACGTTCCATTTTAAATAAATAAAAAGAATCTGGAGCTTACATTTTTTAACGTACAAAAAAACTTCATATACATTTTTGATGTAAAATTTCCCCTTCTATCGCCTAGTGCCAATAGTTTTTTGACATTTTGTTTATTTTTTGAGTTATTGTCCAAAAACCGAATTTCGGCCAATATTTTCGATTTTTTAGGGGTCACCGGCATTTTACAGCTGTAAACTTTTTTTATCGTACTCTTCACCAACAAAAATACTTATCCTGGAAAATTCAGCCATACAACATGTAGTGGCCGGATTTGATCAATTTCTGTCTCTGACAACTGGGCTGGATATCTGTAGCAAAACAAATAGTATACCTACCTACCTATCTAACTGAAAACTATTAATCCGCGGTCCAACAATAAGTTTACAGAAAAAGAAATAGCCAGTATTTCGAGCCAGTGAATATAAATTATTCATATTTTATGTCGTGGGTTTTTAAAACGTTTAATTTAACTTTTTGCAAATAAATGTTGTTTAGCGAAATAATACTTCGAATTTTTCAAATAATTTTTTTTATCATGATTTTCGTTAACTGATTTAAATCACGTCAACCCTGGTTGGGGCTGATATCTTAAGGGTTGTAAAAAGCAAGGGTGTATTCAAAAGGACTCATTAATGTCTTTAGGATTTCCAGTTACTTGGCTTTGCATTTGCTCAAATAACGGAGACTTTACCTGTCAATGAAATTATGGGACATAGTGTATATTGTTTACAGTACGGGACCATCAGCGCACGAGTCCGACTCTTACCTCACCGGTTCGTTTTACTTTGACCCCTCCCTAGTAGCACAACATATTGGACCAATATATAATCCATATAGGACCGGTATATGAATATTGGTCCTATATAGGACCAATATTCATATATTGGTCCTATATGGATTATACATTGGTGCAATATTGGTGCTACTAGGACTGTTACTCCTGTGGTAACGACACTGTCGACGCCTCGTGTGTACATAGATAACAGATAGCGCTATCTAATTATGTAAATTTACCTATAACAGATGATGCAAGGCCAACACCCCAAGATTGATTCAACTGTTATTTTTGAAAAAATTTTAAAGTCGTTCTTCTTTTGTTTCAGATAAAAAGTTGCCAGTTCCCCGCATCGCACGATCGCTTTTGCTTTTACTTCAGTGAAACGGAAATCAAGGGACTTTCGATTGAAATTAGCTATATTTTTTGTGTCCGGCTATTGAAAATAATAACAAAGTAAACAAATAAGTCAAGTCGGTCAATTAAAAATAGATAAATATAACTTGTGTTAGGCTCGCGGATTAATCTGTAATCAAAGTTTACAAAGATTAACTTCAAGGACTTGTTTTGTCTCCGATAAGAAGAAATAGAAAATTTTTCATGGTTTTCATGGTAAGTGTATTGCTAGTACTTATTACTTTCTGTTTATCATTTACTTGCTTAAAACACAAGAAATTTTCTTTCTACAATGCGCTAGTGACCCCACTTTATTTTTTTTCTTTTTACATCAGTGGTGGCTCGTCAGGGGAGGCAGGGGAGGCTGGGCCTCCCCTTGGAAGAACCACCATATCTTCAAAAGTAATATCTTAAGAAATTTCTATTAGGTATATCTCAATTTTCAATATTTTTTATTGTTTATTATTCATTAATTAATTTTCAGTTTATATATAACATTTTTGCATTTCCTTTCCACAAACATAGAGGTGTTTCAAAATCTCATGAGCTGTGACCTTCATATGCGCAGAGACAAAATCCCTCTCGTGGACTCAGTTACACATCTTAAAAATATTAGATTTATTGTTTACAATTTATCCCGAGCTCTTGTTTATATATACAGCAAGATAGCTGTCAGTGTTTTCAAAATACACTTGTAAACCCAGAACAAACTTTGCCTTTTGCGCATTTCGCGGTTCATAAGATTCTGAAATACCTCTACCTATAACGTTACAGTCCGGATAGTCTTTGTATGCATATTTCCCGGTCGGCCGGTCTTTTACTGAATGAACACTGCGGTTCGCTGGAGGCTAATACGAAATAGCTTCCAACTTTACCGCATTTACTTATAACATGAATGACCTTGAATTTCTTTGCGCTGTGTAAAATAGCAACACTTGGAATAGCCAAGTATGAGGCTAGCCTCCAGATCTCAGTTCTTTATAGCGCATGTGCACAGGTCATTCAAGAGTCAGGCGATTCACAAAGAAAACGAACTGACGTCTGACAGTTGCGTTTAGCCGGTTATAAGAACAATTTGACGTATAAATACATAAAACATTTGATAGGCGGGCTAGAAATAAGTGCTCTAGGTGAAAATATTTCCAACAACATGTCTTGTTGTCCAGACGTGGTGGATTATTTGTTATTAAATGGATTTACTACTCTTATTTATGACGAAAAGGTAAGAATTAAAAGAAATGCCAGGCCTACACCAGCAATGCTTTCATTAGTTTTTAAAAGTGGTAAACAAAACAGAGGGTTTTGTGATAACAATTATAAAAAAGTCGAGTGGTTAACGGCATCAACAGTTAGAAACAAATTATATTGTTGGAGATGTTTATTATTTACTAATGATCAATCCTCAATTTGGGGCAGGGCCGGGTTTAATAATTTGCAAAATTTGTCGCGAGGTTTAGAAAGGCACGAAAAATCCTAGGAAAAATCCCAGGAGCACATTTCATCTTGCATTAAATTCGAAATGTTTGGTAAACAAAATATTGTAACTTTCTTGGATTCTGCACATAAGAGAGAAATAGAAAATGTTAACGAAAAGGTCCGTGAGAATAGGGAAATATTAAAGAGGTTAATAGATGCCGTTATATAGTTATCTTCACAATAAAATTCTTTCCGAGGACGTGACGAAAAACGAGAATCGTGCAATAAAGGAAATTTCAAAGAGCTGGTAGATTTTTTAAAAACTTATGACCCAAAATTAGAGAACTTTTTGAATAACGCCACTATTTTTTGAGACAATTCCGGTAAGCTTCTGTAGAATGATAATTTTCAGCACTTAAACGCATAAAAACATTTTTACTAGAAACAAAATGAGTCAAGACCGCCTTTCCAGTGTATCGCTTATTTCAATAGAAAAACGTTTTTTGTCAGAATTGAGGAAACGCGATTCATTTTATGATGAAATAATCAACCATTTTGCTAGTTCCAAAAATCGCAGGTTACCACTCATTTATAAAAATATTCAGGCTTTAAAGCAGAGATTAAAATAGGTGGTTGTTATTTTAGAAAAAATATTTATTTGTGTTATTTATTTTTTAGGAAATATTTTTTATAATTCTCCATAATATAGAGTTCCGCGGTTATATTTTTTTTTATATAACTTCTTTCTGAAAACTATTTTAATTTCTATTAAAACTTATAATTTTACACGCCTGGCAGTGATAATGTATACAATTTTTTGTTTGTAGAAAAACACTTTAATTTTTTTACCAAAACTATTTTTATTTTTATTAAAAGTTATATAATTTAATTACAAGTGGGATAGTAGGACTCCTTTGGTAACCGATACTCGAGTCGTAGGAACGAGAATTTCATGAGAATGATTTTTTCATCTCATCATATTTTCTATTTCCTTTTCATTCTATTCTTTTATTAGTTCTATTCTCTCAAGTCGTGAATCGGTATCCTGGCGAACAACCCACGGCAAAAAAATTTAACGCGCCGTTGTAATACCTCAGGGGTGATGGGGAAATGTACAAATTGTAGTCATATTACACATCAGTTGTCTTTCAGAATATCAAGCCTCCTCTGCAGACAATATCACGAGCCGCCACTGTTTTACATTAAAGTTACTAATCAACAAACTTGTCAGCGCCACCATATATTTGTTAAATTATTATTTTCATGCATAAAGAGAGAATAAAAAATCCAGGAACTTCGTCGCTTGCTCTCGATTCAGTATTTGCGGCAACATCTGCTAATACTAACAGTAATCTTTATTTTCCGATCACAGATACAGTTAAATAATCATAAAGTAACCCGGAATTAGGTACATCAAGAATACTAAAGCCTAATAGACATCATATGCATAAAGCATAACATAATGTAAAATATAAATTAAAACATAGATATAAAATTATACGCATAACTGACAACACACACGTAATATCAAACAACAAAGGAGATAAACACGCAAATGTATAATTGGTCAGATTAAGTAAAATTCATTGGCATCATACAAACACTATTCAATTAGTAGGTACATTTTTTAGTCTCTTTTCAGAAATAAATATTCTGTTAAAACTTTGTATGTCAGTAGGGTGTTGTTGAGTTCTGATGAACAATTAATTAATCTTTAAATCTTGTTTGATCCATAACGTATGTGGGAATATTGGGAATGTGTTTTAGAGTAAACAAATATCAGTTAAGTATCTTTCCTACAGTGATTCCTTAAGCTGCGCATGCCGCCATAACAACATCTACCGAAGTTCACATACAAATTGTTTATGTGAGCAACCCATGTCAAATTGTGGTCGGACATAACTCGCAAGATTTTAACAGAATGTGTTATTTAAAACACATTATTAGAAGTTTGCTAAATACACAGTAGCCAGTTTTCCTTATTAATTGTAAATATGTTTTTCTCTGACCAAATTAAAATATCTTTGTATAGATTTTCCCATAAATTTTTTACTGTTAGGAGTTTTCTGAACAACTAAAATGTTTGTGTCACGTAGCGTAGTACGTAATGTGAACGTTGCTTTACTTAAAGCAAGATTGTTGACGAAGACGAGGTTAATAAATGGCCCTATTATGTATCCCTGTGGTATACTTACATTTACGAGATATTTATTGCCCTTTGTTATATTCACATAAAATATTTGCGAACGCTTTTCTATAAAGCTTGGAAATAATTTTTGATATTTATTCATGTGAAAAAAACATTTTGTAATTTTACACCTTTTGCCGAAAAGGTCGCATAAAACGTTAATTTCAACATTAAATATCACCTACAAATAAATAAGACAGAGCTCCGAGAGTCCAGACTTTCTTTGCGGGAATTTCATGCTTTTTAAGAATCTTTTTGAAAATTTACGATATCTATGAAATTTTTCGAGAAATTGGCAAAAGACTGGAAATCTAATTTTTTAAAGTTGATTTGTTTATAACTCCTACAACTTTTGAAGGCGCGTTTTTTAATTTTTTTGTACTCTCCGTGGATTCTTATTCCCAATGATGTCTCCTATATTTTTTTCGCTGTCGGATAAAAATTGTTAATTTTAACTCAATTCTTAGACTACATTAGATGCCTTCAAAAATATTACACCATTGTTTAATAAGCGCATTTTGAAAAATGAGAAATTACACCAGAGTTTGTGTTAAAACAGAATTAATTCTATTTTAAGTCTTCTACGCATTAGATAAAAATAAAATAAATAATAAAGATAAATCGTGAACTCTACTATCTTTCTATTACAACCTCATCCCGGCTAGAGAAGTTGTAACTAATACTATCTTTATAATTATATAGATAGAAAATTGTTTATCGATAAGGCATTAGGCGATATAACATGTTATTTAAATAGTTCGCACTTTTACTATGCTTATATAAACAGGACATAAAAACATGTTTTGAAAATACTAGGAAGTATATTTGAATGTCTACTGTATTGGATAATGACATAAAATTTGTTAAGTATATTGATCTGAATAACCCAAGGGATCAAACAAAGGGTCCGGTATTTACGAAATCAGTTCTGTTTTAAAGACTGTATTTTGAAATATGTTGGACAGATCATATGATCAGTTATAACAAGACTCAAGGAACATATGACCTATTTCAAAAATAGAACTGAACTGAAGCTTCTGATAACGATTATAACAGACATTAGGTTGTCTCGTTTTTTTAAATCACATAATTGCGGAAAATAGATGACTATGATTTGAGAATTTTCTGCTTTGAGTATCTAAACACATCATTTTGTATCCACATCGACATGGAACAACCGTCACTGTCATTTATATTTCAATCTGTGTTTGGGGTTAAGAACAAGCGAACAGTGGACTAAATTTCATCTTATTTGTTGTCTTTTAGGAAATATTTATTTTCCTTGATTGTTTGACACCTGCTCTAAATTAATACCCTGCTGGCCATTTGTTTAACATCATTAACATCAGTTTTGTTCTTGACTTATGCATTATAAACACAATTGAAAAGATATATGCAGAGCCTTAATAAATTTTCTCAGTAATTCCTTTGTGATATATTAACGTAGGTACCTAACCTTTTTCTTGAGTATTAGAAAATTACGTGTAAGAATATTGTGTCATACGGTAATGTTATATTTTTTTGATATAAATCTACCCTTGATATTAAATATTATCAGCCCCTGATACTGCCATCTTTACTAGTGAGTGGCGTGGCGATTTCATATATTTGATTGCTGTTTCAATGTCTACATTCTACACGTATGTAAATGAACATAAATTGCATTATCGAAAAACTATATTACGAATTTCTTACATGTTTTTTAATTGAAAATACGTGGAACAAACATTTAATATTGCGTACTAAGTGTGATATTTGTAATTAGTAGCAATAAATTATTCCTAATCATTGGTTATAAAAACTTGCTAGTATTAAAAATGCTTGTACTAATCGTACTGAGTGGCCTGTGTCAAACTTGTCAGTGTTGTAAAATTCAGGCCAAGACTTTGTAGTACACAGAAAAAATCCTTTTCAATTACCTACTTATAAAAGTATTGTATTTCTACTGTTAATTTGCAAATTCAGTGTAAAGTGTTGCTACTAAGATAAATCATTACAAAGCCCGATGTGATAGAATAAGAGCCGAGACTGTGGTTGATTATTGCAAACGATATCTGTGTACGAATATAGTTAACCAGATATGTTATGCGCTTACCTCAAACGAAAGTAGTCGATTGTTTGTAATGGCTCACCAAGTCCCTTGGTATAACTTATAAGCTCTTGGTTCATTCTTAATATTGCGGGTAGCATAACCGTAGGTTAAATAACATTTATTTATTTTTATTGAGTTGTTCATTAAACTAACATTATTTATTATAAATAAATAATATATACTATCAATTAATATAAAGTAGTAAAACAATATTTACAATAATTAAAAAGTGATTCTAAAAATTGTCCATCGACGTTCATGACATTGCTCGTTATATTAACTATTCCCTTGTCGGTTTTTCTTTATGATTTTCAAAGTGACTTTGCATAAACGTGGCTAGTTAAAACTTTACAGTCCTTTTTTTTATCAGCCAGAGTAGAAAAAGTGTGGTGGCAGTGCGTTTTTGCCCGCTTTTTGATAAATATTGCTTTTTCTTTCCTTCTTCAATTCTTTGGGACTTCCTGCCACATGTATGTTTTCTTTTTAAGCGGTGCTCGTAGAATCTACAAAATATCACTGGTAAATAACCTCTACGCCTGTGACTTTTACGTCAAAGGATCAGTTAAAAGTTGCTTTTTTTTAAATAAACAACACAAATAAGTATAAAAACTTGAAATTAAATATTTCGCCGACGTTTCGGAAATCTATTCTCTTTCCCTTTTCAAGTCTTTTTTTGAAATTTTTTTTTGCTGTGTATGATAAATACATAGCTCTAAGAATGTTTGTTATATTCAATATCCATAGATACTTACTATTTACATAGAACTGTTGATATAGTTAACAGTTTTTTTACTTTTTATACAATGTTAAGTTTGTGTAGTTCTTCTTTCAACATTGGCAGCCAAGTTGTACAGACATCTACGGAACAATTCGACACGCATCTATCTCCATTCAATAATATTATCGCGGATTCTTTAATTTTTCTTTTTTGCTAACTGCCTCTTTTGTTAAAATTTTTTCCGAGTCCCAGTTTATTCTGTGTCCATTTTCCCAAGCGTGTTCGTAGATCTTGGACCTCTGAATTTCATTTTTTCTGATATAATTTTTTCAAAATTTGATATAATAGCAGCCGTAGAAAAAACTGCACAACACATGCCAACAGATGACGGAAATGAATATCGCGCGCGGGTAAAAATTGCTTTAGCGAGGCAATATAAAATTAAGGAAAATTTAAGCACGGAAGAAAAACGGTCAATATCCTCTTTGAAGAGAGATTAAAATTTTGCCAGCGGACAAAGGTAATGCCATAGTCATTATAAATAAAAATACGTATGATGAGAAAATCGTGACACTTATCAATGGAGGACTTTACTCAAAATTAAGTAAAGACCCAACAAAATCAATTGAGGGCATTTATAGAACTTTATTTAAATACAAAAATGAATTTAATGACTTTGAACGACAGAAGCTTACACCGCATTATAGCAAGCCTCCTCATTTTTATGGCTTACCAAAAATACATAAACAGAATGTCCCATTAAGACCAATTGTTAGTTCCATTAATTCGCCATGCCACAATCTGGCAAAATTCTTGCTTAAAATTATTAATCCATTATCTGGAAGTACTGACTTGTATATAAAAAATAGTAAACATTTTATCGAAAAAGTTTATGAAAACAATATGGTTAGTTTTGACGTAGTTAGTCTGTTTACTAACATCCCAGTAGACAAAACTTTAAAAATAATCACAGACAAATTGTTAAATGAAAATAATTTGGAAGCTAAATTGAATGTAAATACCATAATGGAACTTTTAACTATGTGTATAAACAACTTATTTTCAATTAGAAAATGATTTCTATCAGCAGGATTTCGGTATGGCAATGGGTTCTCCATTGTCACCGATTTTAAGCAATATGGAGAATTTTGAGACTAGGCATGTTCAAAATTGTGCATACAAACCGGTTATCTGGTGGAGATACGTAGATGACATCTTTGCAATCTGGCCTCATGGTATTGAGTTACTAGATAGTTTTTTGGATCATTTAAATAATAAAGAACCTTCTGTTAAATTCACTTTAGAAAAGGAAACTAGAAACGAATTACCATTTTTAGATGTTTTAATTAAAACAGTAAATGGTACAATTGAAACAAGTGTTTATATAAAACCAACACATACCAACAGATATTTAAATTTCAACTCAAATCAGTCGATGCACGTTAAGAGGGGTGTTGTAAAATGTTTGTATGATAGGCCCAAAATCATTTCTTCTAATGACGAAATACTAAACAATGAAAAGCGGTTTATAAAGGAAGTTCTTATTAATAACCAATACCCTGGATGTTTTGTCGATAAAACCTTCATAAATATTGAAAATAGCAATCAGGTACGACAAAAACCTGAAAAACGTTACACAGCGTTAATTCCTTATGTATGAGGATTATCCGAAAAGTTGCGCCGCATCGGTGATAGATTTGATACTAGGATGACATTTCAAACAAGCAACACTTTAAGATCTATTCTGACAAAGACGAAACCGAAGAACCACGAGCAAAATTCAAAAAACTGCATTTATAGTATTCCGTGTGAGTGCAACAAACAATACGTGAGTGAGTCATCCAGACCTTTTAGTGTAAGACTGGGCGAACATCAAAATTATATCAGTAAAAATAAAATTCAGAGATCCAAGATTTGCGAACACGCTTGGGAGAACGGACATAAAATAAACTGGGACTCGGCAAAAATTTTAACAAAAGAGGCAGACAGCAAAAAAAGAAAAATTAAAGAATCCGCGATAACATTATTGAATGAGGATAGTTGCGTGTCGAATTGTTCCGTAGATGTCTGTACAACTTGGCTGCCAATGTTAAAAGAAGAACTTCACAAACTTAACATTGTATAAATACTAAAGAACTGTTAACTATATCAACAGTTCTATGTAAATAGTAAGTATGGATATTGAATATAACAAACAATCTTAGAGCTGTGTATTTGTCATACACAGCAAAAAAGATTTTTCAAAAAAGCCTTGACAAAGGAAACAGATTAGATTTCCGAAACGTCGGCGAAATATTTAATTTCAAGTTTTTATACTTATTTGTGTTGTTTATTTAAAAAAAAAACCAACCTCTAACTGATCCTTTGACGTAAACGTCACAGGCGTAGAGGTTATTTACCAGTAACATACTGATTAATTGTGATATATTTTGTAGATTCCCCTAGCACCGCTTAAAAAGAAAACATATATGTGGCAGAAAGTCGCAAAGAATTGAAAAAGGAAAAAAAAATACTTTTTACAAAAAATATGCGTGTTATAGGTAATAAAATTTGGTTTATCTTTTGTTTCCCTGCGACAAAAATTGGTGGAGACGCAATTGTTTTCATATGCATATTTTTAACTTGATTATTTTAGAAAAAAGCGGTTATTTAGAAATAATTTGGTCATGCATTAAATGTTTGTACTTGCTATAAAACTACCACTTTTTTATACTTGGTAAACACTCTATCTACCATTATTGATATTATTCAGCTTTATTTTGATATTTGGCAGGTATTATAAACAATAAGTTAACGCTGCCTGCCTCAAATATTATAAATAAAACTAAGCATGGAAATCTCCTAATTTTTTAAGATTGGCTCAAGGTCGCACGAGGCATCCTCATTGCTCATTCTCGTTGATAATGTCTGGTTATTTGTAGATTTGTTCATTATCTGATCGTCCTAAAAGCGCGATGTGTTAATTTCGAGCGGTATATTGAAATGTATTGAATTTTTATCATTTATTGAATCTGGACGAACGTCACAAAATATTTATTTGCACCTTGCTCGTTTTTAGGCAACTTTTGAAAATACAGTGGCAGCAAAAATATTAATACAGTCACTGTAATTTTAATTTAGAAAAGTTATCTTATAAATTAAAATTCGTGTTTTTTTTGTTTGATAATAATTTAGCAGTAAATGCATTAAAAAATCGTTTATATATTATACTAATTTATAGGGGTGGACGGCCCTTTTCAGGAAGTGGCACATAAACAAACGGCATTAAAACTAAACAAGAATCAAATTTTAGGAAAAAAAAAGTTTTTTTGCAATTTTTCGTATAAATTGAGGCAGTGCCGTGCGGTAAATTTTTTCAGTATGATGCGAGTCTTCGAAATGTCGCCCCTAATGTGAAAAGTAAAAAAACGTAACCTTAAATTGTGATTCAAAAAAACTACCTTACAATAATCCCAGGTAGTTTTATTTTCGAAATTAATAACAATTTAAAAATAATTAACATCAGCAACGTACAATTCACATTTCTAGCGTTTTACTCTTCTAAGTTTGGCAAATACGTCAATTAAGGATGTGTAATCAATGAATTTCTTGGATAATTTTTTATTAACTTGAATTTAGAAAAACTGCTTTCCCCGCTGGGTATAGAGACAGGGAGTGTTAATAATATTATCAACGCTATAATTGTATTCGGATACAAAGTAGTCATTTTCGCACAAATCATTTAAAACGTCAAAATATTTCATAGGTGATGGTAGTATTCGGGATACATCATGTACTTAATTCTTCTTGAAGATCAATTTCATTTAAACCGGAATCATTTTCGACAGAAAGTATTGAGATTCATAAAATAATTTTCTAACATTTTGTCGTCAATATTTTTGTTTTGAAATGTCATATGAAAACTGAAATTTGTTACTATGAGTTTCCAGAAGCGAGAATCGCTCATTCAGATAATTAAGGATAATATGAAGAACACACAATTAGAAAATTTTATTCTCCTCGGTTAAGGGTCCATCGAAAACCTGTGCTGCATTCAAGATCTGCAATCCCATTAGCAGCAATTTTCATCAATAAATTAGAATGACATTAGAAATATCAACTTTACGAAGAAAAGTTATCGAACCTTTCTTGTTGGAAATCGGTCAGAACATATAAAAAAAATTTATTTGATTGAAAAAATTTAATATTTCCTTTTGTTATAAACAAAATTGTTTAAAACAATATCACACCAGGTTACCGTCTGGTAACAAGGATTTTAATAGTCGGTACCCAACAAACATTTCTAGTAACATGCGGTGACCATTAGTTTTATAAAGGGTCTATAAGTGTAACGGATTTGTATAATCATGTTACGAAGTTTTATACTGTAACTAAAGTAGTTGCGGAATTATATAAGTGTTTTATAGCATGACTATTACTTACAGGGCTATAAGATGGTAACAGGTATATTTCCGTTACTACATTATAAAATTTAAGGTGGTTGCTACCAAATGGTATATAATAAAGTTATATAAGGGTAACAAAAACTACATTATATAATTATTAATTGTTTAGGTTTATAGTGGTGTTAGTTGTTACAATTATATACATCAGTTGCAGATAGCAACAAGGTGCAACCTTTATATAACTCAAGAGCACCAGTAGATACTATAAAACTTAAAAACTTATTAGTTGATTATAGGTTATGTTTTGTAAAGTAATTGGCAAGAGCAAACAAAATGTTTAATAATGAATTTGGCATTACAAAATTGGAAGAAAATAAAATACAGCAGCACATTTCACCGGAAAGTTTAAAAAAACTTTTCAATCCTCTTCAGTTCAGAATTCAGTTCTAAAAAATTATACCTTTGAAATTTAAGAAACTGAAAAGAATGAAAGAACTGCAGGACTGGAAGTCAAACGTTCTGGTGGACAATACACAGAAAACGTTCCTTTTGGCAATGAAAAACAGAATAATATCACGGTTGATAATGTCGATAATGACACTGAGGAGGTCACAAGTAAAAAAGAGCGGCTTACTGCTGAACAAGAAGAGGTTAATACTGTTGAACATTATGAAAACAGAGATAAGTGGTTTACTGAACTAGAAGATGATGATTAGTTTTCTCAGTTGCATGATTTGGAAACAGACGATGAGAAAAATAAAAAAATGCGTGACGAATTAAGGGGCAAATATGTTTAATATAAAGCAGAACGCTTTAAAAGCACTATGTAATATTTTTAATAAACGTTTGTCAAATGTTTTGCCGAGAGATCCTAGGACATTGCTGCAAACGCCTGTGATTGGTTGAAAATTAAACAACAATTGTTTCAGCCAAATCACCATTATTTACACGAATTAATTGCAAAAAATTGTCTACTGATGGTGTTATAAGATTACCAAGAGTTGCCTAATAAAATTGAAAGATATGTAATATTTCAAACAGTTATATTAAAGTAACCAATATTTATAACAAAGCTTAAAGTTATATTACATTTCTTAAAATACATTAAACTGTTGATAATAAAACATCGGCCATAAGTTTGGCAGCCATCTTACGGCAATGAGTAATCATTATTTAAAATTAAAAAATGTGTATTAAAAACTCAAAATTTCGTAACAAATGAAGTGTAATTAGTCATAATTGCATATTCAAAACATATTTCTATAATATTTTCTAAAAAAATATGTCATTAAAATTTTCATATATTTTTTTTGTTTATTTATTTTTTTAATTGCTTAATATTTTAGAGGCCCACAGTTTTTTCCGAAGTATAAGGGTCATATTTTACAATAATAATTTATTCGCACCAACAGTTGATCCTTGTGGATGTCAGATGCCAATTTAAAAAGTAAATTTAGTAACACGCACCTTTATCAGTGCAAAATTTCCACTATACCCATATAGGTACCTACATCATTTAATTTCATTACCACATTTTTCTTGTGTCAGTTGGTATAGGATCTCTAGGAAAGAGACGAGTCATTATAAATGAGAGAGAGAGAGAGAGAGAGAGAGAGAGAGAGAGAGAGAGAGAGAGAGGTGTTAATAACAAGTTTTTTAGTGGTAAGGGATATATTTCTATCACCAATATTTATGGAAAATGGTTATATAAAAAAGTGATATAGCAGTTACTGATCTGTTTCTGTTACTTACTGTTCTGCAACCTTGAGGTGTATAGAGTGACTAAATATTGGTGCCTGTTGCCTTTATATGATTCTCCATTTAAGCGTTATAAGCGGTTTATAGGAGTAACAGAACTATTCCCAGTCTTGCAGTATATTACTTGAATGTATATAACTCGGTTTCGGTAATAGGACGGTTACTCTTATAAAACAAAAAATGTTTGTTGGGTAGTGTCTGCTGAACTAATTCCAGCAAGAAAATTGCGTCCGAAATGTAATCGATTCTCATATGCCCATATAGGCTCGTCTAATAGGCAAATTTAAAAAGATTTTTCAGTATTGTAAGAATTTTAATTCACTGCTTGAAATGCCTCCCTCTAATGGCGCCGCCTGATGCGACCGCCTCTCCGCACCATAGCACGGCACGGCCCTGAATTGAGGCTCTCAGTTATAACGCGTTGGAAATTGTGATTTTAGATGGAGAAAACAGCTACAGTTGTCTCCAATTGTTTAGTGCATATAAACAAGGCCAGAAAACCAGTCATCTAAATATCAAACTCGGCGCTATAACTGCTGATAGCTGCTGATAACAGTACTACAGAGCCATACTTCAAATTTTTGCGAATTAGAATGAATCGAATAATACTAGAGATTTAAAAATCGTGTTTTCGATAGAAACTTAATGAGATTTCTGGTAAATTAAAAACTTATTCTGTTTTGCGCCAACGCAGGAATATCTTATGTATTGGTGGACACACTGCACATAAACAATCTTTTGTCAATAAAGCCCAACTTAAATTAAACGATACTTACCTGAGTCCGAAGTTTTTAAATTTCTGCCAGCAACTCTTCATTTTCCTTTGTAACTTTTTGAAGCGCTTATATTTTCCACTACAGCCATCTGATTAACTTTTCAATCTATGCCCCTTATTCCTTTTACGCATTTTGAATTAATTGATGTAGCACTACACTATATACGAAATTTAATAAATCGTTAAACACCTTTACTGCACGACCACGCACGGCACACAACAATATATAGACTAGAGTTTGGGTAATCGAAGAGATAACTTTTTTCTTTAAATTGTGTGAATCACGGTACCAAATAGTTTAACTACTAGGTAAAATGTTACGGAATATAAGAGAGAAATAATTTATATGACAGTATCAAATATAAAAAGGCATATAAAAGGTGCATAAAAAGCAGCATTAATATCACGAATATAGAGGCAGTCATGATCTTATATTCTCTTAAGAGAAAGAGACATCCGATAGGAAAATACACAAGAGTCTAGAGAGACCGAAATGCGAAAGCTTCGACACGCCCAACACGTGATATCATAAGTTTGACTATTTCTTCTTTGCTCTAGCGTTTACGTCCAGCGAGATGGTTAGCGCATAGGTTACGCTTTAGCTTACAGAATATTACAAGTGGAAGATTCGGGTAAATGCGGAGAAGTCAGAATCTATAGTCTTCACTCGCAGATTTACAGAAAATAAGATTTTAACATCAATTTTGATAAGGGGAAACAAAATTCCAGAAAGGGAGTGCGTGAAGTATTTGGGCATACGACTGGACAAGCGACTGACGTTCAACCGACATATTAACGAAACTGTACGGACAGTCTATTCCATGTCCAGGAGTCTGTATCCGCTCCTAGCCAGGAATAGTAGACTCAGCAGACAGAATAAAAAAATAATTTACACTGTTATTGTGAGACCGGCCCTAACATATGCGGCTCCGGTATGGTGCAGTATACCGGACACGACAATGAATAAACTAAGAGTTCTGGAACATAAATATATGCGCCTCATTTCAAATTCTTCACGATACATCTCCTTAAAATACCTTTATGCACGTTGCCACGACATAAGGCCACTAGTGGACTACATCAAAGTTGCATCGGAAAAATTCTATCAATTTAAACTAACAAACAACATCACGCGAATCAGAGAGCATAATGCACCTTTTCGCATCAAACACAAATTACCATACCAGGCGTTGCCCATCTTTCGGCAACATATCTAGCCACACCCACTTTCTCTATTCAATTATAAACATTCTCAAACACAATTTCCGATATTTACCTTTTCTCTTCGTTTCCTTTTTGTATTTTTTGTTTGTTTTGTCGCTCTAAATTATTTCTTCCAAACAATATTTATTCCTTTATTATTATTAAATTCTTTACAAAGCAAACATTTTAAATTATAATAGTAATTTTCCTGTGCCGAACTATCATATATATCTGTGATATTTTATCTACACCAGCGTCTTTTGCATTGCATGTATTAATTGTTTTAAGTTTAAAATTTTTTTTTTTTACATGTTTTATCTTATACACTTTTTAATTCGCCGATCCCGCGAAAGGAGATAGTGATTATTAATTAAGTTTACTTTTAATCCAACCTAGCCTCGCTCTGTCCATCCCTTCAATTACCATGGCGATTAGTGCTGTGGATGTTTGGTTGGCTCCGGACGAGTGCTTAGGTAGGACAATTATGTACTATTAATTTAAAATAAATTTGTTTTGATTTAATTTGATTTGACTCTAGCTTATGGCGTGAGGGGTCCCGGGTTCAAATTCATATGTCCGCACAATTTTTTTTAAAATTTTGTAACGATTAATATATTTTTTTACAAATTCTTTTCTGATTTCTTTAGGTATTCCTTCTTTTTATATAATAATTTCATTCTTTCGTGTGATTTCTTTGGGTTAGGTTAGTAGGTTTTTATTTTGATATCCAATTGTTAATAATTATCAGCGCCGCATGCAGTATTAGCGTCGCAGACAAAAAAATGGGGGGTGCGGGGGTCCCCCCGGCTTTTTTACACAAAATATTTCAATTTCTCCACTTGTACGAATTTATTACAAATTTACAAGGTAATGCGCATGCTCGAAGCTTTCGCATTTCGGTCTCTCTAGACTCTTGTGGAAAATACTTATTATTTTAGCCCATAATTTTTTTTTATTTTTTTTAATTTGAAAAAACTATAAAAGTACCTAAGTAGAACCACAACATGACTATTAGATGAATTTTCACTCAATAATTTCAGTGGTTTGTAAAATAGCTAGATTTAAAACTACGAAATAGGAATATTAACATAATTTTTAAATGTAAATCTAGCTATTTTGCAAACCACTGAAATTATTGAGTGAACATTCATAGTAATGGTCTTGTTATTGTTCTACTTAGGTACTCTTATAGTTTTTTAAATAAAAAAAAAGTTATGGGCCAAAATAATAATTATTTCCCTATCGGACGTCACTTTCTAGGGAATGGCCACTTTAATTTCATTGTTGGCGACAAGTTGCAATAGGTATTATTGTTTTAATTATAAGTTCTCAAAAATAAAAATAATATACCACATGTAGTAACTTGATGTTGCTAAAAACAATATAATAGATAATTATTATTATACATTACGCCCCCGGGGGCGGGAGGCTGATACGCTCATGAGAAATAGCCAAAACTAAGTTGCAATGGTTAGGCAACTGTAGAGGTCTGTAACGCACGCCATCTCTGAGACATTGGTAGTATTAGTATGTTTTCTCGAAATTTATCGAAGGAGATCAAGATTTCCATCTTGTTCTGGATTCTGGTGGGAGAAGATTCTCGATTTTGTTATAGATGAAGTGTTTCATAGGAAACCCTCTTAGTGGCCTATAGAGGGGGAGAGCCGGCTGTACAGATTTCCTATGAATAAGATACATGAAAACCTTTGTGTGAGTGAATAAGTACTACCACAGACATACAGGGAGCCACTTTTCATATATGCAAATTTTGTCCGCGTCATGGAATTTTGACGTCATTTCCGGTCACGATTTTCTGTGTCATCGAATACATCAATAAAATTTACGTCAAAATGTAGATTTTGAAGTACACAATGAGATTGTAGTCGAGTGCCAGGCTTAATTTGCCCGCAACCTGTGATAGTACTTACTCATACAAACTTTTTCATGTATCTTATTCATAGGAAATCTGTACAGCCGGCTCTTTACCTACTAGAGGTGGATATACGTGACATTATGATAAGTTTAAATATCTGACAGTATAATAAGCAATTTACAATTCCAAATAATGTATAAAAAAACGCTGCCTAAGGAATCACTATTTCCATATCATGATTTCCCATCCAAGTCTCTTCAAACCAAAAAATTTTGATACTATATTTGCACTCTAGTCTAGAAATAATTTCTCAAAGAATTTTTATAATGTAATAGTTGAAGTCGTCTGCCCAAAGGTGATAATGGAGGTGGCTCATGCCAAAAACTTTTTTGAGAACAATGGTACTCATACACACACCAAACCAGTATTTTATTTTGTTTACTTCTTTAACAATGGAGAGGTGTTGTTGAAGATGGTGGTTGGGGCGGCAAATGTCATAAAAAAATTGAGCCATTGGCTCCTAGTACATATGCCAAATCCTAAGTTTCTTGGACTCTCAGTAGCTTGCTTTACTTATTTACCCCTATTTACCCCCAACCCCTCCAGCTCAAAATATAATCCAGTTTCAAATCCCGTTTTAATACATACGTATACTATACTTCAAGTCAATATCTTAACTTTAAAAGTGAATTATTTATTATTTGTTTGATTATAGTAATGAAACATATTCTTTATAGGATTTTGCAAACAGTGGAAAGAAAAACTATCTATGAGAACTAAAGGAAAAACTATATATAAAAATATTAATGAAATCTTTGCATTCTTTCGATAACCTGACTTCTGGTTATGCTAACAAGTAAAAATTCTTATTTGCCATTCTCATTTTAACACTAGCATCCAACATAATCCCCTATGGCTAGGCAGGCTAAACTAGTATCTACATGATCCCCTACGATATGTAAATTCAGTTAAAAATGAGAACAAAGGCCTGAAATTAATTTATTTACGTACCTTGTCTTTAAAAATTTTTTCATTCTAATGAATTACATTTTCATAAAATCTCATTCAGTTTCTTGGAAATGCTTAGCCTTTGAAATGTTTTTCGTCCTTATTGTGGACTCATCAGAAAAGCCTAAAGCCACTGATAACGATGTTCCATGCAAAACTAAGACAATATCCATGAACAAGTATATAATATTTATATATGACATTGACTGATAAAAAACAACAGATCTTCACCTATCTTTTAGCTAACTAGTATTGGAGCCTATATACTCTATAATATAAATATAAATATTATATATTTGTTCATGGATATTGTCTTAGTTTTGCATGGAAGATCGTTTTGAGTGGTTTTAGGCTTTTCTGATGAGTCCATAATAAGGACGAAAAACGTTTCAAAGGCTAAGCATTTCCAAGAAACTGAATGAGATTTTATGAAAATGTAATTCATTAGAATGAAAAACATTTTAAAGACAAGGTACGTAAATAAATTAATTTCAGGCCTTTGTTCTCATTTTTAACTGAATTTACATATCGTAGGGGATCATGTAGATACTAGTTTAGCCTGCCTAGCCATAGGGGACTATGTTGGATGCTAGTGTTAAAATGAGAATGGCAAATAAGAATTTTTACTTGTTAGCATAACCAGAAGTCAGGTTATTGAAAGAATGCAAAGATTTCATTAATATTTTTATGTATAGTTTTTCCTTTAGTTCTCATATATAGTTTTTCTTTCCACTGTTTGCAAAATCCTATAAAGAATATGTTTCATCTTAACTTTATTTTATTAACTTCTTTAATAATAAAGTGGGGGGGTGTGGTTGTTGTATGTCATAAAAAAAAAGACTCCTTGGCTTCTAGTTTCTAGACTCTTGTTAGCTTGCTTTACCTTTTCCCTCTATTTACCCTCCACTACGTGAAGTAACATTAATATCACAATTTTGTACTAAAGTTGTTGGAAGCCCTTTATCTCATGTTCCAAGTCCTAAATTTAAAATTATGCAAAAAAAATATTCCACCACTTTTAGTTATGTGAATTTAATAATAGACAATGATATAACAGTATTTTAAAATCGTTAGTAATCTTTGTGTTAAAGTCACTTTTCCATTTAATAAAACACATCAATATAAGAGGTTAAAAAAACGTCTGTAAAAAACTTTACAAGATACTTTTAGTGTTATGTTAACCCAATCTATTCTGAAGAATTTATTCCCCCTGGAACATCATGCACGAATGTGAATGGCTTCTTAGATAATTCATCGAATTATATCTCTAATTCAATTTTTGAACTCCTCTAGAATGTATGGGCTATTAATTTCAATTCCAAGTAAGTTATTTAAAATTTTCAAGGGGTGTAAAATCAGGAGACTTTGATGGCTACCCTATCGGACCTCACCTACCAATATACCTTCTGGGAAAACTCGTTTGTCAGCTGTAAAAAATGGGCCTAATACTTCACCTCTATTCCTGCCCATATGTGTATTTGCTGATTGAAACCATGTCGAACATTTCATCAAATACACTTGATATAATTGAGATAAGGATCGAGGATAACCTAGATAAGCCACAAAAACGTGGTTGCAAAAAGCACTTAAAATTTTGTTACCTTAATGTGTTTTTTGTTGGATCCGTACGGTTCCTTAAAAGTATTTTTGTCCATTGGAACCTTGGCAAACACTAATTATATTATTACAAGACTAGCAAAAAGCTAAATTAATATGTCTAATTTTTTAGTAATATAATTAACATAATCGAAATTGAATTATTCGAAAGTAATTACCAGGCGGACTCGTATATAATTATTTAAATCAAAAATTACTTTCCCCTGTAATTATTCGTCGGGAAT